>CM035794.1:1765828-1818328 GCA_020466265.1 Siphamia tubifer | reverse complement strand
GTCTGAGAACAACTGTTAACTAGTGTTAACTACTGTTAACTCGTGTTAACTAGTGTTAACTACTGTTAACTAGTGTTAACTAGTGTTAACTAGTGTTAACTATTGTTAACTACTGCTAATTACTGGTCATACCTGAGGTCTGAGAACTGTCAGTTCATTTAAATCAGATGAAATCATTATTGTTTACTTTATTTGCTGTTATTTTAATTGTCTTTTTATGCATCTTTATCATTTTAATTTTCTTCTGTTCCGTTTCTGTTTTTGTGTAAAGCACCCCGAATTGTCCTGTACATGAAATGTGCTGTACAAATAAATTCGCTTTGCCTGCTGCTGTTGTTGTTGAGTGTGGTTGTCATAGTTACACATACACTCAACAAAAATATAAACGCAAGTTTTGTTTTTGCTCCCATTTTTCATGAGATGGACTCAAAGTTCTAAAATTCATTCCAGATCCACAATATTACCATTTCTCTCAAACATTGTTCACAAATTTGTCTAAATGTGTGATAGTGAGCACTTGTGTTTTGCTGAGATAATCCATCCCACCTCACAGGTGTGCCACATCAAGATGCTAATCTGACATCATGATTAGTGCACAGGTGTGCCTTATACTGCCCACAATAAAAGGCCACTCTGAAATGTGCAGTTTTGTCTCACAGTAAAATGCCACAGATGTCACAAGCATTGAGGGAGCGTGCAGTTGTCATGGTGACAGCAGGAATGTCAACCACATCTGTTGCTCGTGCATTGAATGTTCATTTCTCCACCATAAGTCGTCTCCAAAGGCGTTTCAGGGAATATGGCGGTACATCCAACCGGCCTCACAACCGCAGACCACGTGTAACCACACCAGCCCAGGACCTCCACATCCAGCAGGTTCACCTCCAAGATGGTCTGAGACCAGCCACTCAGACAGCTGCTGAAACAATTGGTTTGCATAACCAAACAATTTCTGCACAAACTGTCAGAAACCGTCTCAGGGAAGCTCAACTGCATGCTCGTCGTCCTCATCGGGGTCTTAACCTGACTCCAGATTGTCGCCGTAACAGACTTGAGTGGGCAAATGCTCACATTCGATGGCGTCTGGCACGTTGGAGAGGTGTTCTCTTCACGGATGAATGTGTGTTTACATTGTTCAGGGCAGATGGCAGACAGCGTGTGTGGCGTCGTGTGGGTGAGCGCTTTGCTGATGTCAATGTTGTGGATGGAGTGGCCCATGGTGGTGGTGGGGTTATGGTATGGGCAGGCATCTGTTATGGACCAAGAACACAGGTGCATTTTATGGATGGCATTTTGAATGCACAGAGATACCGTGATGAGATCCTGAGGCCCATTGTTGTGCCATACATCCATGAACATCACCTCATGTTTCAGTAAGATAACACACGGCCCCATGTTGTAAGGATCTGTACACAATTCTTGGAAGCTGAAAATGTCCCAGTTCTTGCATGGCCAGCATACTCACCGGACATGTCACCCATTGAGCATGTTTGGGATGTACTTGACCGGCGTATTCGACAGCGTGTACCAGTTCCCACTAATATCCAGCAACTTGGCACAGCCATTGAAGAGGAGTGGACCAACATTCCACAGGACACAATTGACAATCTGATAAACTCTATGTGAAGAAGATGTGTTGCACTGCATGAGGCAAATGGTGGTCACACCAGATACTGACTGGTTCTGAGTCCCCAGACCCCCAATAAAGAAAAAAAACTGCACATTTCAGAGTGGCCTTTTATTGTGGGCAGTATAAGGCACACCTGTGCACTAATCATGATGTCAGATCAGCATCTTGATGTGTCACACCTGTGAGGTGGGATGGATTATCTCAACAAAGCACAAGTGCTCACTATCACACATTTAGACAGATTTGTGAACAATGTTTGAGAGAAATGGTAATATTGTGGATCTGGAATGAATTTTAGATCTTTGAGTCCATCTGGTGAAAAATGGGAGCAAAAACAAAACTTGCGTTTATATTTTTGTTGAGTGTACTAACCTACTGTTGTTGTGTGTGTGGTTGTCATGGTTACACATACTAACCTACTGTTGTGTGTTTTCAGGTGAATCTGGTTTTAGATGATGGTCGTTCATTGGGGCTGATGATCAGAGGAGGAGCTGAATACGCTTTGGGAATTTACATCACTGGAGTGGACCAAGGCTCAGCAGCGGAGTATGGAGGTCTGAAGGTAGCTCTGATGAGTTTATGTTTGACTAAAGTTATTGCTGATGAGTTTGTTTGATTACAGTACTGCTGATGAGTTTATTTGAGTACACTTACTGCTGATGACTTTATTTTTGAGTACAGTTACTGCTGATGAGTTTGTTTGACTACAGTTACTGCTGATGAGTTTATGTTTGACTACAGCTATTGCTGATGAGTTTATGTTTGATTACAGTACTGCTGATGAGTTTGTTTGAGTACACTTACTGCTGATGAGTTTATTTTTGAGTACAGTTACTGCTGATGAGTTTGTTTGACTACAGTTACTGTTGATGAGTTTATGTTTGACTACAGCTATTGCTGATGAGTTTATGTTTGATTACAGTACTGCTGATGAGTTTGTTTGAGTACACTTACTGCTGATGAGTTTATTTTTGAGTACAGTTACTGCTGATGAGTTTGTTTGACTACAGTTACTGTTGATGAGTTTATGTTTGACTACAGCTATTGCTGATGAGTTTATGTTTGAGCGTAACCCTACTTCCTCTCCAGTAAAACTTAAATGCCACAGATGACAGTGCAGACCAACAGTTATTGTAACATAGCAGGATGTTGTTGTCATGTCCAGAAGCATCTTATATTTCCTTCCACTCCTTCCCCGTTAACGGTGAAGCTAGAGGAAAATGGGTCCAGGCTATTCAGTGTTATGAAGGGCCCAGTTTTATCATTAAAACAGGAGCACTTCCGTCTGCAGCAGACACTTCACATCAGAACACTACATCTGGGGATGACGGTTTGAAACCACAGTCTGTCCCTAGCATTTTTCCTTGGAATGGTAAATGTTCTGCACTTCTATAGTTCTTTTCCACCGTCATGGTTCAAAGCTCTTTACATTAGCTTCACATTCACCCATTCACACACACACTCATACACCAGTAGGTTTCTTTTTTTTTTTTGTCTGCATTTGTTCTCATTGTTTAACTCCACACAGAGGGAGTCAACATTGTTTGAGATCAATGCATATTTTAGTCTTTTAGCCAAATATTTAAATATTTAGTGCATGTGTGTGACCATCAGCGGTCCTCCCTGAAAGCTGAGCAGACATCCTTTATTAGAACTCTCTATTATAAACCAGGGAGGGCAGTGCTACACCTCAGTGATGTGTGGGGGAAACAAAGACTGGACAGGACGAACGGGGACAGAAATTAACAGGCGGTGCTATTGTAATTAAAGATTGTAAGGTGGTGTGTTATTCCAACTATTAACTGTCCATCAATAAAAATAAATAAATAAATCGAAAAAAGAGAAGAAAACCAAAACAGCACAAAAGAAAAAGAGATTAAATAAATAATTAAACAAAAACGGTAGTGAGCATCATAGTTGTAGATGACTTCATAGTGTAAAATAGAATGCAATAGAATAGAATAGAATAGAATAGGCCAGAAGGGGACACCAGTGCAAGAAGAGAATGAGTTCAGGGTAGAAATTCTGGAGAGATTCTCAGCACATTCTGGGGGGTCCCATCATTCACTGAAATGGGACTCAGCAGTAGCTGGCAAGACCCGATCACACATGCAAGTGTGAAGGACCCCGAAGCCCAGAACAGCAATCACGGCAAGGCAGAGCCAAGCCAACAGGGCACCCCCATCCTGGGCCGTAGGAGCTACAGGGCGCCGCCCCCAGAGAGCCACCGGGGCCACCGTGAATGACGCAAACCCGGAGAAACAGAGGGAGCAGCTACAGACCCCCCCAGTGCACCAAGACCGACCCAGATGGCCAAGGGACCCACCTGCCACCCCAACCCCAACCCCGCCCACCCCAGCCCCCACCAAACACCCCAACCCCCCACCCGACCTGCCCGACCCCACCCCCACACCCTCCCCCGATGGGGCCAACGGCCCCACACAGCCAGGAGGCCAGACACAGGGGCCGAGCAGCCCACCGAAGGGGCGGCACCCAGCACATCACAAGGCAGGCCGCCACTGGGAGCCGGTCAGAGGACAATGGGGCCGGGAACCGATGCGAGCCCAGAGGGCAAAAATGGACAGTGTGGTGGGGCCTGGTGACACCAACAGGGAGGTACCCCCGCACACCTACCGCACTGGCCCCAGGCGAGCGCAGTACACCTACGGCCCCCACCCTCCCGCAAAGCGCCCCAACACCCCACCAGGACAGAGCCACCAGCCCGCAATACAGCCACAGTGGCCACCAGAACAGCCAATCCAGCCCCAGCAGCCCCCCAAGAGCCATCGCACCGGCTTGGACCCGACGGGGAAGCAGGAGAACCCCCCCCCCCCCCCCCGACCACAGCCCCCAGGTCCCGGGGACCCCCAGCCACAGCAACACGGATGGTAGTCCACCCCCGCAACCCCATAGCCACAAGGGGGCCAGGTCATATTAGTGGAACACCCCCCCCATTACTCCCTATTAATATGTCTCCAGATCCCTGATTGGAGACATTATCCCTGCACCGTGATAGTGTAACCCTGAGTGTCATGTGGTGCATTAAAAGTGGAGAGGCTGGGCGAGGCATCCAGGGGGCAGGCCAGAGGACCACAGACGATGGCTACTCTACAGCCTACCCTGGCCCAAATTCCCCGAGCCATCCCAGACCTACTCCCAAGGTGTGAATGTGTGTGGTGCATTAAAAAGAAATTAGAGAGCAGGGGAGGCAAGCGGGGTGATGGGGAAGAGACAAGGCCGTAGAGCCCTGCCATCTGCCCCACCACACAGCCCATCCCTCCCGCCCCCACCCGATCTCGAGGCCCTAACTGTTGTGTCCCTATATGTGCCTAAGGGTAGCTATATACAGTGAGGTGTGAAGTGTGTGAAGTGCACAGTAAGAGGCAGTCTGGTGTGGGTCCGGCCCATTAGGACAGAGCAGCGGGGGAGACAGGTAGTGAGACCACCGGTACTGATGCAGAGGGCCTCCATAGCCCCGAGGCCAGAGGCCAAGATGGGCCCACCCGAACCCGACTGGCCCAGCCAGCACTAAAACTCCCAGGAGTCACAGCGCTAGACCAGCACCCCGGCAGACACCGCAGTCCCACCATGGGCCAGCCGCAGCCCCTACGCCCACCCCAGAGTCGGGGACGCAAGGCGCCCACCCCGCAGCACCACTATTTTGGATTCTATTTTGTAGCAAAAATGATTAAGTGATACACTAATCGTTTAAGCCATTTTTTTTTAGAAGAGCCAGGGGGTAGTGGAGGGTTCCCGAAATAGTTGTTCATCTATATATAGTTTGTCCACAACCAGTGCAGTCCGTTTACCTTTCTGTTTGTGTTCCTTCATGATGGGGTACAGAACTTGGCTCCTCTCATTTATTTCCCTGGGAAACTGGTTGTTCATCCCGAACGTTGTGCCTTTCAGCTCCCGTCCTTTGCTTCTAACGAGCACTTTCTGTTGGAAGTGCTCGAATTTAGCAATGATGGGGCGGTGTCGGTTACCTCTTCGGGGTCCGAGCCGGTGGACGCGGTGGACAGTGATGTTTTTAACAGTTTCCGCAGGGATTTTAAGCGCCGACACCATGAAGTTTTTAACAAGAGTCTCTGGGTTGTCCGGTGTGGACTCGGAGATACCAGAGAAGATAAGGTTGTCCCGCATAGTCCTTGACTGGACATCCAGGACGGTCTCCCTCAGTGTTGTGTTCTATTTTTTTAGCTTATCCACCTCTGATGAGACCATTGTCAGCGTGGACAGTAGTTCGGTGTTGTCCCTCTGCAGATCCGCTATCTGCTGGTGGATGAACTCCAGGCTTGCTTTCAGGTCTTTAACTTCCTGGTGAAGCAAACTAAGGATATCAAGCTTTTGATTGATTGATTCCAGAACACGTACCTGGACATCCGTGACCTCCAGGTCTTGTGTGTTAGTCACGGAGTCTGCCTTCTTCCTCTTGTTCGGGTTAGCGTCTTCCATCACGCACCGGATGAAGTAGTCGTCTATAAAATTCTCGAGGTTCTCCACTGTGAATACTCACCGCTTCCGATCTTGAGCAGGCAGTTCTGCTGGGTTGTTGGTTTGTTTATTTATTTTTTTATATAAATATGTCGAGATAATGGCGGTATATTTTACTTATCATCTAGCAGCAGACAGCCGCCATGTTGAATTTCGTCACTCTCGCGTTAGCTCGTCACTCTCGCGTTAGCACCGGAATGACCAGTAGGTTTCTAAGGTCAAAGGTCAGTCCTACTGGGGGCCTGAGTCAGGGTTCAGTGTCTTGCTCAAGGAAACTTCGACATGTGGACAGCCACAGCTGGGACGCGAACCGCCAACCTCTCTGTCATTAGGCGACCCACTCTACCAACTGACCCACTCTCCCAACTGACGCATTCTACCAACTGACCCACTCTACCAACTGACCCACTCTACCAACTGACCCACTCTCCCAACTGACTCATTCTACCAACTGACCCACTCTACCAACTGACCCACTTTACCAACTGACCCACTCTCCCAACTGACCCACTCTACCACCTGACCCACTCTACCAACTGACCCACTCTCCCAACTGACCCACTCTACCAACTGACCCACTCTCCCAACTGACTCACTCTACCAACTGACGCACTCTCCCAACTGACCCACTCTCCCAACTGACCCACTCTCCCAACTGAACCACTCTACCAACTGACCCACTCTACCACCTGAACCACTCTACCAACTGACCCACTCTATCAAACTGACCCACTCTACCAACTGACCCACTCTACCACCTGACCCACTCTACCAACTGACCCACTCTCCCAACTGACCCACTCTCCCAACTGACCCACTCTCCCAACTGACCCACTCTCCCAACTGACCCACTCTCCCAACTGAACCACTCTCCCAACTGACCCACTCTACCAACTGACCCACTCTCCCAACTGACCCACTCTCCCAACTGACCCACTCTCCCAACTGACCCACTCTCCCAACTGACCCACTCTACCAACTGACCCACTCTACCAACTGACCCACTCTACCACCTGGCCCACTCTACCAACTGACCCACTCTACCAACTGACCCACTCTCCCAACTGACTCACTCTCCCAACTGACCCACTCTACCAACTGACCCACTCTCCCAACTGACCCACTCTCCCAACTGACCCACTCTCCCAACTGACCCACCCTCCCAACTGACCCACTCTCCTAACTGACCCACTCTACCAACTGACCCACTCTACCAACTGACCCACTCTACCACCTGACCCACTCTACCAACTGACCCACTCTCCCAACTGACCCACTCTACCAACTGACCCACTCTCCTAACTGACCCACTCTCGCAACGGACCCACTCTCCCAAGTGACCCACTCTCCCAAGTGACCCACTCTCCCAACTGACCCACTCTCCCAACTGACTCACTCTACCAACTGACCCACTTTACCAACTGACCCACTCTCCCAACTGACCCACTCTACCACCTGACCCACTCTACCAACTGACCCACTCTCCCAACTGACCCACTCTCCCAACTGACCCACTCTCCCAACTGACCCACTCTACCAACTGACCCACTCTACCACCTGACCCACTACCAACTGACCCACTCTCCCAACTGACCCACTCTCCCAACTGACCCACTCTACCTACTGACCCACTCTACCAACTGACCCATTCTCCCAACTGACCCACTCTCCCAACTGACCCACTCTCCCAAATGACCCACTCTCCCAACTGACCCACTCTCCCAACTGAACCACTCTACCAACTGACCCACTCTAGCAACTGACCCACTCTAGCAACTGACCCACTCTAGCAACTGACCCACTCTAGCAACTGACCCACTACCAATTGACCCACTCTACCAAATGACCCACTCTCCCAACTGACCCACTCTACCTACTGACCCACTCTACCAACTGACCCACTCTACCAACTGACCCACTCTCCCAACTGACCCACTCTACCAACTGACCCACTCTAGCAACTGACCCACTACCAACTGACCCACTCTCCCAACTGACCCACTCTCCCAACTGACCCACTCTACCTACTGACCCACTCTACCAACTGACCCACTCTACCAACTGACCCACTCTCCCAAATGACCCACTCTCCCAACTGACCCACTCTAGCAACTGACCCACTACCAACTGACCCACTCTACTAACTGACCCACTCTCCCAACTGGCCCACTCTCCCAACTGACCCACTCTCCCAAATGACCCACTCTCCCAAATGACCCACTCTCCCAAATGACCCACTCTCCCAACTGACCCACTCTACCAACTGACCCACTCTACCAACTGACCCACTCTCCCAAATGACCCACTCTCCCAACTGACCCACTCTCCCAACTGACCCACTCTAGCAACTGACCCACTACCAACTGACCCACTCTACTAACTGACCCACTCTCCCAACTGGCCCACTCTCCCAACTGACCCACTCTCCCAAATGACCCACTCTCCCAAATGACCCACTCTCCCAAATGACCCACTCTCCCAACTGACCCACTCTACCAACTGACCCACTCTACCAACTGACCCACTCTACCAACTGACCCACTCTACCAACTGACCTACTCTCCCAAATGACCCACTCTCCCAACTGACCCACTCTAGCAACTGACCCACTACCAACTGACCCACTCTACCAACTGACCCACTCTCCTAACTGACCCACTCTCGCAACGGACCCACTCTCTCAAGTGACCCACTCTCCCAAGTGACCCACTCTCCCAACTGACCCACTCTCCCAACTGACTCACTCTACCAACTGACCCACTTTACCAACTGACCCACTCTCCCAACTGACCCACTCTACCACCTGACCCACTCTACCAACTGACCCATTCTCCCAACTGACCCACTCTCCCAACTGACCCACTCTACCAACTGACCCACTCTACCACCTGACCCACTACCAACTGACCCACTCTCCCAACTGACCCACTCTCCCAACTGACCCACTCTACCTACTGACCCACTCTACCAACTGACCCATTCTCCCAACTGACCCACTCTCCCAACTGACCCACTCTCCCAAATGACCCACTCTCCCAACTGACCCACTCTCCCAACTGAACCACTCTACCAACTGACCCACTCTAGCAACTGACCCACTCTAGCAACTGACCCACTACCAATTGACCCACTCTACCAACTGACCCACTCTCCCAACTGACCCACTCTACCTACTGACCCACTCTACCAACTGACCCACTCTACCAACTGACCCACTCTCCCAAATGACCCACTCTCCCAACTGACCCACTCTACCAACTGACCCACTCTAGCAACTGACCCACTACCAACTGACCCACTCTCCCAACTGACCCACTCTCCCAAATGACCCACTCTCCCAACTGACCCACTCTCCCAACTGACCCACTCTACCTACTGACCCACTCTACCAACTGACCCACTCTCCCAAATGACCCACTCTCCCAACTGACCCACTCTAGCAACTGACCCACTACCAACTGACCCACTCTACTAACTGACCCACTCTCCCAACTGGCCCACTCTCCCAACTGGCCCACTCTCCCAACTGACCCACTCTCCCAAATGACCCACTCTCCCAAATGACCCACTCTCCCAACTGACCCACTCTACCAACTGACCCACTCTACCAAATGACCCACTCTCCCAACTGACCCACTCTCCCAACTGACCCACTCTAGCAACTGACCCACTACCAACTGACCCACTCTACTAACTGACCCACTCTCCCAAATGACCCACTCTCCCAAATGACCCACTCTCCCAACTGACCCACTCTCCCAACTGACTCACTCTACCAACTGACCCACTCTACCAACTGACCCACTCTCCCAACTGACCCACTCTACCAACTGACCCACTCTACCAACTGACCCATTCTACCAACTGACCCATTCTACCAACTGACCCACTCTCCCAACTGACGCACTCTACCAACTGACCCACTCTCCCAACAGACCCACTCTACCAACTGACCCACTCTACCAACTGACCCACTCTCCCAACTGACCCACTCTCCCAAATGACCCACTCTCCCAAATGACCCACTCTCCCAACTGACCCACTCTACCAACTGACCCACTCTACCAACTGACCCACTCTCCCAAATGACCCACTCTCCCAACTGACCCACTCTAGCAACTGACCCACTCTAGCAACTGACCCACTCTAGCAACTGACCCACTACCAACTGACCCACTCTACCAACTGACCCACTCTACCAACTGACCCACTCTACCAACTGACCCACTCTACCAACTGACCCACTCTCCCAAATGACCCACTCTCCCAACTGACCCACTCTAGCAACTGACCCACTACCAACTGACCCACTCTACTAACTGACCCACTCTCCCAACTGGCCCACTCTCCCAACTGACCCACTCTCCCAAATGACCCACTCTCCCAAATGACCCACTCTCCCAAATGACCCACTCTCCCAACTGACCCACTCTCCCAACTGACCCACTCTACCAACTGACCCACTCTACCAACTGACCCACTCTACCAACTGACCCACTCTACCAACTGACCCACTCTCCCAAATGACCCACTCTCCCAACTGACCCACTCTACCAACTGACCCACTCTAGCAACTGACCCACTACCAACTGACCCACTCTACTAACTGACCCACTCTCCCAAATGACCCACTCTCCCAAATGACCCACTCTCCCAACTGACCCACTCTCCCAACTGACTCACTCTACCAACTGACCCACTCTACCAACTGACCCACTCTCCCAACTGACCCACTCTACCAACTGACCCATTCTACCAACTGACCCATTCTACCAACTGACCCACTCTACCAACTGACCCACTCTCCCAACAGACCCACTCTACCAACAGACCCACTCTACCAACTGACCCACTCTACCAACTGACCCACTCTCCCAACAGACCCACTCTACCAACTGACCCACTCTCCCAACAGACCCACTCTACCAACTGACCCACTCTACCAACTGACCCACTCTACCAACTGACCCACTCTCCCAACAGACCCACTCTACCAACAGACCCACTCTACCAACTGACCCACTCTACCAACTGACCCACTCTCCCAATAGACCCACTCTACCAACTGAGTTACAGCCGCCCATGATGCCAGTATATGAACGGTGTCAAAAACGGCAGCTGTTAACGTCGCTATGAGTTGAGATAAAACAAATGTCCATGGTTTTAAAGTTATGGTGAACACAAATAAGTAATGTTGTCCTTAAACTGTAGTTGTGACCTTTAACCTTTCCATGCCAGTACATCAGTGTCAGCAGTAAACAACAGTAGCATTGGAAGGAAAGAGTGTAAATAGTGATAGAACAGTGAACAGTAGTTAGTGCAACAGCAGTAAGTCACAGTAAATGTATGAACACTGATCAAACCTGGAGTTTGGGACCATCCTCTTTTTTAATTTGTCATGGGTAACATCTAACCCTCACAAAAACCTGCCCGTCTACTACATTAGATATTATGACAAACAAACGCTAACATAAACACACACTGCCAGAGAAAAATGGGAACGGTGGCAAAAGTAGAACATTTCTTGAGTAACTTCAGGAAAAGACAATATTCAATATAATATTTGAGTCAGTATTACTGGCTTTCTACTCTCTTGACATTTAAAAGGAAGTGCTCCTATTTCCGCTCATTGTGAAAAAGGTCCATAGTGCAGCCATCTTAGTAGTTTGCGGCGGGCGGCCATCTTATATTTTTGGGTGTTCAGTGTTATTTTATTAAAAAGTTTAGTTTATAGAGTTACGAATTTTATCCCACAGTGACATTTGGTTCATGACTTTCTCCATTCAAATGAACCCCCTCAGATGGTTGTTGTTGCTATGGTAACAGTTATTTCTGTTTGGAACCCTTAGTGTTGGAATAGATTTGTCCTAAATTGTTCAGGAACATTTTGTAGTGCTGGTGGTGCCCTTGTGTTTGTGTTTTTGTCATTCTATTACTTTGAGTTAAAGATAATTTTTTCAGTCAAAATTGTAAATGTTTTTTAGTGTTTGTATATTTGTCTTTTCTGTTTGTTCCCTCTCCTGTTTCATCTGTTGAAGTTACTGCACAAACAAAGCTGCTTTTCATTTTATTCTAATCAACAGAACAAAGAAGGATTGAAAATACTAATTATAAAACTTGCCTTTTTCTTAATAATCTTTCACATCATTTAACACTGTTCTACAGTTTTTATAAAGTCTGTTGTTCACACATTAAATGTGTTAAATCTTCCATCCTTTAATCAGATGAATGAAAAAAAAAATGACTTCAGTGCTGTTATTTGATGTTTAGAATATATATGATGGTGTGTTATTCCACGTATATGCTGATTTATGTACATGTATACAATGGATTAATAAATATAGTCAATGGAAATAAACAAAATACTTGTACTCGTCTCCCGCTTCATCCGGGTCCAGGACATGGGGCCAGCAGCCTCAGCAAAAAAGCCCAGACATCCCTCACCTCAGCCAGCTCTTCCAGGGGAATCCCGAGGTGTTCCCAGGCCAACCGAGAGATATAATCCCTCCAGCGTGTCCTGGGTCGACCCTAAGATCTTCTCCCAGATGGACATGCCCAGAACACCTCCTCAGGGAGGCGTCCATTAGGCATCCTCACGAGGTGCCCGAACCACCTCAACTGGCTCCTGTCAACCCGTGAGGAGCAGCGGCTCTATTCCGAGCCTCTCCCAGATATCCAAGCTTCTCAACCTATCTCTAAGGCTGAGCCTGGCCACCCTAATAAGGAAACTCATTTCAGGAGCTTGTACCCATGACCCTAATTTTTCTGGTTATGACCCAAAGCTCATGACCATAGGTGAGAGTCAGAACATAGATCGACCGGTAAATTGAGAGCTTCGCCTTCTTGCTTAGCACCCTCTTTCAATTCAATTCAATTCAATTTTATTTATAAAGCCCTAAATCACAACAAAGTCGTCTCAAAGGGCTTTACAAAAACACAATCAACTACAGAAATACATGAAAAGTCCCAGGCATCCCCTGTCCTTAGACCCTCCCCCTGTCCTTAGACCCTCCCCCTGTCCTTAGACCCTCCTTCTCGGCAAGAAAAAACTTCCAAACCCAGTGGGAAAAAGAAGAAATCTTGAGGAGAACCACATTGAAGGACAGATCCACTCCCATGGACGGACAGTCTATAGATGAACGTCCATGTATAAATGCAGGAAGGGGGGCTGGTCCAGACAGGCAGGGGACGGGGTCCGGGGTCACAGGTCGGCACAGGCGAGACACTGCAGATCCTGTCGTCCATGGCTCCCGTGCCGACACTGTCAGGAGAGCCACCACTCCCCCCAGGGGGGGGGGGGGGGACACCAGGTGACTAGTCATGAACAGACTTGGTATGAAAGATAGGTTATAAAAATGACAGAAACAGGTGTGAGGAAGAGAAAGAGAAGAAAGAACTCAGTGTCTGTACTTCCCCCAGCATTCTAACTCCTAGGGCAGCCTAGACTGAACTGTGACTCATACATCATGTATACATGATATATGAGTCACATCATTTTTAACTAACCTGACCATAGTCTTTCTCAAACAGGAATGTTTTAAGCCTAATTTTAAATGTAGAGACTGTTTCTGCGTCTTTAATATTAAAGGGAAGATGATTCCATAAGACAGTAACCATGGTAACTAAAGGCTCTAGCTCCTACTGTACTTTTAGAAACCCTAGGAACTTTCAATAAACCTGCATTCTGAGAACGAAGGGTTCTATTGGGCTGGTACGGAACCAGATCATCTTTAAGATAAGAGGGGCCCATACCATTAACCCCTGACCTCTGACCCCTGACCCTAACCCATACCATTAATGGTTTTATATGTAAGGAGGAGGATTTTTTATTTAATTCTAAACTCAACTGGTAGCCGGTGAAGGGTTTGGAGCACAGGGGTGATAAGGTTAGGGGTCAGGGGTCAGGGTTTGGAGCACAGGGGTGATAGGGTTAGGGGTCAAGGGTCAGGGTTTGGAGCACAGGGGTGATAGGGTTAGGGGTCAGGGGTCAGGGTTTGGAGCACAGGGGTGATGTGTTCTCTTCTATTTGATCCTGTTAATAATCTTGCTGCTGCATTTTGAACCAGTTGAAGCTTTTTAGGGAATATTTAGGACACGCTACAAGTAAGGAGTTACAATAATCTAATCGTGATGTAACAAATGCATGAATTAATTTTTCTGCAGTCGTTTTAGACAGAATATTCCTAATTTTGGCTAATGTTGCGCAGGTGAAAGAAGGCTGTTCTGCATGTTTGGTTAATGTGCCCTGACCTCTGACCTCTGACCCTTTGAATGAAAGATGTAGATCAAATAAAACTCCTAAATTTTTAACTGTGGCACTGGGTGTTACACTTAAGTTGTCTACAGTAACTATGTGGTCAGGTAGGGAGTCTGTGGCATTTTTAGGACCAATTATAACGACTTCAGTTTTTTCAGGGTTCAATAAAAGATAATTGGCACTCATCCAAGTCTTTATGTCTTGGACACATGTACTTAGTTTATCTATTTGTCTGGTCTGATCAGGTTTAATCGATAAATATAGCTGTGTGTCATCTGCATAACAATGAAAATTAATACCATTATTTCTAATGATGTTACCTAAAGGGAGCATATATAGTGTAAACAAAATAGGCCCAAGGACTGACCCTTGAGGAACGCCATAATTAACTCTGGAGGACTGCGATGATTGTTGATTAACGTTAACAAATTGGTAGCGATTAGATAAATATGATTTAAAGCAGCAGAGGGCTGCTCCTCTAATACCTATATCACATTCTAATCTGTGCACTAAGATACTGTGGTCAATGGTGTCAAAGGCTGCACTAAGGTCTAATAACACCAGGACCCATATTAATCCCATGTCAGCGGCTAATAATAAGTCATTAGTAACTTTAACTAACGCTGTTTCAGTGCTATGATGGGCACGAAAGCCAGACTGAAACTGTTCAAATAAACTATTATCCTGCAGGAATTGGCACAGCTGTTTAACTATTACTCTTTCTAGAACCTTTGACAGGAAGGGCAAATTAGATATAGGCCTATAATTGGCTAGAATGTCAGGATCTAGGATTATTCTTGTTTTCTTCTATTATGGATGAGTTTGCAGAAATACAGGACGAGTTGTAGTTATCCTTTATGTGCCAGCGTGTACTAAGAATGCCATCAGAAATGACACAGAGGGGTTATCAAGTGGGCACCTCCTTCACTAGCGTTTTGTCGATTTAAGCCCACGACGCTTCCGGTAGGCTCGATGGTAACCTCAGGCATCCCGGAAGCACCCCCCTCTGTGTCATCCCCGGCTGCCACTCGATGCCCAGCAGGTGTCTTTACGTTTTAGCAACAGCCATTGGCTGCTCCCTTCAGCTGCTTCCGACAATGCCTTCACGGCGTGCCGCAGGCTCTGGCCTCTTACGCCCACATCCTTCAGCAGTCTGGTGGTAGATGACGCCACAAACCCCCTGCATCCCACTTCTACTGGCCGTACCTCAGTCCTCCACCCGCGCTGCTGTGCCTCTGCAGCAAGGTCAGCATACCGTAGATGTTTTCTTTCGTATGTGTCCTCTACAGACTCCTCCCAAGGCACAATAAGCTCGATGATGTAGACTTTCTTCGCAGATGGTGACCAAAGAACTACATCAGGTCTAAGAGTGGTGGCAGCAATTTCAGGAGGAAAGACAAGGCGTTGACCAACATCTGCCAGTATTTTCCAGTCACAAGCTGAGTGTAACTGGCAATGCTGTGCCGTGAGTGCACTGTGCCCCCTCACGAACAAATGCAACTGCTGGCAGGGAGTTGAGCCTTGCAGGTGTTGCCGAATTGACTGCTGTTCTCCTGTTCTCCAAGGTTGCAGCAAGTTCTTTCAAAACCTGGTTGTGACGCCAGGCATAGCGCCCCTGGGCAAGGCTCACATTGCACCCTGTGAGGATATGCCTAAGGGATGCCGGCTTGGAGCAGAGAGTACAGCCTGGATCTTCTCCTTTCCACTGCTGGAGATTCATGGGTGTGGAGAGAACGTCACATGTTGCCCTTATGATGAAGCTGATTCGCTTTGCCTCCATGCTCCACAGATCTTTCCAGCTCATTTTCCTTCCCTCCACACTGTCCCACTTGGTCCATCTTCCCTGCTTACCAAGTGCCACCATCTTAGCCTTCCTGATGCCTTCCTCTTGGTTTTTCACCTCATCCACAATCATCCTCCTTCTTTCTGCAGCTGAGGCTTTGCTCCAAGTTGGACGGTGAGCATTTAGTCTCAGACCTCCTCTTCCATGCTGGACATGTCCCACGACGTCCGCATGCTTGAAGGCTGTCACAGCCTCCTCAACAGCTTGAGCTGGCCTCCATTTGCAGCCTGCTGTGATGACTGGGGCGTTCTTGCTCACCATCAGGTCTTTGGACTCAGTCAGCATCACCTGGAGTCTTGTCTTGGCGCACTTGAATTCCTCCGTAAGACTGGTGAGCGGCAATCTGAGGAGGCAATCTCCATAGAGGGCGGTGGATGTCAAGCAGCGTGGGACTCCCAACCACCTCTTTATGTAGTTGGAGATTCCCTTCTCCATTCTTTCCACTGTTGAGATGGGAACCTCATACAGTGTGAGGGGCCACAGTATCCGGGGTAGGAGGCCGAAACTGTAGGCACCAGATCTTTAGCTTCCCAGGAAGCTCTGTGCGCTCAATGGCTTCGACGCCATTGCTAATGTCTTTCTGCAGTTGTGCCACTTGACCCTTATCCCTCAGGCTCGCATCAAACCATCTCCCAAGGCTCTTGACTGGCTGCTCAGAAACTGACGGAATTGGTTCCTCCCCGATGAAGAATTTGAGGTCTGACAGCACTCCCTTGACAATGGAAATGCTGCGTGACTTAGATGGCTTTATCTTCATTCGGGCCCAATTGATGTTCTCCTGTAGCTTTCTGAGCAGACGTCTGGTACATGGTACTGTGGTTGTTAGCGTGGTGATGTCGTCCATGTATGCTCTGAGAGGAGGGAGCCAGGCACTGGGGTTGAGCCTTTGTCCACCGACAAACCATTTGGAGGCTCTGATGATTACCTCCATTGCCATAGTGAAGGCCAAGGGAGATACGGTACAGCCTGCCATTATGCCAACCTCCAGGCATTGTCAGGCGGTGGTAAACTCCGTGGTGGTGAAACAAAACTGCAGGTCTTGAAAATAGGACTTCACCAAGGCTGTAATATTTCCAGGGATGCTGAAGAATTCAAAGGCAGTCCAAAGTAGCTCATGTGGTACTCTTGCCTTCTACGTTCAGTAGGGAGATTGGTCGAAACTGGCTGATGGTTTCTGCCTCTTTCTCTTTCGGGATTAGGACTCCTCGTGTTCTCCACCAAACTTTGGGAATGTTTTTCTTCTGCCATATCGTCCTCATCAGCTTCCACAGAAACCTCAGGACATCAGGTGCGTTTTTATACAGCTTGTATGGTATTCCATTGGGTCCTGGTGTTCACGCTGTCCTCGCTCGGTGGACTACCCTTTCCACCTCTTTCCAAGTCGGGGGGCCCTCATCACAGTGATGTTCTGGGGGCAAGATTGATGGGATGTCTGCAGGAATTGTGAGGTGGTCGCGCTGTTTTGGATCAGAGTGTATGCTCCTGAAGTGGTCCTCTACGTCTTTCTTAGTTGTTTTTAGGGATCCACTTTTCTCACTTGTAAAATCTAGTTTTGGCTGTACGCAAAGCTTGCTTATACTTTATTAAGCTATTTTTCCAGGCATTGAGAGAATCTTCTGAATTGGATCGGTGCCATTGCCTCTAATTTCGGTGTTTGTTTAATGGAGTGAGTGTCAGCGTTGTACCATGGGGAGGTTCATCTAATCTTAGTAGTTTTTAACTTAAGGAGGCGACTGTATCTAAAGTAGTTTGTAGTGTGAGCATGGTACTATCGACTAACTCATCACTTATACTGGGACTAAATGTGTCCTTTACATAATCACATGACATAGACACAAATAGTGACTGAATTAACTCTTTGTACTTTGAGACAGCACGGTCACATAATATCCTTTTCATTTGTGTTTTAATCACTGAGGTGGAAATATCCTCAAACAAAACCTGGAAGGTCATTAAAAAGTGATCTGAGAGTATGGGATTATGGGTAAAAACAACCAGGTCACTCATTTCAACAGCAAATGTTCAGATCAGATGGAGGGTGTGTCTGTGAATGTGGGTTGGTTCATGAACATTTTGGATAAAGCCTAATCCGTCTAGTAGGTCACTAAATGCATTACTAAGAGAGTCAGTGTTGTTATCAACATGTATGTTCAAATCACCAACTATTCTAATCCTATCCCAGTTCAACACTACACTGGATAGAAAGTCAGAGACTGATGAGATCCAAACTGTGAATAAGGACCAGGAGGGACATAAACTAGGACAAAAAGGACTGGTTTTTGGTTTCTGCAGTTGGGGAAAGTAATGGATAAAAGTAGACTTTCAAAGGAGTGGTAAGTGGGATTAATTTTAGGATTAATTTTAGGGCTAAGACCTAAACTGGAGTGAGATATTACTGCCACTCCTCCACCACCACCACTGGTTCTGGCTGTGTGATAGTTCACCTGGATTCATTTAATGGGACATATTCATCCTGCTAAAGCCAGGTTTGAGTCACAGCTAAAATATTAATCTATTGATCACTGATTACATCATTTATTAATAAAGATTTGGAAGAAATTGACCTAATATTGATCAGTCCACATTGGATATAATTGTTAGATGTTCTTTTAATCTGATTATTACTTCAAACTATTTTTATTAAATTATTTGATCTCACTCCTATAGGTTTAATATTAGGTTTATTATTAACTACACAGTGTTTATTATTAACTACACAGTGTTTATTATTAACTACACAGTGTTTATTATTAACTACACAGTGTTTATTATTAACTACACAGTGTTTATTATTAACTACACAGTGTTTATTATTAACTACACAGTGTTTATTATTAACTACACAGTGTTTATTATTAACTACACAGTGTTTATTATTAACTACACGGTGTTTATTATTAACTACACGGTGTTTATTATTAACTACACGGTGTTTATTATTAACTACACAGTGTTTATTATTAACTACACAGTGTTTATTATTAACTACACGGTGTTTATTATTAACTACACAGGGGATAGACACAGTCTTTCTATTATTTGCTACATGGTGGGTTTGTGACAGCTCAGAGTAAAGTTGATGCAAGAGGACCGCACCATCCGCAAAAAGCAGAAACAAGATTCTCCGGCCACCGAACTCGACCCCTCCCCCACCCAGCTGTGCCTAGAAATTTCCATCCACCCCATACGCCTGGAGTACCCCCCAAAGGATACCCCTGAGGACACGGTCGTAAGCCTTTTCCAAATCCACAAAACAGGTGGACTGTTTGGGAAAACTTCCATGCCTCTTCCAGCACCCCAGCAAGGGAAAAGAGCTGGTCCACTGTTCCACAACTGGTACGAAAACCACATTGTTCCTCCTCGATCCGAGGTTCGACCACTGATTGTACCCTCCTTTCCACCACCCTGGAGTAGAACTTACCGGGGAGAATGAGGAGTGTGATCCCAGCACACCCTCTGGTCCCCCTTCTTAAAGATAGGAACTGCCACTCCAGTGGCACTGCACCCGATGTCCACGCAATGTTTTAGAGATGTGTCAACCAAGACAGCCCTACAACATCCAGAGCTTTGAGATACCCAGGGTGGAGTGACCGTGGAGTGACCTCACTACCTCGGCGACTTCTGCCCTGGAGATCTGTCCACCCGTTCCCTGGTGTCTTGGCTCCACTTCCAACCTGGAATGCATGTTGGTGGGATTGAGGAGCTGCCCAAAGTATTCCTTCTGCCATCCATCTATATCCTCAGTTGAGGTCAACAACTCTCCACCCGCACTGTAAACAGTGTGGGCCGGTTGCTGCCTTCCTCCCCTGAGGTGCCGGATGGTTTGCCAGAACTACATTGGAGCCAATCGGTAGTCTTCCTCCATGGCCTCACCGAACTCCTCCCACGCCTGAGTTTTTGCCTTGGTGACCGCCACAGCTGCAGCCCGCTTGGTCCCCCGGTACCAGTCAACTGCTTCTGGAGACCCACAGGACAGCCAGGCCCTGTAATTCAATTCAATTTTATTCATAAAGCCCCAAATCACAACAAAATCATTTCACAGGGTTTTACAGAAACACAATCAACTACAGAAATATATGAAAAGTCCCTAGCATCCCCTGTCCTTAGACCCTTCTGCTGTCTCTCAGCAAGAAAAGACTCCTAAAACCCAGTGGGAAAATAGAAGAAATCTTAAGGAGAACCACACTGAAGGACAGATCCACTCCCAAGGACGGACAGACTATAGATAAATGTCCATTTGTAAATGAAGGGGGGGGGGCTGGTCCATCCACCAGACAGGTGAGGAAGGAGGTCTGGGGTCATAGGTCAGCACAGGACACAAGCAAGTCACCGCAGATCCTGTCATCCATGGCTCCTGTAGGCCTCCTTCAGCCTGATGGCTCCCCTCATGTCTGGAGTCCATCAGCGGGTTCGAGGGTTACCGCCACGTAACATAAAAAAATAATCAACAAAATTAATAAAACAATAAAAAATGATGAATAAAACAAAATGAGTGAAATAATCCAAACATAAGTACAATTATTACTGAGGGAATCCTGGGTACTTTATTTTCCTCCTCTTAGTAATATGTGATGTGTCATTAGACCGAGGTGAAGAAACTCCCACAACGCACCTGTCCTCTGCTTATGTGGCAGATATTTACTCCTCTGTCAGCCATTTTGTGTCCACACATCAGAAAGACTCTTAGCCTGCAGGACTGTAATGTCCAAATAACACCGAGTGTGTGTGTGTGTGTGTGTGTGTGTGTCTAACTGTGTGTGTGTGTGTGTCTGTGTGTGTCTGTATGTGTGTGTGTGTCTGTATGTCTGTCTGTGTGTGTCTGTCTGTCTGTGTGTGTGTGTGTCTAACTGTGTGTGTGTGTGTGTGTCTTAACTGTGTGTAAGTGTGTGTGTCTAACTGTGTGTAAGTGTGTGTGTCTAACTGTGTGTAAGTGTGTGTGTCTAACTGTGTGTAAGTGTGTGTGTCTAACTGTGTGTAAGTGTGTGTGTCTGTCTGTGTGTGTCTGTATGTGTGTGTGTGTCTAACTGTGTGTAAGTGTGTGTGTCTGTATGTGTGTAAGTGTGTGTGTCTGTCTGTGTGTGTCTGTGTGTGTCTGTATGTGTGTGTGTGTCTGTATGTCTGTGTGTGTGTCTGTGTGTGTCTGTGTGTGTGTGTGTGTGTGTCTAACTGTGTGTATGTGTGTGTGTCTAACTGTGTGTAAGTGTGTGTGTCTGTCTGTGTGTGTCTGTGTGTGTCTGTATGTGTGTGTCTGTCTGTCTGTGTGTGTATGTGTGTGTGTGTCTGTATGTCTGTCTGTGTGTGTCTGTCTGTCTGTGTGTGTATGTGTGTGTGTGTGTGTCTAACTGTGTGTAAGTGTGTGTGTTTGTCTGTGTGTGTCTGTGTGTGTCTGTATGTGTGTGTGTGTCTGTATGTCTGTCTGTGTGTGTCTGTCTGTCTGTGTGTGTGTGTGTGTGTGTGTGTCTGTATGTCTGTCTGTGTGTGTCTGTCTGTCTGTGTGTGTATGTGTGTGTGTGTGTGTGTGTGTGTGTGTGTGTCTAACTGTGTGTAAGTGTGTGTGTCTGTATGTGTGTAAGTGTGTGTGTCTGTCTGTGTGTGTCTGTATGTCTGTCTGTGTGTGTCTGTCTGTCTGTGTGTGTGTGTGTGTGTGTGTGTGTGTCTAACTGTGTGTATGTGTGTGTGTCTAACTGTGTGTAAGTGTGTGTGTCTGTCTGTGTGTGTCTGTGTGTGTCTGTATGTGTGTGTCTGTCTGTCTGTGTGTGTATGTGTGTGTGTGTCTGTATGTCTGTCTGTGTGTGTCTGTCTGTCTGTGTGTGTATGTGTGTGTGTGTGTGTGTGTCTAACTGTGTGTAAGTGTGTGTGTCTAACTGTGTGTAAGTGTGTGTGTCTGTCTGTGTGTGTCTGTATGTGTGTGTGTGTCTAACTGTGTGTAAGTGTGTGTGTCTGTATGTGTGTAAGTGTGTGTGTCTGTCTGTGTGTGTCTGTGTGTGTCTGTATGTGTGTGTGTGTCTGTATGTATGTCTGTGTGTGTGTGTGTGTGTGTGTGTGTGTGTCTAACTGTGTGTATGTGTGTGTGTGTAAGTGTGTGTGTCTGTCTGTGTGTGTCTGTGTGTGTCTGTATGTGTGTGTCTGTCTGTCTGTGTGTGTATGTGTGTGTGTGTGTGTGTGTGTCTGTCTGTCTGTGTGTGTGTGTGTGTGTGTGTGTGTGTCTGTCTGTCTGTGTGTGTGTGTGTGTGTCTGTATGTCTGTCTGTGTGTGTCTGTCTGTCTGTGTGTATGTGTGTGTGTGTGTGTGTGTGTGTCTGTCTGTCTGTGTGTGTGTGTGTGTGTGTGTCTAACTGTGTGTATGTGTGTGTGTCTAACTGTGTATAAGTGTGTGTGTCTGTCTGTGTGTGTCTGTGTGTGTCTGTCTGTCTGTGTGTGTATGTGTGTGTGTGTCTGTATGTCTGTCTGTGTGTGTATGTGTGTGTGTGTCTAACTGTGTGTAAGTGTGTGTGTCTGTATGTGTGTAAGTGTGTGTGTCTGTCTGTGTGTGTCTGTGTGTGTCTGTATGTGTGTGTGTGTCTGTATGTCTGTGTGTGTATGTGTGTGTGTGTCTGTATGTCTGTCTGTGTGTGTGTCTGTCTGTGTGTAAGTGTGTGTGTCTGTCTGTGTGTGTCTGTGTGTGTCTGTATGTGTGTGTGTGTCTGTATGTCTGTGTGTGTCTGTCTGTGTGTGTGTGTGTGTGTCTAACTGTGTGTATGTGTGTGTGTCTAACTGTGTGTAAGTGTGTGTGTCTGTCTGTGTGTGTCTGTGTGTGTCTGTATGTGTGTGTCTGTCTGTCTGTGTGTGTATGTGTGTGTGTGTCTGTATGTCTGTCTGTGTGTGTCTGTCTGTCTGTGTGTGTATGTGTGTGTGTGTGTGTGTGTGTGTCTAACTGTGTGTAAGTGTGTGTGTCTGTATGTGTGTAAGTGTGTGTGTCTGTCTGTGTGTGTGTGTGTGTCTAACTGTGTGTAAGTGTGTGTGTTTGTCTGTGTGTGTCTGTGTGTGTGTGTTTGTCTGTGTGTGTCTGTGTGTGTCTGTCTGTCTGTGTGTGTATGTGTGTGTGTGTGTGTGTGTGTGTCTAACTGTGTGTAAGTGTGTGTGTCTGTATGTGTGTAAGTGTGTGTGTATGTGTGTGTGTGTGTGTGTGTCTAACTGTGTGTAAGTGTGTGTGTTTGTCTGTGTGTGTCTGTGTGTGTCTGTATGTGTGTGTGTGTCTGTATGTCTGTCTGTGTGTGTCTGTCTGTCTGTCTGTGTGTGTGTGTGTGTGTCTGTATGTCTGTCTGTGTGTGTCTGTCTGTCTGTGTGTGTATGTGTGTGTGTGTGTGTGTGTGTGTCTAACTGTGTGTAAGTGTGTGTGTCTGTATGTGTGTAAGTGTGTGTGTCTGTCTGTGTGTGTCTGTGTGTGTCTGTATGTGTGTGTGTGTCTGTATGTCTGTCTGTGTGTGTCTGTCTGTCTGTGTGTGTGTGTGTGTGTGTGTGTGTCTAACTGTGTGTATGTGTGTGTGTCTAACTGTGTGTAAGTGTGTGTGTCTGTCTGTGTGTGTCTGTGTGTGTCTGTATGTGTGTGTCTGTCTGTGTGTGTCTGTGTGTGTCTGTATGTGTGTGTGTGTCTGTATGTCTGTGTGTGTGTCTGTGTGTGTCTGTCTGTGTGTGTGTGTGTGTGTCTAACTGTGTGTATGTGTGTGTGTCTAACTGTGTGTAAGTGTGTGTGTCTGTCTGTGTGTGTCTGTGTGTGTCTGTATGTGTGTGTCTGTCTGTCTGTGTGTGTATGTGTGTGTGTGTCTGTATGTCTGTCTGTGTGTGTCTGTCTGTCTGTGTGTGTATGTGTGTGTGTGTGTGTGTGTGTGTCTAACTGTGTGTAAGTGTGTGTGTTTGTCTGTGTGTGTCTGTGTGTGTCTGTATGTGTGTGTGTCTGTATGTCTGTCTGTGTGTGTCTGTCTGTCTGTCTGTGTGTGTGTGTGTGTGTGTGTGTCTGTCTGTCTGTGTGTGTATGTGTGTGTGTGTGTGTGTGTGTGTCTGTGTGTAAGTGTGTGTGTTTGTCTGTGTGTGTCTGTGTGTGTCTGTATGTGTGTGTGTCTGTATGTCTGTCTGTGTGTGTCTGTCTGTCTGTGTGTGTATGTGTGTGTGTGTGTGTGTGTCTAACTGTGTGTAAGTGTGTGTGTTTGTCTGTGTGTGTCTGTATGTGTGTGTGTGTCTGTATGTCTGTCTGTGTGTGTCTGTCTGTCTGTGTGTGTGTGTGTGTGTGTGTGTGTCTAACTGTGTGTATGTGTGTGTGTCTAACTGTGTGTAAGTGTGTGTGTCTGTCTGTGTGTGTCTGTGTGTGTCTGTATGTGTGTGTCTGTCTGTCTGTGTGTGTATGTGTGTGTGTGTCTGTATGTCTGTCTGTGTGTGTCTGTCTGTCTGTGTGTGTATGTGTGTGTGTGTGTGTGTGTGTCTAACTGTGTGTAAGTGTGTGTGTCTGTCTGTGTGTGTCTGTATGTGTGTGTGTGTCTAACTGTGTGTAAGTGTGTGTGTCTGTATGTGTGTAAGTGTGTGTGTCTGTCTGTGTGTGTCTGTATGTGTGTGTGTGTCTAACTGTGTGTAAGTGTGTGTGTCTGTATGTGTGTAAGTGTGTGTGTCTGTCTGTGTGTGTCTGTGTGTGTCTGTATGTGTGTGTGTGTCTGTATGTCTGTCTGTGTGTGTGTGTGTGTGTGTGTGTGTGTGTGTGTCTAACTGTGTGTATGTGTGTGTGTGTAACTGTGTGTAAGTGTGTGTGTCTGTCTGTGTGTGTCTGTGTGTGTCTGTATGTGTGTGTCTGTCTGTCTGTGTGTGTATGTGTGTGTGTGTCTGTATGTCTGTCTGTGTGTGTCTGTCTGTCTGTGTGTATGTGTGTGTGTGTGTGTGTGTGTCTAACTGTGTGTAAGTGTGTATGTCTGTCTGTGTGTGTCTGTCTGTCTGTGTGTGTGTGTGTGTGTGTGTGTGTGTCTAACTGTGTGTATGTGTGTGTGTCTAACTGTGTGTAAGTGTGTGTGTCTGTCTGTGTGTGTCTGTGTGTGTCTGTCTGTCTGTGTGTGTATGTGTGTGTGTGTCTGTATGTCTGTCTGTGTGTGTATGTGTGTGTGTGTGTGTGTGTGTCTAACTGTGTGTGTGTGTGTGTGTGTGTGTGTGTGTGTGTCTAACTGTGTGGAAGTGTGTGTGTCTGTCTGTGTGTGTCTGTATGTGTGTGTGTGTCTGTATGTCTGTCTGTGTGTGTCTGTCTGTCTGTCTGTGTATGTGTGTATGTGTGTGTGTGTGTGTGTGTGTCTAACTGTGTGTGTGTGTGTGTCTAACTGTGTGTAAGTGTGTGTGTCTGTATGTGTGTAAGTGTGTGTGTCTGTCTGTGTGTGTGTGTGTGTCTAACTGTGTGTAAGTGTGTGTGTTTGTCTGTGTGTGTCTGTGTGTGTGTGTTTGTCTGTGTGTGTCTGTGTGTGTCTGTCTGTCTGTGTGTGTATGTGTGTGTGTGTGTGTGTGTGTGTCTAACTGTGTGTAAGTGTGTGTGTCTGTATGTGTGTAAGTGTGTGTGTATGTGTGTGTGTGTGTGTGTGTCTAACTGTGTGTAAGTGTGTGTGTTTGTCTGTGTGTGTCTGTGTGTGTCTGTATGTGTGTGTGTGTCTGTATGTCTGTCTGTGTGTGTCTGTCTGTCTGTCTGTGTGTGTGTGTGTGTGTCTGTATGTCTGTCTGTGTGTGTCTGTCTGTCTGTGTGTGTATGTGTGTGTGTGTGTGTGTGTGTGTCTAACTGTGTGTAAGTGTGTGTGTCTGTATGTGTGTAAGTGTGTGTGTCTGTCTGTGTGTGTCTGTGTGTGTCTGTATGTGTGTGTGTGTCTGTATGTCTGTCTGTGTGTGTCTGTCTGTCTGTGTGTGTGTGTGTGTGTGTGTGTGTCTAACTGTGTGTATGTGTGTGTGTCTAACTGTGTGTAAGTGTGTGTGTCTGTCTGTGTGTGTCTGTGTGTGTCTGTATGTGTGTGTCTGTCTGTGTGTGTCTGTGTGTGTCTGTATGTGTGTGTGTGTCTGTATGTCTGTGTGTGTGTCTGTGTGTGTCTGTCTGTGTGTGTGTGTGTGTGTCTAACTGTGTGTATGTGTGTGTGTCTAACTGTGTGTAAGTGTGTGTGTCTGTCTGTGTGTGTCTGTGTGTGTCTGTATGTGTGTGTCTGTCTGTCTGTGTGTGTATGTGTGTGTGTGTCTGTATGTCTGTCTGTGTGTGTCTGTCTGTCTGTGTGTGTATGTGTGTGTGTGTGTGTGTGTGTGTCTAACTGTGTGTAAGTGTGTGTGTTTGTCTGTGTGTGTCTGTGTGTGTCTGTATGTGTGTGTGTCTGTATGTCTGTCTGTGTGTGTCTGTCTGTCTGTCTGTGTGTGTGTGTGTGTGTGTGTGTCTGTCTGTCTGTGTGTGTATGTGTGTGTGTGTGTGTGTGTGTGTCTGTGTGTAAGTGTGTGTGTTTGTCTGTGTGTGTCTGTGTGTGTCTGTATGTGTGTGTGTCTGTATGTCTGTCTGTGTGTGTCTGTCTGTCTGTGTGTGTATGTGTGTGTGTGTGTGTGTGTCTAACTGTGTGTAAGTGTGTGTGTTTGTCTGTGTGTGTCTGTATGTGTGTGTGTGTCTGTATGTCTGTCTGTGTGTGTCTGTCTGTCTGTGTGTGTGTGTGTGTGTGTGTGTGTCTAACTGTGTGTATGTGTGTGTGTCTAACTGTGTGTAAGTGTGTGTGTCTGTCTGTGTGTGTCTGTGTGTGTCTGTATGTGTGTGTCTGTCTGTCTGTGTGTGTATGTGTGTGTGTGTCTGTATGTCTGTCTGTGTGTGTCTGTCTGTCTGTGTGTGTATGTGTGTGTGTGTGTGTGTGTGTCTAACTGTGTGTAAGTGTGTGTGTCTGTCTGTGTGTGTCTGTATGTGTGTGTGTGTCTAACTGTGTGTAAGTGTGTGTGTCTGTATGTGTGTAAGTGTGTGTGTCTGTCTGTGTGTGTCTGTATGTGTGTGTGTGTCTAACTGTGTGTAAGTGTGTGTGTCTGTATGTGTGTAAGTGTGTGTGTCTGTCTGTGTGTGTCTGTGTGTGTCTGTATGTGTGTGTGTGTCTGTATGTCTGTCTGTGTGTGTGTGTGTGTGTGTGTGTGTGTGTGTGTCTAACTGTGTGTATGTGTGTGTGTGTAACTGTGTGTAAGTGTGTGTGTCTGTCTGTGTGTGTCTGTGTGTGTCTGTATGTGTGTGTCTGTCTGTCTGTGTGTGTATGTGTGTGTGTGTCTGTATGTCTGTCTGTGTGTGTCTGTCTGTCTGTGTGTATGTGTGTGTGTGTGTGTGTGTGTCTAACTGTGTGTAAGTGTGTATGTCTGTCTGTGTGTGTCTGTCTGTCTGTGTGTGTGTGTGTGTGTGTGTGTGTGTCTAACTGTGTGTATGTGTGTGTGTCTAACTGTGTGTAAGTGTGTGTGTCTGTCTGTGTGTGTCTGTGTGTGTCTGTCTGTCTGTGTGTGTATGTGTGTGTGTGTCTGTATGTCTGTCTGTGTGTGTATGTGTGTGTGTGTGTGTGTGTGTCTAACTGTGTGTGTGTGTGTGTGTGTGTGTGTGTGTGTGTCTAACTGTGTGGAAGTGTGTGTGTCTGTCTGTGTGTGTCTGTATGTGTGTGTGTGTCTGTATGTCTGTCTGTGTGTGTCTGTCTGTCTGTCTGTGTATGTGTGTATGTGTGTGTGTGTGTGTGTGTGTCTAACTGTGTGTGTGTGTGTGTCTAACTGTGTGTAAGTGTGTGTGTCTAACTGTGTGTAAGTGTGTGTGTCTGTCTGTGTGTGTCTGTATGTGTGTGTGTGTGTGTGTATGTGTGTGTGTGTCTGTATGTCTGTCTGTGTGTGTCTGTCTGTCTGTCTGTGTATGTGTGTGTGTGTGTGTCTAACTGTGTGTGTGTGTGTGTCTAACTGTGTGTAAGTGTGTGTGTCTAACTGTGTGTAAGTGTGTGTGTCTGTCTGTGTGTGTCTGTGTGTGTCTGTATGTGTGTGTGTGTCTGTCTGTCTGTGTGTGTATGTGTGTGTGTGTCTGTATGTCTGTCTGTGTGTGTATGTGTGTGTGTGTGTGTGTGTCTAACTGTGTGTGTGTGTGTGTGTGTGTGTGTCTAACTGTGTGGAAGTGTGTGTGTCTGTCTGTGTGTGTCTGTATGTGTGTGTGTGTCTGTCTGTCTGTCTGTGTGTGTATGTGTGTGTGTGTCTGTATGTCTGTCTGTGTATGTGTGTATGTGTGTGTGTGTGTGTGTCTAACTGTGTGTGTGTGTGTGTGTCTAACTGTGTGTAAGTGTGTGTGTCTAACTGTGTGTAAGTGTGTGTGTCTGTCTGTGTGTGTCTGTATGTGTGTGTGTGTGTGTGTATGTGTGTGTGTGTCTGTCTATCTGTGTGTGTATGTGTGTGTGTGTCTGTGTGTGTGTATGTGTGTGTGTGTCTGTATGTCTGTCTGTGTGTGTCTGTCTGTATGTCTGTCTGTGTGTGTCTGTCTGTCTGTCTGTGTATGTGTGTGTGTGTGTGTCTAACTGTGTGTGTGTGTGTGTCTAACTGTGTGTAAGTGTGTGTGTCTAACTGTGTGTGTGTGTGTGTCTAACTGTGTGTAAGTGTGTGTGTCTGTCTGTGTGTGTCTGTATGTGTCTGTCTGTCTGTGTGTGTGTGTGTCTGCATGTGTGTTAAAGCCAAGTGTTTTCAATTTACACTGAAGTGATTTTGCATCAACTGGTGATGGCGAACACGTAATTGGTGATAGCGAAAACGTAATTGTTGATGGCGAACACGTAATTGGTGATGGCGAACACGTAATTGGTAATGGCGAACACGTAATTGTTGATGGCGAACACGTAATTGGTGATGGCGAACACGTAATTGGTGATAGCGAACACGTAATTGATAATGGCGAACACGTAATTGGTGATGGCGAACACGTAATTGGTAATGGCGAACACGTAATTGGTGATAGCGAACACGTAATTGGTAATGGCGAACACGTAATTGGTAATGGCGAACACGTAATTGGTGATAGCGAACACGTAATTGGTAATGGCGAACACGTAATTGGTGATAGCGAACACGTAATTGGTAATGGCGAACACGTAATTGGTGATGGCGAACACGTAATTGGTGATGGCGAACACGTAATTGGTGATAGCGAACACGTAATTGGTGATAGCGAACACGTATTTGGTGACGGCGAACACGTATTTGGTGACGGCGAACACGTAATTGGTGACGGCGAACACGTATTTGGTGACGGCGAACACGTATTTGGTGACGGCGAACACGTATTTGGTGACGGCGAACTCGTAATTGGTGACGGCGAACACGTATTTGGTGACGGCGAACACGTAATTGGTGACGGCGAACACGTAATTGGTTATAGCAAACACGTAATTGGTGATAGCGAACACGTAATTGGTGATAGCGAACACGTAATTGGTGATAGCGAACACGTAATTGGTTATAGCGAACACGTAATTGGTTATAGCGAACACGTAATTGGTGATAGCGAACACGTATTTGGTGACGACGAACACGTAATTGGTGACGGCGAACACGTAATTGGTGACGGCGAACACGTACTTGGTGACGGCGAACACGTAATTGGTGACGGCGAACACGTAATTGGTGATGGCGAACACGTAATTGGTGATGGCGAACACGTAATTGGTGATGGCGAACACGTAATTGGTGATGGCGAACACGTAATTGGTGATGGCGAACACGTAATTGGTGATAGCGAACACGTAATTGATAATGGCGAACACGTAATTGGTAATGGCGAACACGTAATTGGTAATGGCGAACACGTAATTGGTGATAGCGAACACGTAATTGGTAATGGCGAACACGTAATTGGTAATGGCGAACACGTAATTGGTGATAGCGAACACGTAATTGGTAATGGCGAACACGTAATTGGTGATAGCGAACACGTAATTGGTAATGGCGAACACGTAATTGGTGATGGCGAACACGTAATTGGTGATGGCGAACACGTAATTGGTGATGGCGAACACGTAATTGGTGATACCTAACACGTAATTGGTGATACACCTAATTGGTGATGGCGAACACGTAATTGGTGATGAAGAAAACGTAATTGGTGACGGCGAACACGTAATTGGTGACGGCGAACACGTAATTGGTGATGGCGAACACGTAATTGGTGATGGCGAACACGTAATTGGTGATGGCGAACACGTAATTGGTGATAGCGAACACGTAGTTGGTGATAGCGAACACGTATTTGGTGATAGCGAACACGTATTTGGTGATAGCGAACACGTAATTGGTGATAGCGAACACGTAGTTGGTGATAGCGAACACGTATTTGGTGATAGCGAACACGTAATTGGTGAAAGCGAACACGTATTTGGTGACAGCGAACACGTATTTGGTGACAGCGAACACGTATTTCGTGATAGCTAACACGTAATTGGTGAAAGCGAACACGTATTTGGTGACAGCGAACACGTATTTGGTGACAGCGAACACGTATTTCGTGATAGCTAACACGTAATTGGTGATAGCGAACACGTAATTGGTGAAAGCGAACACGTAATTGGTGATGGCGAACACGTAATTGGTGATGGCGAACACGTAATTGGTGAAGGCGAACACGTAATTGGTGAAGGCGAACACGTAATTGGTGATGGCGAACACGTAATTGGTGATGGCGAACACGTAATTGGTGATGGCGAACACGTAATTGGTGATAGCGAACACGTAATTGGTGATAGCGAACACGTAATTGGTGATGGCAAACACGTAATTGGTGATGGCGAACACGTAATTGGTGATGGCGAACACGTAATTGGTGATAGCGAACACGTAATTGGTGAAAGCGAACACGTAATTGGTGAAAGCGAACACGTAATTGGTGAAAGGGAACACGTAATTGGTGATAGCGAACACGTATTTGGTGATAGCGAACACGTAATTGGTGATAGCGAACACGTAATTGGTAATAGCGAACACGTAGTTGGTGATAGCGAACACGTAATTGGTGAAAGCGAACACGTATTTGGTGATAGCGAACACGTATTCGGTGATAGTGAACACGTAATTGGTGAAAGCGAACACGTAATTGGTGATAGCGAACACGTAATTGGTGACAGCGAACACGTAGTTGGTGACAGCGAACACGTAGTTGGTGACAGCGAACACGTAGTTGGTGAAAGCGAACACGTAATTGGTGACAGCGAACACGTATTTGGTGATAGCGAACACGTAATTGGTGATAGCGAACACGTAATTGGTGATGGCGAACACGTAATTGGTGATGGCGAACACGTAATTGGTTATAGCGAACACGTAGTTGGTGATAGCGAACACGTAATTGGTGAAAGCGAACACGTATTTGGTGATAGCGAACACGTATTTGGTGATAGCGAACACGTATTTGGTGATAGCGAACACGTAATTGGTGAAAGCGAACACGTAATTGGTGATAGCGAACACGTAATTGGTGACAGCGAACACGTAATTGGTGACAGCGAACACGTAGTTGGTGATAGCGAACACGTAGTTGGTGATAGCGAACACGTAGTTGGTGATAGCGAACACGTAGTTGGTGAAAGCGAACACGTAATTGGTGACAGCGAACACGTATTTGGTGATAGCGAACACGTAATTGGTGATGGCGAACACGTAATTGGTGATGGCGAACACGTAATTGGTGATAGCGAACACGTAATTGGTGATAGCGAACACGTAATTGGTGATGGCAAACACGTAATTGGTGATGGCGAACACGTAATTGGTGATGGCGAACACGTAATTGGTGATAGCGAACACGTAATTGGTGAAAGCGAACACGTAATTGGTGAAAGCGAACACGTAATTGGTGAAAGGGAACACGTAATTGGTGATAGCGAACACGTATTTGGTGATAGCGAACACGTAATTGGTGATAGCGAACACGTAATTGGTAATAGCGAACACGTAGTTGGTGATAGCGAACACGTAATTGGTGAAAGCGAACACGTATTTGGTGATAGCGAACACGTATTCGGTGATAGTGAACACGTAATTGGTGAAAGCGAACACGTAATTGGTGATAGTGAACACGTAATTGGTGACAGCGAACACGTAGTTGGTGACAGCGAACACGTAGTTGGTGACAGCGAACACGTAGTTGGTGAAAGCGAACACGTAATTGGTGACAGCGAACACGTATTTGGTGATAGCGAACACGTAATTGGTGATAGCGAACACGTAATTGGTGATGGCGAACACGTAATTGGTGATGGCGAACACGTAATTGGTTATAGCGAACACGTAGTTGGTGATAGCGAACACGTAATTGGTGAAAGCGAACACGTATTTGGTGATAGCGAACACGTATTTGGTGATAGCGAACACGTATTTGGTGATAGCGAACACGTAATTGGTGAAAGCGAACACGTAATTGGTGATAGCGAACACGTAATTGGTGACAGCGAACACGTAATTGGTGACAGCGAACACGTAGTTGGTGATAGCGAACACGTAGTTGGTGATAGCGAACACGTAGTTGGTGATAGCGAACACGTAGTTGGTGAAAGCGAACACGTAATTGGTGACAGCGAACACGTATTTGGTGATAGCGAACACGTAATTGGTGATAGCGAACACGTAATTGGTGATAGCGAACACGTAATTGGTGATGGCGAACACGTAATTGGTGATGGCGAACACGTAATTGGTGATGGCGAACACGTAATGAAGTGTTAATTATATTTAGGACAGTGTTAATAATTAGGGGCAGAATCTGTTTAAAGAGTTTAGTTGTAATTGGATCTAAGAGGCAGGTGGCTGATTTGGAAGACATGATAATAGATATGACATCAGTTTGGTCTACAGTGGTGAACTTCGACGTGTGGACAGCCAGAGCTGTGATGCAAACTGCCAACCTCTCGGTCATTGGGCGACCCAATCTACCAACTGAGCCACAGCCGCCCACGTGAAGTGTACTGAGAGGGCGGGGCTTATTGTTAAATCCACCGGGGTCAGGCACTAATGTTTCTATCACCTCTGTTATGGTTCCTCTGTGACCTTTGACCTATGTTCCGGTTCCTCTGTGACCTTTGACCCCGTGTATGCGATAGTGTCTGTCCGCTCCGTCCTCGCCGCCTCTCTCAGCCCCTCCCTCCATCCCCCTCTCTCAGGTGGGTGACCAGATCCTGGAGGTAAATGGCCGCAGCTTCCTGAGCGTCCCGCACGATGACGCCGTCAGAGTCCTCAAGTCGTCACGACACCTGATGATGACGGTGAAGGATGTGGGGCGACTCCCGCACGCCAGGACGGTGGTAGGAGAGACCAAGTGGATCACCAGCTCGCAGATCGCTGAGAGTTCTGCCAACAGCAGTCTGGCAAGGTGAGGGATGGTCACTACAGGTGAGGGATGGTCACTGCAGGTGAGGGATGGTCACTACAGGTGAGGGATGGTCACTGCAGGTGAGGGATGGTCACTACAGGTGAGGGATGGTCACTACAGGTCAGGGATAGTCACTGCAGGTGAGGGATGGTCACTGCAGGTGAGGGATGGTCACTACAGGTGAGGGATAGTCACTACAGGTGAGGGATGGTCACTGCAGGTGAGGGATGGTCACTACAGGTGAGGGATGGTCACTACAGGTGAGGGATAGTCACTGCAGGTGAGGGATGGTCACTGCAGGTGAGGGATGGTCACTACAGGTGAGGGATGGTCACTGCAGGTGAGGGATGGTCACTGCAGGTGAGGGTTAGCCTGGTGTTTAAAATGACGTCAGAATTATTGCCTCCTCCTTTCTTAATCGTCTCCTGTTTCTCTTCTATTAATAACTTTCTTCTTCTTTTCATTTTCACCAGAATCACTTTCTTTGATTCATGATGAATAATGAATATGTTCTGTAATAAAGTTTAATGAACACACTTTACCCTAACCTGAAAAATTGAGGTAAAGGTTTTTGGTTTCTTGGATTATTGGTTAACTGGGTCTGTAGTCAGTAGAGGAACCACTGTATATATGTTTGAGTTAAAAAAACTAAACAAAAACTAGTTGTTTTAAAGATGAATAATGGAGGAATATAAATACATTGAATTGGAAGTTAATCTGAATCAGGTTTCATGTCAGTTTGGGGTCAGTTTGGGGTCAATTTGGGGTCAGTTTGGGGTCAATTTGGGGTCAGTTTGGGGTCAGTTTAGGGTCAGTTTAGGGTCAATTTGGGGTAAGTTTAGGGTTAGTTTAGGATCAGTTTGGGGTCAGTTTAGGGTCAGTTTAGGGTCAATTTGGGGTCAGTTTAGGGTTAGTTTAGGGTCAGTTTGGGGTCAGTTTAGGGTTAGTTTAGGGTCAATTTAGGGTCAGTTTAGGGTTAGTTTAGTGTCAATTTAGGGTCAGTTTAGGGTACACTTAGGGTCAATTTGGGGTCAGTTTTTGGTCAGTTTGGGGTCAGTTTAGGGTTAGTTTAGGGTCAATTTGGGGTCAGTTTAGGGTTAGTTTAGGGTCAATTTGGGGTCAGTTTAGGGTCAGTTTAGGGTCAGTTTGGGGTCAGTTTAGGGTTAGTTTAGGATCAGTTTGGGGTCAGTTTAGGGTCAGTTTAGGGTCAATTTGGGGTCAGTTTAGGGTTAGTTTAGGGTCAGTTTGGGGTCAGTTTAGGGTTAGTTTAGGGTCAATTTAGGGTCAGTTTAGGGTTAGTTTAGTGTCAATTTAGGGTCAGTTTAGGGTACACTTAGGGTACAATTTGGGGTCAGTTTTTGGTCAGTTTGGGGTCAGTTTAGGGTTAGTTTAGGGTCAATTTGGGGTCAGTTTAGGGTTAATTTAGGGTCAATTTGGGGTCAGTTTAGGGTTAGTTTAGGGTCAATTTGGGGTCAGTTTAGGGGTTAGTTTAGGGTCAATTTAGGGTCAGTTTAGGGTACACTTAGGGTACAATTTGGGGTCAGTTTTTGGTCAGTTTGGGGTCAGTTTAGGGTTAGTTTAGGGTCAATTTGGGGTCAGTTTAGGGTTAGTTTAGGGTCAATTTGGGGTCAGTTTAGGGTCAGTTTGGGATCAGTTTGGGGTCAGTTTAGGGTCAGTTTGGGGTCAGTTTAGGGTCAATTTGGGGTCAGTTTAGGGTCAGTTTGGGGTCAATTTGGGGTCAGTTTAGGGTCAGTTTGGGGTCAGTTTAGGGTCAATTTGGGGTCAGTTTAGGGTTAGTTTAGGGTCAATTTGGGGTCAGTTTAGGGTCAGTTTGGGATCAGTTTGGGGTCAGTTTAGGGTCAGTTCGGGGTCAGTTTAGGGTCAATTTGGGGTCAGTTTAGGGTCAGTTTAGGGTCAGTTCGGGGTCAGTTTAGGGTCAATTTGGGGTCAGTTTAGGGTCAGTTTAGGGTTAGTTTAGGGTCAGTTTGGGGTCAGTTTAGGGTTAGTTTTGGGTCAATTTAGGGTCAGTTTAGGGTTAGTTTAGTGTCAATTTAGGGTCAGTTTAGGGTACACTTAGGGTCAATTTGGGGTCAGTTTTTGGTCAGTTTGGGTCAGTTTAGGGTTAGTTTAGGGTCAATTTGGGGTCAGTTTAGGGTTAGTTTAGGGTCAATTTGTGGTCAGTTCAGGGTCAGTTTAGGGTCAGTTTGGGGACAGTTTAGGGTCAGTTTAGGGTCAATTTGGGGTCAGTTTAGGGTCAGTTTGGGGTCAATTTGGAGTCAGTTTAGGGTCAGTTTGGGGTCAGTTTAGGGTCAATTTGGGGTCAGTTTAGGGTTAGTTTAGGGTCAATTTGGGGTCAGTTTAGGGTCAGTTTGGGATCAGTTTGGGGTCAGTTTAGGGTCAGTTCAGGGTCAATTTGGGGTCAGTTCAGGGTCAGTTCGGGGTCAGTTTAGGGTCAATTTGGGGTCAGTTTAGGGTCAGTTTGGGGTCAGTTTAGGGTTAGTTTAGGGTCAATTTGGGGTCAGTTTAGGGTCAGTTTAGGGTCAATTTGGGGTCAGTTTAGGGTTAGTTTAGGGTCAATTTGTGGTCAGTTTAGGGTCAGTTTAGGGTCAGTTTGGGGACAGTTTAGGGTCAGTTTAGGGTCAATTTGGGGTCAGTTTAGGGTCAGTTTGGGGTCAATTTGGGGTCAGTTTAGGGTCAGTTTGGGGTCAGTTTAGGGTCAATTTGGGGTCAGTTTAGGGTTAGTTTAGGGTCAATTTGGGGTCAGTTTAGGGTCAGTTTGGGATCAGTTTGGGGTCAGTTTAGGGTCAGTTCAGGGTCAATTTGGGGTCAGTTCAGGGTCAGTTCGGGGTCAGTTTAGGGTCAATTTGGGGTCAGTTTAGGGTCAGTTTGGGGTCAATTTGGGGTCAGTTTAGGGTCAGTTTGGGGTCAGTTTAGGGTCAATTTGGGGTCAGTTTAGGGTTAGTTTTGGGTCAATTTAGGGTCAGTTTAGGGTTAGTTTAGTGTCAATTTAGGGTCAGTTTAGGGTACACTTAGGGTCAATTTGGGGTCAGTTTTTGGTCAGTTTGGGGTCAGTTTAGGGTTAGTTTAGGGTCAATTTGGGGTCAGTTTAGGGTTAGTTTAGGGTCAATTTGTGGTCAGTTCAGGGTCAGTTTAGGGTCAGTTTGGGGACAGTTTAGGGTCAGTTTAGGGTCAATTTGGGGTCAGTTTAGGGTCAGTTTGGGGTCAATTTGGAGTCAGTTTAGGGTCAGTTTGGGGTCAGTTTAGGGTCAATTTGGGGTCAGTTTAGGGTTAGTTTAGGGTCAATTTGGGGTCAGTTTAGGGTCAGTTTGGGATCAGTTTGGGGTCAGTTTAGGGTCAGTTCAGGGTCAATTTGGGGTCAGTTCAGGGTCAGTTCGGGGTCAGTTTAGGGTCAATTTGGGGTCAGTTTAGGGTCAGTTTGGGGTCAGTTTAGGGTTAGTTTAGGGTCAATTTGGGGTCAGTTTAGGGTCAGTTTAGGGTCAATTTGGGGTCAGTTTAGGGTTAGTTTAGGGTCAATTTGTGGTCAGTTTAGGGTCAGTTTAGGGTCAGTTTGGGGACAGTTTAGGGTCAGTTTAGGGTCAATTTGGGGTCAGTTTAGGGTCAGTTTGGGGTCAATTTGGGGTCAGTTTAGGGTCAGTTTGGGGTCAGTTTAGGGTCAATTTGGGGTCAGTTTAGGGTTAGTTTAGGGTCAATTTGGGGTCAGTTTAGGGTCAGTTTGGGATCAGTTTGGGGTCAGTTTAGGGTCAGTTCAGGGTCAATTTGGGGTCAGTTCAGGGTCAGTTCGGGGTCAGTTTAGGGTCAATTTGGGGTCAGTTTAGGGTCAGTTTGGGGTCAGTTTAGGGTTAGTTTAGGGTCAATTTGGGGTCAGTTTAGGGTCAGTTTAGGGTCAATTTGGGGTCAGTTTAGGGTTAGTTTAGGGTCAATTTGTGGTCAGTTTAGGGTCAGTTTGGGGACAGTTTAGGGTTAGTTTAGGGTCAATTTGGGGTCAGTTTAGGGTTAGTTTAGGGTCAATTTGGGGTCAGTTTAGGGTCAGTTTGGGGTCAGTTTAGGGTCAGTTTGGGGTCAGTTTAGGGTTAGTTTAGGGTCAATTTGGGGTCAGTTTAGGGTCAGTTTGGGATCAGTTTGGGGTCAGTTTAGGGTCAGTTCGGGGTCAGTTTAGGGTCAATTTGGGGTCAGTTTAGGGTTAGTTTAGGGTCAATTTGGGGTCAGTTTAGGGTCAGTTTGGGGTCAGTTTAGGGTCAGTTCGGGGTCAGTTTAGGGTCAATTTGGGGTCAGTTTAGGGTCAGTTCGGGGTCAGTTTAGGGTCAGTTTGGGGTCAGTTTAGGATTAATGTAAGGTTAACCGTGTGTCTTCAGTATTCAATGTTTGATTTGTTGTTGTTTTCAGTTTCTCTGTGGAGCAGAGAGCGACTGCAGCTGGAAAGGTTAGAAACACTTTACCTTAACTTTACTCTTACCTTAACCTTTACCTGTGTGTGTGTGTGTGTGTAACATTAGCTGTGTTTCCATTACAGCCATATTCCTAATATTAGTTCTTTGAAGGTTTTTCCACTGATGCTCTTTCTCTGCAGGAGCATCGTCATAACTGGTCACATATTAACCCTCCACATTTCACCTTTATTATCTTATTTTCTGCTTTATAACATTTCTCTGCAGTTTCTAAAAGTAGTATTCACAGAATGTCTAATCTCGTCCCTATTTTGTGTCAATCTCCAGTTTCTATGACAACCTGTTCTTGAATTAGAGCCAATAATGTGATTTTGCCCTTTCTGCTAAAAGCGACCTTGACCTTTAACCTTTACTCAAATGGATCATTGCATCTCATGTGCATTATCTATATGTGCATGTCCATGTAATTTCATAGTGATATCTACAGTATTCACTGAGTTATAACATGATATGGACACACACACACACACACACACTCGTTTCCATGTCTCATGAGGACCAAGTTTGTCATCAAGTAAACATTGGGTAGTGAGTGTAAACACTGTTTTTGTAATAAAGTAGAAAAATATTAAAATTAAATTTTTTAAAATCTATGAAAAATTAACAATTACAAAGTCAAACAAAAATAAATAAAAAAATAGTCTTTTGTCAGTAAACTCAGCTTCAAACCTTTGAAAAATATATGTTTCATTTTACACTTGTTTCCCTCATGCTTTATGGGGACTTTTGCAAAAAACATAAAAAATTGTGTATTTATAGGGCCACATCATTTCTATTTTAAATGGTAAATGTTCTTCATTTATATAGTTCTTTTCCACCTTCATGGTTCAAAGCTCTTTACATTAGCTTCACATTCACCCATTCACACACACACTCATACACCAGTAGGTTTATAAGGTCAAAGGTCAGTCCTACTGGGGGCCTAAGTCAGGGTTCAGTGTCTTGCCCAAGGACGCTTCGACATGTGGACAGTTAGAGCCGGGACGCGAACCGCCAACCTCTCAGTCATTGGGCGACCCACTCTACCAACTGACCCACAGCTTTAACCTTTGACCCTAACGACCCACTCTACCAACTGACCCACAGCTTTAACCTTTGACCCTAACGACCCACTCTACCAACTGACCCACAGCTTTAACCTTTGACCCTAACGACCCACTCTACCAACTGACCGACTCTACCAACTGACCCACTCTACCAACTGACCCACTCTACCAACTGACCCACTCTACCAACTGAGCCACTCTACCAACTGAGCCACTCTACCAACTGAGCCACTCTATCAACTGACCCACTCTACCAACTGACCCACTCTACCAACTGACCCACTCTACCAACTGACCCACTCTACCAACTGACCCACTCTACCAACTGACCCACTCTACCAACTGACCCACTCTACCAACTGACCCACTCTATCAACTGACCCACTCCACCAACTGACCCACTCTACCAACTGACCCACTCTATCAACTGACCCACTCTAGAAACTGACCCACTCTATCAACTGCCCCAGTCTATCAACTGACCCACTCTACCAACTGACCCACTCTACCAACTGACCCACTCTACCAACTGAGCCACAGCCGTTGGTGGGGACCTTTATTTATATTTAACCCTCATGGGGACCTGAATTTTAGCCCCCACAGTGTCACAGGTCCCCATGGTGTTACTGTGTAAACATATCAATGTCCCCATAAAGATAGTAATACACACACATACAGAGTTCATCTGAAAAAACAAAGTTTAGTTTCTACTCTGCAGTTCAGAGGGTAATTCTGCAGTTGTAATGTAGGCTGTGTATGCTAACCTGAATATGATGCTATGCTAATGAGCTGCTTAGCTCATTGCCCTTTTTTCCATTTTTGTCTTTTTTTCCCTTTTTTAAAAAAAAATTCGCTTTGAAATGTTGTAAACTGTGTAACTGTGAATACTGCAATTGTCTCTCTCACACACACACACACACACACACACACACACACACACACACACACCAATTTGGGTCAGATTAATGACACTGATGTTTTTCTGCCGAATTATTTCCAGAAAAGTGTCCATTGTCACTCAGAGAAGGGACCATGTATGACATGTCCTGTGACACATAATTGTGCAAAACCTTAGTATTTTATAATATTTATCTTAAAGTTTATTAAAAATGTTTGTGTGACACTAATCCAACCAATCAGAGGTTGTTTTTCAACATCGCCATAGCAACAAGGGCTTTAGTTTAGTGCAGAAGGCTTTGTTCTGAGGCCTCCCATTGGTTCAAATCTATAATTGTGTAGATTTCTATTTAAGGGTTGTCTAGAGGGAATCCCCATCTTTCCAACGGTACCAAACATGACGGGGAAATACCTAACGCCAGCGCCAAGGAAAGTCGTGTTTGGAGTCGATTTGTCTTAGTTTTAGACTTAATTACTGTCAGAGTCAGTTGTTGTTCTTCCTAAAAAGACATGATTTGAAGAAGTTACGCGAGGATTTTAACAAACACTCATAGTTAGAAGTGTTCAGGAAACATTTTACTGGGATTTTATTAATAAACTTTCAATCATTTTGACCCATATAATGTATTTGAGGCTAAAGTTAGAAATACAAATTTTAAATAAGATAAAATGCCAAAATTATGATTTGACAAGTCAAATAAAAACAAAATTACAATATAAAAAGTCTAATTTGATCATTTTGACCCATTTCAATATTTGAAGCTATAACTAGAAATACTGCTCTGACTTTTGAGTCACATATTGGAAGGTTAGACCAACAGCAAAAGATGCTTCGCTGTAAGCAACAGACGCAGGACCTACGCTAATTCACAGGGGAAAAAAAGGATGTGGGGGGGGGGGGGGGGGGCGCTCTTCTGGGGAGCCGCTATCATTGGAACGCCTCCACATCGTCGGCAGGAATCTCAGGGTCACCGGTATTTCGCCCCTCATCCTGTACTCCTCGCCTGACTGGGGCAGTGAAGCCTAGACTTCACCTGCGGAAAGGTTCCAACTGTGGACTCTCCTTAACCACAAACATCTCCAACTGGCCTTAGCTGCCGCGATCTTAGTGTCCTTAGTGGCTCTCTTCAACTGCAGAGGCTCCAGCACAACCTTCTGGAGGAAGTAGCGCACCAACTTCACTGGAAAACAGCAACAGCCAACCTCGATGGGAAAGATGGTTGCATGCCACCCTTTCAAGACTGCTGCCTCAATCAAGTCCTGGTCTTTGGCACACTTAAGTTGGTGGGATGTGTCCAGCCTCTCCACCCTGGGCACTGTAAGTTTGACAATGATGATGGTTTTTGCGCTCCTGGATAATAAAACCGGAGGGAGGTCGCTACCACGTCCTGAGGGAAGATGAGATTCTGCTTCATATCCACCCTTAACTCCCAGTCAGAGGCACAATCCAAGATGAAAGGTGGGTTCTTCGCCACCCTGCTGCTCTTTTGAGCCTTGTCTCCTTCTTTCACAAAGTTTATGGCTTTATGAGGTTGGCTCAGCCTGTTGGCTCCAACTCTTTGCTGTTCAACCCAATAGGCGCCTTCAGCAAGGACCTTCCCCTGCCAATGCTTTTTGGCAGCCAGTCAAGATATGATTCAGTGTACAAGCCGCCACTCCACATTGCCTGCAAGAGGAGTCTTCCTGGCTGCCCCACATCTTGACATTAGGTGGGGTTGGCAACAGGTCAGCCACAGAACGGAGGAGAAAGGTCAACCTCCCTTGGTCAATTCGCCAGATCTCATTCCATGACAGTGGATGTTCCTACACCTGGTCCCACTGCGATGACCAACCCTGGGATGCAAGCCCAGTTGCACTTACTTTCACACTGACAGTGACGGGGGCGATCTGAGGGACGAGCTGCCATTCATTGTCTTTGTCCACTGGCAACGAGGGACAATTCAGGCGACGGTGAGCAATGTGAAACGAGCGAATTGAGCAAAGAGGAAAAGTTGAGAAATTTCAACTTTATGCAAATGAGGAGTGGTGCGACCATGGCGACAGCCACTTATGAGCCGATCTGGAATCTCAAAGTGAAAAAATAAACAGGAGGGGGACGAGAGTCGATCATGGAGGAGAAATTCATAATTAAAACTGCAAGCAGTCTCAAAGGCCTTCACCATCCCTCGCGACCACCTCCCCTGGCAACCGCCTCCTAACGCGACGTCAGAGTCAAATTTCAGTTAAATCGGTGTATGTATGCACGATCTACAGCCACTTGTCTCGATCGTGTTCACCAATATTGAGCTCATTTGGTCCAACGGTCTAGGCGGAGATAGAAAAATTCCAATGACAGCGAAAATGACGACTCAAAATTTTTCAGATTTCAATCCAAGATGGCGGACTTCCTGTTGGTTTATGGGCGTGGTCATCATTAACTTTTTGTTCATCATCATATGACGAACATGTGTACTGATTTTCATAGCTCTAACTTCACTAGGGTGTGATCTGGCCTAATACAAACTATTTCACCTTTTCTAGATTTCTAGGAAATCTTTTGACTTTCCCCATGTCCCTAGGGGGTCAGAGGTCACATTTGACACACTTACACTCATGTCAGTGACCCTGAGTGGGCGTGGCCATAGACTCCCATTCATTCTGAGCAGGAGCAAATATGCGGTGTGTGTGTGTGTGATGAGCACATGCTCGGACACGGCTCGCTACCGTGAATGTGTGAGTGTGTGTGAGTGTGTGTGAGTCGTCCCTGGCGACCGCGCCCCTGGCATATTTCATCACCTGGCCATCACAGCAGACTCAATAGGCCTTGCGCCGAAGTTGTCTGCGGCGAAGGCCTAATTAAAACTGCAAGCAGTCTCAAAGGCCTTCGCCCGATACTCAGGCTCCTTGACTCATCGGGTTTGAACTCCAAGCGTGACCATGTTGCCGTGTCCTCCAGTGCGCTCAGAATCCACTGTGTTTCCTAGATTGACAAGATAGTCATGACTGTCACATCATCCATAAAATCTCGACAGGAGGGATGTCTCAAACCATCCTCTGCCGTTGAGCTGCTGCAGTAAGTTCATGGCTGTTATAAAAAGAACCACAGATGCGGTGCATCCGGCCATGGTGCCCTTCTCCAGGCTTTTCCAGTTGGTGGTCATACTTCCACAGTCAACCTCATCCTCAGCGCATCCATGTGTGACATCACAAGCTCAACAACCTCTGATGGTCATGCTCTACTGGCTTCTGAATCAGATGGTGTGGAATGCTAGGATGAGCTTTGACGAGGTCCAACCATTGTTCTGAGCTTCCTTAATGAACTGGCTAATCACTGCTGTATGTTCCAAGCATCCGGAGTATTCCGAGACTCCTCACTTCTGAACACTTACGTCGATAAAGTTGTTAATTTAATCGATGGATTAAAACAGAAGATCATCATCTATTGGATCAAAAAGAAGAGAACACATCACCCCTGTGCTCCAAACCCTGACCCCTGACCCCTAACCCTATCACCCCTGTGCTCCAAACCCTGACCCCTGACCCCTAACCCTATCACCCCTGTGCTCCAAACCCTTCACTGGCTACCAGTTGAGTTCAGAATTTAAAATCCTCCTCCTTACATATAAAACCATTAATGGTATAGGTTAGGGTTAGGGGTCAGGCGTTAATGGTATGGGCCCCTCTTATCTTCAATTCAATTCAATTTTATTTATAAAACCCTAAATCACAACAAAGTGGTCTCAGAGGGCTTTACAAAAACACAATCAGCTACAGAAATACATGAAAAGTCCCAGGCATCCCCTGTCCTTAGACCCTCCTTCTCGGCAAGAAAAAACTTCAAAACCCAGTGGGAAAAAGAAGAAATCTTGAGGAGAACCACATTGAAGGACAGATCCACTCCCATGGACGGACAGACTATAGATGAACGTCCATGTATAAATGAAGGAAGGGGGGCTGGTCCAGACAGGCAGGGGCGGTGGTCCGGGGTCACAGGTCGGCACAGGCGAGATACTGCAGATCCTGTCGTCCATGGCTCCCGTGCAGACACTGTCAGGAAAACCACCACTCCCCCCAGGGGGGGGAGGGGGTAAAGGGGACACCAGGTGACTAGTCATGAACAGACTTGGTATGAAAGATAGGTTATAAAAATGACAGAAACAGGTGTGAGAGAGAGAAAGAGAAGAAAGAACTCAGTGTCTGTACTTCCCCCAGCATTCTAACTCCTAGGGCAGCCTAGACTGAACTGTGACTCATACATCATGTATACATGATATATGAGTCACATCATTTTTTAACTAACCTGACCATAGTCTTTCTCAAACAGGAATGTTTTAAGCCTGATTTTAAATGTAGAGACTGTGTCGGCGTCTTTAATATTAAAGGGAAGATTCAATTTCAATTCAATTTTATTTATAAAGCCCTAAATCACAACAAAGTTGTCTCAGAGGGCTGATTGATTGATGATTCCATCAGACAGTAACCATGGTAACTAAAGGCTCTAGCTCCATCAGACAGTAACCATGGTAACTAAAGGCTCTAGCTCCATAAGACAGTAACCATGGTAACTAAAGGCTCTAGCTCCTACTGTACTTTTAGAAACCCTAGGAACTTTCAATAAACCTGCATTCTGAGAACGAAGGGTTCTATTGGGTTGGTACGGAACCAGATCATCTTTAAGATAAGAGGGGCCCATACCATTAATGGTTTTATATGTAAGGAGGAGGATTTTAAATTTAATTCTAGACTCAACTGGAAGCCAATGAAGGGTTTGGAGCACAGGGGTGATAGGGTTAGGTGTCAGGGGTCAGGGTTTGGAGCACAGGGGTGATGTGTTCTCTTCTATTTGATCCTGTTAATAATCTTGCTGCTGCATTTTGAACCAGTTGAAGCTTTTTAGGGAAAAAGATGATCTGGTTCCGTACCAACCCAATAGAACCCTTCGTTCTCAGAATGCAGGTTTATTGAAAGTTCCTAGGGTTTGTAAAAGTACAGTAGGAGCTAGAGCCTTTAGTTACCATGGTTACTGTCTGATGGAGCTAGAGCCTTTAGTTACCATGGTTACTGTCTGATGGAGCTAGAGCCTTTAGTTACCATGGTTACTGTCTGATGGAATCATCTTCATTTAATGTTAAACAGGTCGACACAGTCTCCACATTTAAAATGAGGTTGAAAACATTTGTGTTTGATAAAAACTATGGTCAGGTTAGTTAAAAACAGACTGAAGTCACAGTTCAGTCTAAGCTGCACTAGGAGATAGAATGATGGAGGAAGAACAGACACTGAGTTCTTTCTCTCTTTCTCTCGCATCTGTATTTGTCATTTTTATAACCTATCTTACGTACCAAGTCTGTACATGGCTAGTCGCCCCGAGTTACCAACACCTGCTGTTTTTTCTGCGTGGTGTTTCCCTTCCACTCACTGGATTTTCCATTTATAGAAAAGACTACAAAGAAACGAGCGACTCAGAAAAGGTCTGTCCACTACACATCACCAGGACATTGGTGTCACCCATGTGGGGTTAAGCCCCTCCCCCATTGCAGCCAATCTGCAGTAGCATTAGCATTAGCATCTACTAGAGCAGACGGCGCCACAGTAGCTGCTGCACAAACTGTAAAAAACTGTTGGATCAAACTGGTTCATGTGTCTCTGTGGAAATAAAGACTGTTTTTTTACTGCACGTTTTCAAAACAAGTGACGTCACCAAACCTAGCTGGATGTTACTCTGGGATGGTAAACACACACAGAGCCAGAGGGGAGGGGGGAGTGTTCCTTCACACATTCTGAGCCAATCACAGACGCCTCATCAGCGCGTCATGGACATGTATGAGGAAGTAGAAGTAAACTGTGTTGTTCCACCTCCAGTCATTTTTCTACTGTGAAAAAACAACTGGAAACAAAACAACAAACGTTTTTATAAATAGAACCAACACACAATGAATTCAATAACAATGAAGAACAACAATATTAATAAATAAGCATAGAATGAGTCCTTTAATAAAGTTAATATTAATAAATAAACATAGAATGAGTCCTTTAATAAAGTTAATATTAATAAATAAACATAGAATGAGTCCTTTAATAAAGTTAATATTAATAAATAAACATAGAATGAGTCCTTTAATAAAGTTAATATTAATAAATAATCATTGTCCTTTAATAAAGCCACCCTATCCTCCTCACCTGCTCCACACCATTTCCTCTTGAGTACCTTTGGGCGGCTGTGGTTCAGTTGGTAGAGTGGGTCAGTTGGTAAAGTGGGTCAGTTGGTAGAGTGGGTCAGTTGGTAGAGTGGGTCAGTTGGTAGAGTGGGTCGCCCAATGGCCAAGAGGTTGGTGGTTCGCGTCCCAGCTCTGGCTGTCCACATGTCGAAGTGTCCTTGGGCAAGACACTGAACCCTGACTTAGGCCCCCAGTAGGAGTGACCTTTGACCTTAGAAACCTACTAGTGTATGAGTGTGTGTGTGAATGGGTGAATGAGAGGCTAATGTAAAGAACTTCGAACCATGAAGGTGGAACAGAACTATATAAATGCAGAACATTTACCATTTACCTTTAGTTCCTATCGCAGTTGTTGTTGTCTCCTTGTTGGTCCTTTGGCCGTCTGGGTATCTTGCCTTCTTTCACACCAAAAACTACTTCAACCATGGTTTTGATGTTCTCAGCTGTATCTCCTTCCAAAGTCTTGTCCAGGGTGGTCTTCAGGTCTTCATTTAACTGAGCCCATCTTTGATCTGCTGCCGGTGCAAAATTCAAGCTTGGTTTCCTATCATAATAAAAAAATTTATTGGATTTATATAGTGCTTTTTGGCCACTTAAAACACTTCACATTCGTGACCCATTATTCATTCACTCTCACATGCACCCTCTGGTGGTGGTAAACTATGTATATAGCCACAGTTGTCCTGCGGCGGACTAACAGAAGTGTGGCAGCCATTTTGCACCTACGGTCCCTCCCACCACCACCAAACATGGTAAACTAAAGGATCTAGCTCCATCAGACAGTAACCATGGTAACTAAAGGTTCTAGCTCCATCAGACAGTAAACATGGTAACTAAAGGCTCTAGCCCCATTAGACAGTAACCATGGTAACTAAAGGCTCTAGCTCCATCAGACAGTAACCATGGTAACTAAAGGCTCTAGCTCCATCAGACAGTAACCATGGTAACTAAAGGTTCTAGCTCCATCAGACAGTAACCATGGTAACTAAAGGCTCTAGCCCCATTAGACAGTAACCATGGTAACTAAAGGCTCTAGCTCCATCAGACAGTAACCATGGTAACTAAAGGCTCTAGCTCCATCAGACAGTAACCATGGTAACTAAAGGCTCTAGCTCCATCAGTCAGTAACCATGGTAACTAAAGGCTCTAGCTCCATCAGACAGTAACCATGGTAACTAAAGGCTCTAGCTCCTACTGTACTTTTAGAAACCCTAGGAACTTTCAATAAACCTGCATTCTGAGAACGAAGGGTTCTATTGGGTTGGTACGGAACCAGATCATCTTTAAGATAAGAGGGGCCCATACCATTAACCCCTGACCTCTGACCCCTAAAGCTAATCCATACCATCAATGGTTTTATATGTAAGGAGGAGGATTTTAAATTTAATTTTGAGAATTCTTTAATTTTCAGTTTCAGTGCTATGATGGGCACGAAAGCCAGACTGAAACTGTTCAAATAAACTATTATCCTGCAGGTATTGGCACAGCTGTTTAACTATTACTCGTTCTAAAACCTTTGACAGGAAGGACAGATTGGATATATACCTATAATTGTCTAAAATGTCAGGATCTAGGGTAGGCTTTTTCAGAATTGGTTTAATAACAGCATATTTAAATGACTGTGGCACATATCCAGTAATTAATGAAGTGTTAATTATATTTAGGACAGTGTTAATAATTAGGGGCAGAATCTGTTTAAAGAGTTTAGTTGTAATTGGATCTAAGAGGCAGGTGATGATTTGGAAGACATGATAATAGATATGACATCAGTTTGGTCTACAGTGGTAAAATTATTTAGTGTTACAGAGGGATTTATTAAAAGGCCTAGGTTTGAAACCACTGCTTTTTCTGATCTAATATTTGGGAGTAGTTTATCTATTTTATCTCTGTATCTATGTTTATTCAAAATTCAGGTGTTTCCATTACCAGTTTTTTATGGTGACATTTACATTTAGTGAATTAGCAAGAATAATGGAAACACCGCTTATGTTTGTCAGAGTGTGATCAGTATCAGGAAGTGACATCAGTGTTTGTTCACCTGTGGATTTAACACTGACTGACTGTTTATTCTAGTAATATACACGGTATGAGAGGAGGAGAGAGAGAGAGAGAGGACAGAGAGAGAGAGAGAGGAGGGGGAGAGAGAGAGAGAGGAGGGGGAGAGAGAGAGAGAGAGAGAGAGGACAGAGAGAGAGAGAGAGAGGAGGAGAGAGAGAGAGAGAGGAGGGGGAGAGAGAAGAGAGAGAGAGGATGAGAGAGGACGAGAGAGCGCGAGAGAGGAGGAGAGAGGAGAGAGGATGAGAGAGAGAGAGAGAGAGAGGACGAGAGAGAGAGAAGCAGAGAGGAGAGGAGAGAGAGAGGATCAGAGAGAGAGAGGAGGAGGAGGAGAGAGAACAGAGAGAGGAGGAGGAGGAGGAGGAGGAGGAGAGAGAGGACAGAGAGAGGAGGAGAGGGAGGACGAGAGAGAGCGAGAGAGGAGGAGAGAGAGGAAGAGAGAGGAGAGGAGAGAGGGAGGATGAGAGAGAGAGGAGCAGAGAGGAGAGAAAGAGGACAAGAGAGAGAGAGAGGAGGAGAGAGATGGAGGAGGACGACGAGAGAGAGGACGAGAGATCGAGAGAGGAGGAGAGAGAGGAAGAGAGAGAGAGAGGGGAGGAGGAGAAAAAGAGAGAGAGAGAGAGGAGGAGGAGAGAGAAAGAAGAGAGAGAGGGGAGGAGGAGAAAGAGAGAGGAGAGAGAGAGAAATGAGGAGAGGTGAGAGAGAGGAGGGTTGGCGTTAGTCATGTCATGTGACCTGTTTCTTGTTCTCCTCCTCTTCCTCCTTTAGCCTGCCTTCTACAGGGGTGTAGCAGGTTCTCAGGTGACCCTGTCCAGTTTAGTCCACCAGTCCAGGGCCATGTTGGAGGAGCAGGCCCGCCTCCTGCTGACAGAGACAGAGCGTCACACCATGGGGTACTACCTGGAGGAGTACCAGGAAGGACACGTAGGAGTAGAGCAGCTGGTAATGGCCCTGTTCGAATTGTTCAACACACACGCAAAGGTCAGTGTTTAAACACCTACTGGGGTTTGGAACCCCCAACCAAGCCCCTGGAAGCCACTCCCCGCCCCCAGTGGCTCTAGCCAATCACAGCACTGGAAGTCGATTTTGTATTTTTCCTGAGGACTAGACTATGTATATTTACCTGCTAATGCTAATGAGCCAATGCGCTAGGCTATGTACCGTTACCTGGCTCAAAGTTCAGTTACCATACATAGCCTAGCTCATTAGCATTAGCAGGTAACCATATATAGCCATCTGCAGAATTCACAGTTACACACAGTTCACAACATTCCACAGGTTACAGATAAATAACTTTATCCAGGTACAGATGACTCACCTTGGCTCATCTGAACTATTGTCCAGTCCTCCTAGCTCATTAGCATTAGCAGGTAACCATATTATAGCCAACTCATTAGCATTAGCAGGTACCCATACATAGCCTTGCTCATTAGCATTAGCAGGTAACCATACATAGCCTAGCTCATTAGCATTAGCAGGTAACCATACATAGCCTAGCTCATTAGCATTAGCAGGTAACCATATATAGCCTAGCTCATTAGCATTAGCAGGTAACCATATTATAGCCAACTCATTAGCATTAGCAAGTACCCATACATAGCCTCGCTCATTAGCATTAGCAGGTAACCATATATAGCCTAGCTCATTAGCATTAGCAGGTAACTTCACATAGCCTAGCTCATTAGCATTAGCAGGTAACCATACATAGCCTAGCTCATTAGCATTAGCAGGTAACCTCACATAGCCTAGCTCATTAGCATTAGCAGGTAACCATACATAGCCTAGCTCATTAGCATTAGCAGGTAACCATACATAGCCTAGCTCATTAGCATTAGCAGGTAACCATACATATCCTAGCTCATTAGCATTAGCAGGAAACCATATATAGCCTAGCTCATTAGCATTAGCAGGTAACTTCACATAGCCTAGCTCATTAGCATTAGCAGGTAACCTCACATAGCCTAGCTCATTAGCATTAGCAGGTAACCATACATATCCTAGCTCATTAGCATTAGCAGGTAACCATACATATCCTAGCTCATTAGCATTAGCAGGTAACCATATATAGCCTAGCTCATTAGCATTAGCAGGTACCTTCACATAGCCTAGCTCATTAGCATTAGCAGGTAACCTCACATAGCCTAGCTCATTAGCATTAGCAGGTAACCATACATATCCTAGCTCATTAGCATTAGCAGGTAACCATACATATCCTAGCTCATTAGCATTAGCAGGTAACCATACATATCCTAGCTCATTAGCATTAGCAGGTAACCATACATAGCCTAGTCCTCCTCAGGAAATATATAAAAATCTACTTCCAGTGCTGTGATTGGCTAGAGCCATTGGGAGTGGGGAGTGGCTTCCAGGTACAACTGCCTTGGAGGCTCGGTTGAGGGTTCAAAACCCCATTAAGATGTTTACACCACAGGTCAGGGGTGTGTCAGTGTTTAATATTCACTCTGTTATGTCTGTTGGACAGTTCTCACTGCTGTCAGAGGTGCGTGGTCTCGTCACACCTCAGGACCTGGAGCGCTTCGATGGCCTGGTGCTGCGTCGGGAAATCCAGGCTCTGAAGGCACGACAGGGGATTACTGCTGCAGGTGCTGCGGGTGCTGCGGGTGCTGCGGGTGCTGCGGGTGCTGCGGGTGCTGCGGGTGCTGCGGGTGCTGCAGCTCAAAGCGATGCCATGTCCATGGTGTCCTTCCCTGACACGCTGACTTCATCCTCTGCCAGTTTCATTACCAACACCACCCTGAGCTCTGCACGGGTACGACATTTGTCTGTCTGTCTGTTAATTCATCTGTATGTGTGTCCATCCACACACTATCCTATAGGCGCGGGGACATGACTCAGTTGGTAGAGTGGGTGGTCCAGTAACTGAAGGGTTGGTAGTTTGAATCCTGCTATGTCCTAGTCAGTCCGTTGTGTCTTTGGACAAAGACACCCTCCTGCCTCCAGCGTCACTCACACTGGTGTTTGAATGTTTGGTGGTGGTGGGAGGAGCCTTAGGTGGTGGTGGGAGGAGCCTTAGGTGGTGGTGGGAGGAGCCTCCAGTGTCACTTACACTGGTGTTTGAATGAGCGCTTTAGGAGCCTAAAGCGCTTTGAGCACCATGAAGGTGGAAAAGCGCTATATATAAATGCAGTCCATTTACCATTTACTTACACTGGTGTTTGAATGTTTGGTGGTGGTGGGAGGGGCCTTAGGTGGTGGTGGGAGGAGCCTCCAGTGTCACTTACACTGGTGTTTGAATGTTTGGTGGTGGTGGGAGGGGCCTTAGGTGGTGGTGGGAGGGGCTGTAGGCACAAATGGGTAGATGTAGTTTACCACTACCACAGCGAGCATGTGAGAGTAAATGAATAATGGGTCACTAATGTATAGTGCTTTGAGTGGACAAAAAAGTCATATATAAACCTAATCCATTTATTCACCTTCTTTTTTGATGAATCATGATTAATATCAATTTTCATTCAGATTAATTTCATTTAATTTTTCATAAATGACTATCTGTACTGAACATGTTTATGATGAGCCCTGTTTCCACTCAGCTGTTCAGTACAGTATAGTACAGTATAGTACAGTACACTATAGTACAGTACAGTACACTATAGTACAGTACAGTACACTATAGTACAGTACAGTATAGTACACTATAGTACAGTACAGTATAGTACACTATAGTACAGTACAGTATAGTACACTATAGTACAGTACAGTATAGTACGCTATAGTACAGTACAGTACACTATAGTACAGTACAGTACACTATAGTACAGTACACTACACTATAGTACAGTACAGTACAGTACACTCTAGTACAGTACAGTACACTATAGTACAGTACAGTACACTCTAGTACAGTACAGTACACTCTAGTACAGTACAGTACACTATAGTACAGTACAGTACAGTACACTATAGTACAGTACAGTACACTATAGTACAGTACAGTACACTCTAGTACAGTACAGTACACTATAGTACAGTACAGTACAGTACACTATAGTACAGTACAGTACACTCTAGTACAGTACAGTACACTATAGTACAGTACAGTACAGTACACTATAGTACAGTACAGTACACTCTAGTACAGTACAGTACACTCTACTACAGTACAGTACACTATAGTACAGTACAGTACAGTACACTATAGTACAGTACAGTACACTATAGTACAGTACAGTACAGTACACTATAGTACAGTACAGTACAGTACACTATAGTACAGTACAGTACAGTACACTATAGTAC
>CM035794.1:1755841-1765728 GCA_020466265.1 Siphamia tubifer | reverse complement strand
GTGGGTTCTTCGCCACCCTGCTGCTCTTTTGAGCCTTGTCTCCTTCTTTCACAAAGTTTATGGCTTTATGAGGTTGGCTCAGCCTGTTGGCTCCAACTCTTTGCTGTTCAACCCAATAGGCGCCTTCAGCAAGGACCTTCCCCTGCCAATGCTTTTTGGCAGCCAGTCAAGATATGATTCAGTGTACAAGCCGCCACTCCACATTGCCTGCAAGAGGAGTCTTCCTGGCTGCCCCACATCTTGACATTAGGTGGGGTTGGCAACAGGTCAGCCACAGAACGGAGGAGAAAGGTCAACCTCCCTTGGTCAATTCGCCAGATCTCATTCCATGACAGTGGATGTTCCTACACCTGGTCCCACTGCGATGACCAACCCTGGGATGCAAGCCCAGTTGCACTTACTTTCACACTGACAGTGACGGGGGCGATCTGAGGGACGAGCTGCCATTCATTGTCTTTGTCCACTGGCAACGAGGGACAATTCAGGCGACGGTGAGCAATGTGAAACGAGCGAATTGAGCAAAGAGGAAAAGTTGAGAAATTTCAACTTTATGCAAATGAGGAGTGGTGCGACCATGGCGACAGCCACTTATGAGCCGATCTGGAATCTCAAAGTGAAAAAATAAACAGGAGGGGGACGAGAGTCGATCATGGAGGAGAAATTCATAATTAAAACTGCAAGCAGTCTCAAAGGCCTTCACCATCCCTCGCGACCACCTCCCCTGGCAACCGCCTCCTAACGCGACGTCAGAGTCAAATTTCAGTTAAATCGGTGTATGTATGCACGATCTACAGCCACTTGTCTCGATCGTGTTCACCAATATTGAGCTCATTTGGTCCAACGGTCTAGGCGGAGATAGAAAAATTCCAATGACAGCGAAAATGACGACTCAAAATTTTTCAGATTTCAATCCAAGATGGCGGACTTCCTGTTGGTTTATGGGCGTGGTCATCATTAACTTTTTGTTCATCATCATATGACGAACATGTGTACTGATTTTCATAGCTCTAACTTCACTAGGGTGTGATCTGGCCTAATACAAACTATTTCACCTTTTCTAGATTCTAGGAAATCTTTTGACTTTCCCCATGTCCCTAGGGGGTCAGAGGTCACATTTGACACACTTACACTCATGTCAGTGACCCTGAGTGGGCGTGGCCATAGACTCCCATTCATTCTGAGCAGGAGCAAATATGCGGTGTGTGTGTGTGTGATGAGCACATGCTCGGACACGGCTCGCTACCGTGAATGTGTGAGTGTGTGTGAGTGTGTGTGAGTCGTCCCTGGCGACCGCGCCCCTGGCATATTTCATCACCTGGCCATCACAGCAGACTCAATAGGCCTTGCGCCGAAGTTGTCTGCGGCGAAGGCCTAATTAAAACTGCAAGCAGTCTCAAAGGCCTTCGCCCGATACTCAGGCTCCTTGACTCATCGGGTTTGAACTCCAAGCGTGACCATGTTGCCGTGTCCTCCAGTGCGCTCAGAATCCACTGTGTTTCCTAGATTGACAAGATAGTCATGACTGTCACATCATCCATAAAATCTCGACAGGAGGGATGTCTCAAACCATCCTCTGCCGTTGAGCTGCTGCAGTAAGTTCATGGCTGTTATAAAAAGAACCACAGATGCGGTGCATCCGGCCATGGTGCCCTTCTCCAGGCTTTTCCAGTTGGTGGTCATACTTCCACAGTCAACCTCATCCTCAGCGCATCCATGTGTGACATCACAAGCTCAACAACCTCTGATGGTCATGCTCTACTGGCTTCTGAATCAGATGGTGTGGAATGCTAGGATGAGCTTGACGAGGTCCAACCATTGTTCTGAGCTTCCTTAATGAACTGGCTAATCACTGCTGTATGTTCCAAGCATCCGGAGTATTCCGAGACTCCTCACTTCTGAACACTTACGTCGATAAAGTTGTTAATTTAATCGATGGATTAAAACAGAAGATCATCATCTATTGGATCAAAAAGAAGAGAACACATCACCCCTGTGCTCCAAACCCTGACCCCTGACCCCTAACCCTATCACCCCTGTGCTCCAAACCCTGACCCCTGACCCCTAACCCTATCACCCCTGTGCTCCAAACCCTTCACTGGCTACCAGTTGAGTTCAGAATTTAAAATCCTCCTCCTTACATATAAAACCATTAATGGTATAGGTTAGGGTTAGGGGTCAGGCGTTAATGGTATGGGCCCCTCTTATCTTCAATTCAATTCAATTTTATTTATAAAACCCTAAATCACAACAAAGTGGTCTCAGAGGGCTTTACAAAAACACAATCAGCTACAGAAATACATGAAAAGTCCCAGGCATCCCCTGTCCTTAGACCCTCCCCCTGTCCTTAGACCCTCCCCCTGTCCTTAGACCCTCCTTCTCGGCAAGAAAAAACTTCCAAACCCAGTGGGAAAAAGAAGAAATCTTGAGGAGAACCACATTGAAGGACAGATCCACTCCCATGGACGGACAGACTATAGATGAACGTCCATGTATAAATGAAGGAAGGGGGGCTGGTCCAGACAGGCAGGGGCGGTGGTCCGGGGTCACAGGTCGGCACAGGCGAGATACTGCAGATCCTGTCGTCCATGGCTCCCGTGCAGACACTGTCAGGAAAACCACCACTCCCCCCAGGGGGGGGAGGGGGTAAAGGGGACACCAGGTGACTAGTCATGAACAGACTTGGTATGAAAGATAGGTTATAAAAATGACAGAAACAGGTGTGAGAGAGAGAAAGAGAAGAAAGAACTCAGTGTCTGTACTTCCCCCAGCATTCTAACTCCTAGGGCAGCCTAGACTGAACTGTGACTCATACATCATGTATACATGATATATGAGTCACATCATTTTTTAACTAACCTGACCATAGTCTTTCTCAAACAGGAATGTTTTAAGCCTAATTTTAAATGTAGAGACTGTGTCGGCGTCTTTAATATTAAAGGGAAGATTCAATTTCAATTCAATTTTACTTATAAAGCCCTAAATCACAACAAAGTTGTCTCAGAGGGCTGATTGATTGATGATTCCATCAGACAGTAACCATGGTAACTAAAGGCTCTAGCTCCATCAGACAGTAACCATGGTAACTAAAGGCTCTAGCTCCATAAGACAGTAACCATGGTAACTAAAGGCTCTAGCTCCTACTGTACTTTTAGAAACCCTAGGAACTTTCAATAAACCTGCATTCTGAGAACGAAGGGTTCTATTGGGTTGGTACGGAACCAGATCATCTTTAAGATAAGAGGGGCCCATACCATTAATGGTTTTATATGTAAGGAGGAGGATTTTAAATTTAATTCTAGACTCAACTGGAAGCCAATGAAGGGTTTGGAGCACAGGGGTGATAGGGTTAGGTGTCAGGGGTCAGGGTTTGGAGCACAGGGGTGATGTGTTCTCTTCTATTTGATCCTGTTAATAATCTTGCTGCTGCATTTTGAACCAGTTGAAGCTTTTTAGGGAAAAAGATGATCTGGTTCCGTACCAACCCAATAGAACCCTTCGTTCTCAGAATGCAGGTTTATTGAAAGTTCCTAGGGTTTGTAAAAGTACAGTAGGAGCTAGAGCCTTTAGTTACCATGGTTACTGTCTGATGGAGCTAGAGCCTTTAGTTACCATGGTTACTGTCTGATGGAGCTAGAGCCTTTAGTTACCATGGTTACTGTCTGATGGAGCTAGAGCCTTTAGTTACCATGGTTACTGTCTGATGGAATCATCTTCATTTAATATTAAACAGGTCGACACAGTCTCCACATTTAAAATGAGGTTGAAAACATTTGTGTTTGATAAAAACTATGGTCAGGTTAGTTAAAAACAGACTGAAGTCACAGTTCAGTCTAAGCTGCACTAGGAGATAGAATGATGGAGGAAGAACAGACACTGAGTTCTTTCTCTCTTTCTCTCGCATCTGTATTTGTCATTTTTATAACCTATCTTACGTACCAAGTCTGTACATGGCTAGTCGCCCCGAGTTACCAACACCTGCTGTTTTTTCTGCGTGGTGTTTCCCTTCCACTCACTGGATTTTCCATTTATAGAAAAGACTACAAAGAAACGAGCGACTCAGAAAAGGTCTGTCCACTACACATCACCAGGACATTGGTGTCACCCATGTGGGGTTAAGCCCCTCCCCCATTGCAGCCAATCTGCAGTAGCATTAGCATTAGCATCTACTAGAGCAGACGGCGCCACAGTAGCTGCTGCACAAACTGTAAAAAACTGTTGGATCAAACTGGTTCATGTGTCTCTGTGGAAATAAAGACTGTTTTTTTACTGCACGTTTTCAAAACAAGTGACGTCACCAAACCTAGCTGGATGTTACTCTGGGATGGTAAACACACACAGAGCCAGAGGGGAGGGGGGGAGTGTTCCTTCACACATTCTGAGCCAATCACAGACGCCTCATCAGCGCGTCATGGACATGTATGAGGAAGTAGAAGTAAACTGTGTTGTTCCACCTCCAGTCATTTTTCTACCGTGAAAAAAACAACTGGAAACAAAACAATCTGAACGTTTTTATAAATAGAACCAACACACAATGAATTCAATAACAATGAAGAACAACAATATTAATAAATAAGCATAGAATGAGTCCTTTAATAAAGTAAATATTAATAAATAACCATAGAATGAGTCCTTTAATAAAGTTAATATTAATAAATAAACATAGAATGAGTCCTTTAATAAAGTTAATATTAATAAATAAACATAGAATGAGTCCTTTAATAAAGTTAATATTAATAAATAAACATAGAATGAGTCCTTTAATAAAGTTAATATTAATAAATAAACATAGAATGAGTCCTTTAATAAAGTTAATATTAATAAATAAACATAGAATGAGTCCTTTAATAAAGTTAATATTAATAAATAAACATAGAATGAGTCCTTTAATAAAGTTAATATTAATAAATAAACATAGAATGAGTCCTTTAATAAAGTTAATATTAATAAATAATCATTGTCCTTTAATAAAGCCACCCTATCCTCCTCACCTGCTCCACACCATTTCCTCTTGAGTACCTTTGGGCGGCTGTGGTTCAGTTGGTAGAGTGGGTCAGTTGGTAAAGTGGGTCAGTTGGTAGAGTGGGTCAGTTGGTAGAGTGGGTCAGTTGGTAGAGTGGGTCGCCCAATGGCCAAGAGGTTGGTGGTTCGCGTCCCAGTTCTGGCTGTCCACATGTCGAAGTGTCCTTGGGCAAGACACTGAACCCTGACTTAGGCCCCCAGTAGGAGTGACCTTTGACCTTAGAAACCTACTAGTGTATGAGTGTGTGTGTGAATGGGTGAATGAGAGGCTAATGTAAAGAACTTCGAACCATGAAGGTGGAACAGAACTATATAAATGCAGAACATTTACCATTTACCTTTAGTTCCTATCGCAGTTGTTGTTGTCTCCTTGTTGGTCCTTTGGCCGTCTGGGTATCTTGCCTTCTTTCACACCAAAAACTACTTCAACCATGGTTTTGATGTTCTCAGCTGTATCTCCTTCCAAAGTCTTGTCCAGGGTGGTCTTCAGGTCTTCATTTAACTGAGCCCATCTTTGATCTGCTGCCGGTGCAAAATTCAAGCTTGGTTTCCTATCATAATAAAAAAATTTATTGGATTTATATAGTGCTTTTTGGCCACTTAAAACACTTCACATTCGTGACCCATTATTCATTCACTCTCACATGCACCCTCTGGTGGTGGTAAACTATGTATATAGCCACAGTTGTCCTGCGGCGGACTAACAGAAGTGTGGCAGCCATTTTGCACCTACGGTCCCTCCCACCACCACCAAACATGGTAAACTAAAGGATCTAGCTCCATCAGACAGTAACCATGGTAACTAAAGGTTCTAGCTCCATCAGACAGTAAACATGGTAACTAAAGGCTCTAGCCCCATTAGACAGTAACCATGGTAACTAAAGGCTCTAGCTCCATCAGACAGTAACCATGGTAACTAAAGGCTCTAGCTCCATCAGACAGTAACCATGGTAACTAAAGGCTCTAGCTCCATCAGACAGTAACCATGGTAACTAAAGGCTCTAGCTCCATCAGACAGTAACCATGGTAACTAAAGGCTCTAGCTCCATCAGTCAGTAACCATGGTAACTAAAGGCTCTAGCTCCATCAGACAGTAACCATGGTAACTAAAGGCTCTAGCTCCTACTGTACTTTTAGAAACCCTAGGAACTTTCAATAAACCTGCATTCTGAGAACGAAGGGTTCTATTGGGCTGGTACGGAACCAGATCATCTTTAAGATAAGAGGGGCCCATACCATTAACCCCTGACCTCTGACCCCTAAAGCTAATCCATACCATCAATGGTTTTATATGTAAGGAGGAGGATTTTAAATTTAATTTTGAGAATTCTTTAATTTTCAGTTTCAGTGCTATGATGGGCACGAAAGCCAGACTGAAACTGTTCAAATAAACTATTATCCTGCAGGTATTGGCACAGCTGTTTAACTATTACTCGTTCTAAAACCTTTGACAGGAAGGGCAAATTAGATATATACCTATAATTATCTAAAATGTCAGGATCTAGGGTAGGCTTTTTCAGAATTGGTTTAATAACAGCATATTTAAATGACTGTGGCACATATCCAGTAGTTAATGAAGTGTTAATTATATTTAGGACAGTGTTAATAATTAGGGGCAGAATCTGTTTAAAGAGTTTAGTTGTAATTGGATCTAAGAGGCAGGTGATGATTTGGAAGACATGATAATAGAAATGACATCAGTTTGGTCTACAGTGGTAAAATTATTTAGTGTTACAGAGGGATTTATAAAAAGGCCTAGGTTTGAAACCACTGCTTTTTCTGATCTAATATTTGGGAGTAGTTTATCTATTTTATCTCTGTATCTATGTTTATTCAAAATTCAGGTGTTTCCATTACCAGTTTTTTATGGTGACATTTACATTTAGTGAATTAGCAAGAATAATGGAAACACCGCTTATGTTTGTCAGAGTGTGATCAGTATCAGGAAGTGACATCAGTGTTTGTTCACCTGTGGATTTAACACTGACTGACTGTTTATTCTAGTAATATACACGGTATGAGAGGAGGAGAGAGAGAGAGAGAGGACAGAGAGAGAGAGAGAGGAGGGGGAGAGAGAGAGAGAGGAGGGGGAGAGAGAGAGAGAGAGAGAGAGGACAGAGAGAGAGAGAGAGGAGGAGAGAGAGAGAGAGAGGAGGGGGAGAGAGAAGAGAGAGAGAGGATGAGAGAGGACGAGAGAGCGCGAGAGAGGAGGAGAGAGGAGAGAGGATGAGAGAGAGAGAGAGAGAGAGGACGAGAGAGAGAGAAGCAGAGAGGAGAGGAGAGAGAGAGGATCAGAGAGAGAGAGGAGGAGGAGGAGAGAGAACAGAGAGAGGAGGAGGAGGAGGAGGAGGAGGAGAGAGAGGACAGAGAGAGGAGGAGAGGGAGGACGAGAGAGAGCGAGAGAGGAGGAGAGAGAGGAAGAGAGAGGAGAGGAGAGAGGGAGGATGAGAGAGAGAGGAGCAGAGAGGAGAGAAAGAGGACAAGAGAGAGAGAGAGGAGGAGAGAGATGGAGGAGGACGACGAGAGAGAGGACGAGAGATCGAGAGAGGAGGAGAGAGAGGAAGAGAGAGAGAGAGGGGAGGAGGAGAAAAAGAGAGAGAGAGAGAGGAGGAGGAGAGAGAAAGAAGAGAGAGAGGGGAGGAGGAGAAAGAGAGAGGAGAGAGAGAGAAATGAGGAGAGGTGAGAGAGAGGAGGGTTGGCGTTAGTCATGTCATGTGACCTGTTTCTTGTTCTCCTCCTCTTCCTCCTTTAGCCTGCCTTCTACAGGGGTGTAGCAGGTTCTCAGGTGACCCTGTCCAGTTTAGTCCACCAGTCCAGGGCCATGTTGGAGGAGCAGGCCCGCCTCCTGCTGACAGAGACAGAGCGTCACACCATGGGGTACTACCTGGAGGAGTACCAGGAAGGACACGTAGGAGTAGAGCAGCTGGTAATGGCCCTGTTCGAATTGTTCAACACACACGCAAAGGTCAGTGTTTAAACACCTACTGGGGTTTGGAACCCCCAACCAAGCCCCTGGAAGCCACTCCCCGCCCCCAGTGGCTCTAGCCAATCACAGCACTGGAAGTCGATTTTGTATTTTTCCTGAGGACTAGACTATGTATATTTACCTGCTAATGCTAATGAGCCAATGCGCTAGGCTATGTACCGTTACCTGGCTCAAAGTTCAGTTACCATACATAGCCTAGCTCATTAGCATTAGCAGGTAACCATATATAGCCATCTGCAGAATTCACAGTTACACACAGTTCACAACATTCCACAGGTTACAGATAAATAACTTTATCCAGGTACAGATGACTCACCTTGGCTCATCTGAACTATTGTCCAGTCCTCCTAGCTCATTAGCATTAGCAGGTAACCATATTATAGCCAACTCATTAGCATTAGCAGGTACCCATACATAGCCTTGCTCATTAGCATTAGCAGGTAACCATACATAGCCTAGCTCATTAGCATTAGCAGGTAACCATACATAGCCTAGCTCATTAGCATTAGCAGGTAACCATATATAGCCTAGCTCATTAGCATTAGCAGGTAACCATATTATAGCCAACTCATTAGCATTAGCAAGTACCCATACATAGCCTCGCTCATTAGCATTAGCAGGTAACCATATATAGCCTAGCTCATTAGCATTAGCAGGTAACTTCACATAGCCTAGCTCATTAGCATTAGCAGGTAACCATACATAGCCTAGCTCATTAGCATTAGCAGGTAACCTCACATAGCCTAGCTCATTAGCATTAGCAGGTAACCATACATAGCCTAGCTCATTAGCATTAGCAGGTAACCATACATAGCCTAGCTCATTAGCATTAGCAGGTAACCATACATATCCTAGCTCATTAGCATTAGCAGGAAACCATATATAGCCTAGCTCATTAGCATTAGCAGGTAACTTCACATAGCCTAGCTCATTAGCATTAGCAGGTAACCTCACATAGCCTAGCTCATTAGCATTAGCAGGTAACCATACATATCCTAGCTCATTAGCATTAGCAGGTAACCATACATATCCTAGCTCATTAGCATTAGCAGGTAACCATATATAGCCTAGCTCATTAGCATTAGCAGGTACCTTCACATAGCCTAGCTCATTAGCATTAGCAGGTAACCTCACATAGCCTAGCTCATTAGCATTAGCAGGTAACCATACATATCCTAGCTCATTAGCATTAGCAGGTAACCATACATATCCTAGCTCATTAGCATTAGCAGGTAACCATACATATCCTAGCTCATTAGCATTAGCAGGTAACCATACATAGCCTAGTCCTCCTCAGGAAATATATAAAAATCTACTTCCAGTGCTGTGATTGGCTAGAGCCATTGGGAGTGGGGAGTGGCTTCCAGGTACAACTGCCTTGGAGGCTCGGTTGAGGGTTCAAAACCCCATTAAGATGTTTACACCACAGGTCAGGGGTGTGTCAGTGTTTAATATTCACTCTGTTATGTCTGTTGGACAGTTCTCACTGCTGTCAGAGGTGCGTGGTCTCGTCACACCTCAGGACCTGGAGCGCTTCGATGGCCTGGTGCTGCGTCGGGAAATCCAGGCTCTGAAGGCACGACAGGGGATTACTGCTGCAGGTGCTGCGGGTGCTGCGGGTGCTGCGGGTGCTGCGGGTGCTGCGGGTGCTGCGGGTGCTGCGGGTGCTGCGGGTGCTGCAGCTCAAAGCGATGCCATGTCCATGGTGTCCTTCCCTGACACGCTGACTTCATCCTCTGCCAGTTTCATTACCAACACCACCCTGAGCTCTGCACGGGTACGACATTTGTCTGTCTGTCTGTTAATTCATCTGTATGTGTGTCCATCCACACACTATCCTATAGGCGCGGGGACATGACTCAGTTGGTAGAGTGGGTGGTCC
>CM035794.1:1723341-1750841 GCA_020466265.1 Siphamia tubifer | reverse complement strand
CTTTAGGTTTCAACAGGGCCAGTGTGGTTTAATGAATCATCTTTCCCTCCATGTTTGACCTTTGACCTTTTTCCCCTAATGAACTATGATCTGCTCTCGCTTCAGGATGATGTACAGTCTGCTACAGCCGAGCCCCCCCCTTCCTTCAAGCCCCCACCCCCCCCAGGGGTGCAGAGGCACCAGAGCAGACGAGACCAGCTCTACAAAAGCCCCTCCTCTGACTCCTCCCACTCAGGCTTGTACTTCACAGCCCCGCCCTCCCACAGCCATGCCATCCCCTCACCCACGCAACGCCACAAACGGGAGGCGGCCCGGAACGCCACTGGAGACTCCACTCTGGACTACGTCACTGTCCATAAAAGAGACGCCACCCCTGCCCCCCCTGCCGCCACCACCCACTCCAGGAAGGAGCCGATAGTGAGTGCTCAGCTATCTGCAGTGGCGCAGCACCACATCGGGCCCTTCCCCAGGGTCCAGTCCCCCAGCAGCAGAACCCCCAAACCCGCCCCCCCCGACCCCCTCGCCCCCACCCCCCCCCTCCGCTGCCTGCCCCTGCTCCTCCCCCCTCGTCGCTGCGGCATAAAAAAGCGTCCGCATCGCAGTCACCCCCCACTAAACACAGGTTCGTGACGGTCGAGGTTCATCGGCCGAATGCGGAACCGGATGTCAATGAAGTGCGACCGCTGCCGCAAGCTCGAGGTGAGGGGGTGGCACTGTATGCACACCCAGGGGCATCATGGGTAACAACAGGTCAAGTTAAAGAACCCAGGGGCATCATGGGTAACAACAGGTCAAGTTAAAGAACCCAGGGGCATCATGGGTAACAACAGGTCAAGTTAAAGAACCCAGGGGCATCATGGGTAACAACAGGTCAAGTTAATGAACCCAGGGGCATCATGGGTAACAACAGGTCAAGTTAATGAACCCAGGGGCATCATGGGTAACAACAGGTCAAGTTAATGAACCCAGGGGCATCATGGGTAACAACAGGTCAAGTTAATGAACCCAGGGGCATCATGGGTAACAACAGGTCAAGTTAAAGAACCCAGGGGCATCATGGGTAACAAGAGGTCAAGTTAATGAACCCAGGGGCATCATGGGTAACAACAGGTCACGTTAAAGAACCCAGGGGCATCATGGGTAACAACAGGTCACGTTAAAGAACCCAGGGGCATCATGGGTAACAACAGGTCAGGTTTGTCTTAGTTTTGTCAAATGCTAAAATTTTTTATCAAATTAACAATGATGACTTAATCTGAGTTAATGATTTAGTTTTAACAGAACTAGTTAATTTAATCAGAACTAGTTACAGCATCTGTCCGTGGACCACCCACCCACAGTTAACTCACCCACATGCTCCAACCCCTGCCCCTCCCCCCAGGTGGCGCTCTGTCTCAGTTGTCAGACAGTGGACAGACGCTCAGCGAGGACAGCGGCGTGGACATTAAAGACACTCACCCCTCACGCACCCGCTGCCCCGGAGAGCACCAGGGGGGTGGGGGAGACAACCCCTCTAAACCGGTGAGGGGGTCATCTGGGGGTCATCTGAACCCTAACCCTGATCTCTTCTCCTGCAGAAAGAAACCTTTTCCTTTGTTTTTCTTCATCTGGTACTGTCTCCATCATGTCACACCACCCACATGTCACAGCACCCACATGTCACAGCACCCACATGTCACACCACCCACATGTCACACTACCCACATGTCACACTACCCACATGTCACACTACCCACATGTCACACTACCCACATGTCACACCACCCACATGTCACACCACCCACATGTCACACTACCCACATGTCACACCACCCACATGTCACACCACCCACATGTCACACTACCCACATGTCACACCACCCACATGTCACACTACCCACATGTCACACTACCCACATGTCACACTACCCACATGTCACACCACCCACATGTCACACCACCCACATGTCACACCACCCACATGTCACACCACCCACATGTCACACCACCCACATGTCACACTACCCACATGTCACAGCACCCACATGTCACAGCACCCACATGTCACAGCACCCACATGTCACACTACCCACATGTCACAGCACCCACATGTCACAGCACCCACATGTCACAGCACCCACATGTCACACCACCCACATGTCACACTACCCACATGTCACAGCACCCACATGTCACACCACCCACATGTCACACTACCCACATGTCACAGCACCCACATGTCACACCATCCACATGTCACAGCACCCACATGTCACACCACCCACATGTCACAGCACCCACATGTCACACCACCCACATGTCACACCACCCACATGTCACACTACCCACATGTCACAGCACCCACATGTCACAGCACCCACATGTCACACCACCCACATGTCACACTACCCACATGTCACAGCACCCACATGTCACAGCACCCACATGTCACACCACCCACATGTCACACTACCCACATGTCACAGCACCCACATGTCACAGCACCCACATGTCACACCACCCACAGGTCACAGCACCCACATGTCACACCACCCACATGTCACACTACCCACAGGTCACACCACCCACATGTCACAGCACCCACATGTCACAGCACCCACATGTCACAGCACCCACATGTCACAGCACCCACATGTCACACCACGCACATGTCACACCACCCACATGTCACACCACCCACATGTCACAGCACCCACATGTCACACCACCCACATGTCACACTACCCACATGTCACAGCACCCACATGTCACACCACCCACATGTCACACCACACACAGGTCACAGCACCCACATGTCACACCACCCACATGTCACACTACCCACAGGTCACACCACCCACATGTCACAGCACCCACATGTCACACCACCCACATGTCACACTACCCACAGGTCACACCACCCACATGTCACAGCACCCACATGTCACACCACCCACATGTCACACCACCCACATGTCACACTACCCACATGTCACAGCACCCACATGTCACAGCACCCACATGTCACACCACCCACATGTCACACCACCCACATGTCACACTACCCACATGTCACAGCACCCACATGTCACACCACCCACATGTCACACCACACACAGGTCACAGCACCCACATGTCACACCACCCACATGTCACACTACCCACAGGTCACACCACCCACATGTCACAGCACCCACATGTCACACCACCCACATGTCACACTACCCACATGTCACACTACCCACATGTCACAGCACCCACATGTCACAGCACCCACATGTCACAGCACCCACATGTCACACCACCCACATGTCACACCACCCACAGGTCACACTACCCACAGGTCACACCACCCACAGGTCACACCACCCACAGGTCACAGCACCCACATGTCACACCACCCACATGTCACACTACCCACAGGTCACACCACCCACATGTCACAGCACCCACATGTCACAGCACCCACATGTCACAGCACCCACATGTCACAGCACCCACATGTCACAGCACCCACAGGTCACACCACCCACAGGTCACACTACCCACATGTCACACCACCCACATGTCACACTACCCACATGTCACAGCACCCACATGTCACACCACCCACATGTCACACCACCCACATGTCACAGCACCCACATGTCACAGCACCCACATGTCACACTACCCACATGTCACAGCACCCACATGTCACAGCACCCACATGTCACAGCACCCACATGTCACACTACCCACATGTCACACTACCCACATGTCACAGCACCCACATGTCACAGCACCCACATGTCACACCACCCACATGTCACACTACCCACATGTCACAGCACCCACATGTCACACCACCCACAGGTCACAGCACCCACAGGTCACACCACCCACATGTCACACTACCCACAGGTCACACCACCCATATGTCACAGCACCCACATGTCACAGCACCCACAGGTCACAGCACCCACATGTCACAGCACCCACATGTCACACTACCCACATGTCACACCACCCACATGTCACACCACCCACAGGTCACACTACCCACATGTCACACCACCCACATGTCACACTACCCACATGTCACAGCACCCACGTCACACCACCCACATGTCACACCACCCACATGTCACAGCACCCACATGTCACACTACCCACATGTCACAGCACCCACATGTCACAGCACCCACATGTCACACTACCCACATGTCACACTACCCACATGTCACACCACCCACATGTCACACCACCCACATGTCACACCACCCACATGTCACACTACCCACATGTCACACTACCCACATGTCACACCACCCACATGTCACACCACCCACATGATCTTAAATCTGTGTGTCATTGAATTCTCCATATGTGAAATTAATTACATTCATGTTTTTACTTCTACAGTCATATAGTTAACTCATTCATTAAAGTTAACTCATTCATTAAAGTTAACTCATTCATTAAAGTTAACTCATTCATTAAAGTTAACTCATTCATTAAAGTTAACTCATTCATTAAAGTTAACTCATTCATTAAAGTTAACTCATTCACTAAAGTTAACTCATTCATTAAAGTTAACTCATTCATTATAGTTAACTCATTCATTAAAGTTGGATATTAGATTTGTCCATTTTGAGGCATTATGGGATATTTTTGACCGCGACATACAGACGATTAGAATTCAACACCCTTCAAAACCAGTAAAACACTGTAAGACAAACATTAACATGAATGACGTCAGGGTTCAAGTGTTTGGAAACTGAGCCTGACTCAGAACCAAGTGTTTTTAAAATAAACGTTTACGTGTCAGAATGGAAGGGGTTAATAAACCATAACTATATACCTGTGTGTGTGTGTGTGTGTGTGTGTGTGTGTGTGTGCATATTCCTATATTTATGGGGACATTGGTATGTTTACACAAGCACCTCATGGGGTCCTCTGACACTATGGGGACCAAAGTTCAGGTCCCCACAAAGGTTAAATATAAAGGTCCCTACTAGCAAAATATGAATAATGTGGCCCTATAAATACATTTATTTGGGGTTTTTTTTCAGGAAGACCCCATAAAGCATGTGGGGAACAAGTGTGAAGTGAAACATGTATTTTTCAAAAATTTGAAGATGTGTAAAAAAAAAAAAAAAAGGATTTATTTTTGTGTATTTAACAAATATGTTTTCATTATTTATTTTTTAAATTTATTTTATCTATTTTATTTGTTTGAATGATTTTTATTTATTTATTTTCAACTTATATAATTTTTAACCATGTCTTTTTTAACCCTTGGTGGTCTGTGGTGGTCTTTGGTGGACTTCGGTGGTCTTTGGCGGTCTATGATGGTCTCTTCAGCCCGGGCTGCTGGAGCCCACCTCCACGCTGGTGAGGGTGGCCAAGAGCGCCAACACGCTGGGCATCGCCATTGAGGGTGGAGCCAACACTCGACAACCGCTGCCACGAATCGTCACCATCCAGGTGAATCCCAAACCTAACCCTAATTCTAATGCTAATGCTAACCGATCCTGGTGCCAGACTTCATAATTGACCCTCTGGATTCAATTAAATTTTATTTATAAAGCCCCAAACTACAACAAAGTCGTCTCACAGGGCTTTACAGAAACACAATCAATTACAGAGATATATGAAAAGACCCAAACATCCCCTGTCCTTAGACCCTCCCCCTGTCCTTAGACCCTCCTTCTGTCCTTAGACCCTCCTTCTCTGCAGAAAAAACTTCCAAACCCAGTGGGAAAAAGAATAAATCTTGGGTAGAACCACACTGAAGGACAGATCCACTCCCATGGACGGACAGACTATAGATGAACGCTGGTCCAGACACAGACAGGGAGGATGTCCGGAGTCACAGGTCAGCACAGGCGAGTCACTACAGATCCTGTCGTCCATGGCTCCCACGCAGACACTCTCAAGAGAGCCACCAATCCCCCCCTGGGGGGAGGGGGGAAAGGGGACACCAGGTGACTGGACATGAACAGACTTGGTATGAAAGATAGGTTATAAAAATGACAGAAACAGATGAGAAAGAGAGAAAGAACTCAGTGTCTGTTCTTCCTCCATCATTCTATCTCCTAGTGCAGCTTAGACTGAACTGTGACTTCAGTCTGTTTTTAACTAACCTGACCATAGTTTTTATCAAACACAAATGTTTTCAACCTCATTTTAAATGTAGAGACTGTGTCGACCTGTTTAATATTAATTGAAGATGATTCCATCACACAGTAACCATGGTAACTAAAGGCTCTAGCTCCATCAGACAGTAACCATGGTAACTAAAGGCTCTAGCTCCCACTGTACTTTTACAAACCCTAGGAACTTTCAATAAACCTGCATTCTGAGAACGAAGGGTTCTATTGGGCTGGTACGGAACCAGATCATCTTTAAGATAAGAGGGGCCCATACCATTAACCCCTGACCTCTGACCCCTAACCCATACCATTAATGGTTTTATATGTAAGGAGGAGGATTTAAAATTTAATTCTAAACTCAACTGGTAGCCAGTGAAGGGTTTGGAGCACAGGGGTGATAGGGTTAGGGGTCATTTAATTTTGGCTAATGTTGCACAAGTGAAAGAAGGCTGTCCTGCATGTTTGGTTAATGTGCCCTGACCTCTGACCCCTGACCCTTTGAATGAAAGATGTGGATCAAATAAAACTCCTAAATGTTTAACTGTGTCACTGGGTGTTCCACTTAAGTTGTCTACAGTAACTATGTGGTCAGTTAGGGAGTCTGTGGCATTTTTAGGACCTATTATAATGACTTCAGTTTTTTCAGGGTTCAATAAAAGATAATTGTCACTCATCCAAGTCTTTATGTCTTGGACACATGTACTTAGTTTATCTATTTGTCTGGTCTGATCAGGTTTAATCGATAAATATAGCTGTGTGTCATCTGCATAACAATGAAAATTAATGCCATGATTTCTAATGATGTTACCTAAAGGGAGCATATATAATGTACACAAAATAGGCCCAAGGACTGACCCTTGAGGAACGCCATAATTAACTCTGGAGGACTGTGATGATTGTTGATTAACGTTAACAAATTGGTAGCGATTAGATAAATGTGACCCACCACCAGTAAACCAGGCATAAGTGTGTGTAAATCCAAACAGAGTTATGTGTGTATCTTGGTAGAGTGGAAACTAAGGTTTAAGATGGTGAAAAAATGATGTTTCTATCACAAGTAGAACCAAAGTTATGGTCATTTTAATATCCACATTTTTGAGAAATTGTCCGTCAAAGTTTTGGACTGTTTTGGGGTAGGAAGTCCTTAGCAATGCATAATAATTTGTATCCAATTGACACTAATTTTTCACAGATGTTAAAGGACACTCTGATGGACATGTCACAGAAGTTTTCTTTAAGTCAAAGAACTTTAACATATTAAATCAGAAACTTCCTTTTTTGATTTTTTTTTTTTTGAAAAAATTAAATTCATGGGAAATTACCCACATGGAATAAATAATTTTACATTAACAATAGGCCACATGCTGTAAAACTTCATGTCATGCCTTAACATACCTTACAATTTAATGCACATACTTATCACATATTTATATATTTAAAATATAATTAATTTTGGTAGCCATGGCAACGGCTACTTGGTGCTTCTACAGGAGGAGGACAGACAACATCCTTCCACTCATCTGCCACAAAGTCTCTGATTTTGGTGTAGAGGTACACCTGTCGCTGCAGGTCAAGTCCAGGGGAGTTGATCCTCTTCGGTGGTGTCTGGGGTAGCTGGGTCTCACTCACTCCTGTGGAGAACAGGTCCACTTCCCTCTCTGGACTGTCTGGAGCCTCCCTGATGTACACTTTGCCTGGACTGTCAGCCTCAAACCTGAAGTTGTGGAACTTCTTTATCCCTGGAAGTGGCTTGAAGAAGGGCTGAAGATGCTTCTGTCAATCTCCAAAAGGAACAATGGCAGTGCCATCTTCCTTCCCAACTACCTGGGCCTGATTGCAGACAGCACTTCCATTCACTACAGACTCCAGCTCCGTGATGGATGAGACAGCATGGCGTCTGAAGGCCTGCTTTAGGAGGCCAAAGCACCAATCGGGGGCGAACTTGGTGTGGCCAATAAACAGGAAGTTAAGGGTTATGGACTTGTGCAAGCCCAATGCCACCCTCCAAGCACAGTACCACAGCACAAAGCGATTTTTGTTCTGTCCAGAACAGTTGTCACAGTGGAGGTTGACATTTGTCTCACCCAGCCCATAATGCACAAAGAAATAGTGCAGGTATGACAACACTGCGTTAGAACCCTTGCTGATGGTGTGGGCTTCATCAACAAGGAAGTTGACCTGCTTGGGAAGGCCCTCACAGCATACACCAAATAACCCCACTTTGTGAGGGACAAGGAAGTAGAGGGGGCCAGGTTGCAAGGGGTTACTCGGGAGGTGAACCTGTTGGGCAAAGTCGAAGCTGTAGTGTCGGGTCATCTGGCGGCTGCAGGGTGGTGTTGGTCCCAAGTCGTTGATGTTGTTGTTTTGACATACTCTCTTTGCATCTGCGAACATGTTGTTGTAGTGAGAGCGTCCTACATGAACCATCCTTAGATGCTCCTCCTGTTCCAGCAGACGTTTTGATTTTTCTTCCTCACTTAGGTTCGCACTTCTGTAAATGAGGGTGTTGTTTTTTTGACACAGCCAACAAAGGTCTGTCATGGGTTTGCTGGTGACAATATAGGGCAGAAGTTGACGCCAGAGACTCATGAAACCTGAAGGTCCAATAGTTCTTCTTTCTGCAAAAGAACAAAATTAATAAATAAACAGAAAAATAGTTTTTAAAACACGTCTTTCTTACCCAAAGGCAAATAAGTGTTTCCCTTTTCCAGATGAACTTAACTTAATTATTTAAATATAGAAATCAATATAGTCCATCATCTGGAGTAGAATAACAGAATCTATTGTAAATCACGCTATTAAACTTAAAAGCCATAAAATATAGCAGCTGCAATGCAAAAATGAGTCATAAAAATTACTACCAGCCAACTATGACAAATGTGTTAGATAGGCACAATTTTAAAAGAAATGTTAATTACCTGTCCCAATAAGAGAATCTGTGTAGCACTGGTAGACCTTAGTTGCTGTGTGAGCTGAAAGCAGGAGTTGTACGTCATCACGTTTGAATCCAGGCACACGTCCAGGGAGCACGAGGGCATTTTGTGATGCGTACTGCTGAATGAATGTCACTACTCCCTTGATGTCATCCAGCTGAAGGGATCTGATGTTGTTCTTCCTCCCTCCAGTCTGCTTTTCTTTTGGCACAAGTCCTTCCGTCTTGTACCATTTCAGTAACCCTGCAAGTCTGTCCTTGCTGATACTATAATAAAATAATAGAAATAGTATCAAGTTACCACAGCAAAAACAAAAATTCAAATATTTACTTTAATGGAAAATAGATAAAGTATTTTAAATTAATATTTTGCAAATCTTAGACATCAAAGGGGGAAAAGGATGATTGAAAATAAGTGTCCTAACCCTAACCTAAATATTGGAATTCAGTTTTGAAAAATTGGAAGTCTTTGGGGACTGAAAAATTAATGCCAGTGAGACATCTTGATTGTTTCTATTCGATTTAAAATGGAGGCATATATATTGCAGAGATCGTTAATGTACTTTTGGGGTACATCATGTTAAAGTGCAATAGATAATTCCTCACCTGTGCAAAAATCGGAAAGTCTCAACGCAGATCTGTTGTCCCTCAAGCCAGTAAGTTGTCCGAGATCTTTCTCTGTCTGTTTGGGATTTCCGTTTGGTACAAGATGTCTTGTCTCCAAGATGTATTGTACAAGATATCTTGCCCAAGAGAATGAGCATTTGGTTACGGGGAGAAAGGCTCAGCATTTCCAACCTCCGCCGAATCATCTCTTCAGGAGAGAAAGGACCTGAACATGGGCCACCCTCACCATACTTACAGGAACACCTGAAATGTAAATTAGTACATTAAGTCTTCATTAAATATCTCTCCATCGAACCAACTTCAATTCCAGGCTTATCACTATAACATACATAACACCATTAGGCCCACTAGAACAATAGATAAAACTCAGGCATCAAACTGGTATCAACTTTTTAAAATTACTTTCAAACTTCCCCTGTGATCATATTACCGTAATTTCCGGACTATAGAGCGCACCTGATTATTAGCCGCACCCACCTCATTCTAAGAGGAAAACCGATTTTGTACATACACAAGCCGCACCTGTATATAAGCCGCATGTGCCCACATTAAAACATGTAACACAAACACAAAATTAACCCAAACCCGACTTCAAGTCACGCGAATGAAACTAAATGTCCTTCATTAACCCTTGTGTGGTCCTTCGTAAAAGGCACACTGGCTGTGTCCTACAATCGGGTCTTAAAAACCCAGATTCCAAAGTTCAGTTCCATAGACTCATCACCCCACCCCCCAAGGATATATTACTGTTTTCAGTAGTAAGCAATGGCATCCTACAGTACGTATAAAAAGGTACATTTGTGAACCACCGGGTCTCTTTGACCCGAAGGACCGCACAAGGGTTAAAGTCCACAGTCCAAAAATCACAGCCGGTGAAAATGAAGGGAAAATGATACTTAAGGTTTGATGCAGACCTGCAGAGTCCGGGTCCCGTTGAAAGTAATCCAAGGAAAAAAAGTGTATATTTCCAAAGGTAAGGGAGGGAAAAATGTCCGCCGCATCCACAAACAGGTGGCTGGTCGCCGCCTCGCCTCATCTATCGCAGAGTCAGTGATAACTTTAATCTTTGGCAGAGAGTTCAGGTCAAACTCCTCCGTGCCAACGTGCAAAAATAATCCACAGGGTCTGGTCGAGCCTCTGTCTTCTCTCACACACCGCCGCGGGTTTTTCTTTAAGAAACTTTTTACCCCCTGTACACCTGTCCGTCACCTTTACCGTTCCCCACTTAAACCCGTCACCCCGCGTTTGTTTCGCCCCTCCTTTTTCATTCAGTCTTCCTCGACGCATATATTCCACCGCTCTAAATCTGACCTTTTCTACTCGAGCGCCTCTGGCGGCCGTTAGAAAAATTACATAAATTGGCCGCATCACTGAAAAAGCCGCAAGGTTGAAAGTTTGGGAAAAAAGTAGCGGCTTATAATCCGGAATTTACGGTATTTCTAACTAACTCAGATTTGAACACCAGTGCCCTTGTAATTTATCAGTGAGAATATGCCTTCTCTGTTTAAACTACCATTTCAGTTAATACAAACACCAGCTACAATAATAATTGCAGTAATGAAAACATTGTAGCCCATTGAGTAGTTAGTAGTGTTTCACGGACACATTCACTGAGACGTTTCACTTGAGCTCCATTGTACACACACACATACACACACATACACAACATATAAGATGAAAATCGGATTTTAAGACATAAAAAGTAAATAACAGAAAGTGTCATCTGCGATGTCATCTGAGTTGAAGCCCGACTTACCTGAAGTTATTGGCCGCTTCATACTCTGAATCGGGAGATGCATCGGTGGTAAAAATCGCATTGGTCTTCTCCACTGAATCTGTTACCACTTCGTCATTTTTGTCGTCATTAGTATCATCAAACTCCGGGTCTGAAGCATCATTTCTGTCATGAAATCATAAAGTGGCAATTTTGCCGTGGTCCTGAGGGGAAACTTTGAGTAGGCAGGCGATCTCATTAGCCATGCTTGGTTTGTTTTGGTTAGAAGTAAGAAGAGTGCATGCGCAACCATGTGATGTGAGTTTGACCAATCAGGGAGCTTGATTTGAACCAGCATAGCAACAAGAAGATTTTGTAGACCCTTTTGATAGGTTGTTTGGAAAGAAGTGCAATGTATTATAATCATTTGGCTTACACCATTGGACAGAACATTCAATATAAGCTTTTACCTCGTACCAAACACTTGGGTGTTTACCCACGGAACGGAGATAGTTTTGTTCGGCGAAAAGAGGTGGAAGTCGTCTTTGTCTTTGCTCAGCAATACCTGAACTTTTGTCACCGCTTAAATAATTGACTCAATAAACACCTTTATTGATTGGATTTCAATGTAATGACCACAGGAACTGAACACACAGCTATATTTATCGATTAAACCTGATCAGACCAGACAAATAGATAAACTAAGTACATGTGTACAAGACATAAAGACTTGGATGAGTGCCAATTATCTCCTATTGAACCCTGAAAAAACTGAAGTCGTTATAATTGGTCCTAAAAATGCCACAGACTCCCTACCTGACCACATAGTTACTGTAGACAACTTAAGTGTAACACCCAGTGACACAGTTAAAAATTTAGGAGTTTTATTTGATCCAGATCTTTCATTCAAAGGGTCAGAGGTCAGAGGTCAGGGCACATTAACCAAACTTGCAGAACAGCCTTCTTTCACCTGCGCAACATTAGCCAAAATTAGGAATATTCTGTCTAAAACGACTGCAGAAAAATTAATTCATGCATTTGTTACATCATGATTAGATTATTGTAACTCCTTACTTGTAGCGTGTCCTAAATATTCCCTAAAAAGCTTCAACTGGTTCAAAATGCAGCAGCAAGATTATTAACAGGATCAAATAGAAGAGAACACATCACCCCTGTGCTCCAAACCCTGACCCCTGACCCCTAACCCTATCACCCCTGTGCTCCAAACCCTTCACTGGCTACCAGTTGAGTCTAGAATTGAATTTAAAATCCTCCTCCTTACATATAAAACCATTAATGGTATGGGTTAGGGTTAGGGGTCAGAGGTCAGGGGTTAATGGTATGGGCCCCTCTTATCTTAAAGATGATCTGGTTCCGTACCAACCAAATAGAACCCTTCGTTCTCAGAATGCAGGTTTATTGAAAGTTCCTAGGGTTTCTAAAAGTACAGTAGGAGCTAGAGTCTTTAGTTACCATGGTTACTGTCTGATGGAATCATCTTCCCTTTAATATTAAAGACGCCGACACAGTCTCTACATTTAAAATTAGGCTTAAAACATTCCTGTTTGAGAAAGCCTATGGTCAGGTTAGTTAAAAATGATGTGACTCATATATCATGTATACATGATGTATGAGTCACAGTTCAGTCTAGGCTGCCCTAGGAGTTAGAATGCTGGGGGAAGTACAGACACTGAGTTCTTTCTTCTCTTTCTCTTCCTCACACCTGTTTCTGTCATTTTTATAACATATCTTTCATACCAAGTCTGTTCATGACTAGTCACCTGGTGTCCCCTTTCCCCCCTGGGGGGAGTGGTGGCTCTCCTGACAGTGTCTGCACGGGAGCCATGGACAACAGGATCTGCAGTTTCTCGCCTGTGCCGACCTGTGACCCCGGACCACCGCCCCTGCCTGTCTGGACCAGCCCCCCCTCCTTCATTTATAAATGGACGTTCATCTATAGTCTGTCCGTCCATGGGAGTGGATCTGTCCTTCAATGTGGTTCTACTCAACATTTCTTCTTTTTCCCACTGGGTTTGGAAGTTTTTTCTTGCCAAGAAGGAGGGTCTAAGGACAGGGGGAGGGTCTAAGGACAGGGGATGCCTGGGACTTTTCATGTATCTCTGTAGTTGATTATGTTTTTGTAAAGCCCTCTGAGACGACTTTGTTGTGATTTAGGGCTTTATAAATAAAATTGAATTGAATTGAATTGAATTGAACATAGAGGTGTTAAGGTACCGTTTTTTGATAAGATGTAAACACACATAAAAAATCGCCTTCCAGGCTAAATTTGGCTCTAGCTCTGAACGGGTCAGCGCGACTTATGCCTGGTTTCGTGCTGAGCAGTCACATATGTGATTTAAAGCAGCAGAGGGCTGCTCCTCTAATACCTATATCACATTCTAATCTGTGCACTAAGATACTGTGGTCAATGGTGTCAAAGGCTGCACTAAGGTCTAATAACACCAGGACCCATATTAATCCCATGTCAGCGGCTAATAATAAGTCATTAGTAACTTTAACTAACGCTGTTTCAGTGCTATGATGGGCACGAAAGCCAGACTGAAACTGTTCAAATAAACTATTATCCTGCAGGAATTGGCACAGCTGTTTAACTATTACTCTTTCTAGAACTTTTCACAGGAAGGACAGATTAGATATAGACCTAGAATTGTCTAGAATGTCAGGATCTAAGGTAGGTTTTTTCAGAATTGGTTTAATAACAGCATATTTAAATGACTGTGGCACATATCCAGTAATTAATGAAGTGTTAATTATATTTAGGACAGTGTTAATAATTAGGGGCAGAATCTGTTTAAAGAGTTTAGTTGTAATTGGATCTAAGAGGCAGGTGATGATTTGGAAGACATGATAATAGATATGACATCAGTTTGGTCTACAGTGGTGAAATTATTTAGTGTTACAGAGGGATTTATAAAAAGGCCTAGGTTTGAAACCACTGCTTTTTCTGATCTAATATTTGGGAGAAATGTGTCTATTTTGTCTCTAATAGTTGATATTTTATTGTTAAAGAACTGCAGGAAATCATCAGAATGGAGCGTGGATAGAATAACTGGTTCCACGGAGGTGTGTCTGTTTGTCAGTCTGGCTACAGTACTGAACAGGAATCTAGGATTATTCTGGTTTTCTTCTATTATGGATGAGTAATATCTAGTTTTGGCTGTACGCAAAGATGGATTATACTTTAGTCACATATTTTTACAGGCATTGAAAGAATGTTCTGAATTGGATCGGCGCCATTGCCTCTAATTTAGGTGTTGTTTGTTTAATGGAGCGAGTGTCACTGTGCTGTCTGCACTTTAGCTTATCTTAACAGCCAGCTAAACCCATCCTGAACATCAAGCACTCTGAAGACTTTTTTGGCGTCCGCAGGTTTATTGACATAAAGAAGTGTGAAACTGAAACATACATAGATGAAACAAGAGCATTTGAGTACACACTCTATCATCATTGTTGAACTCAAAGCCGACGTTCGTACATCGTGTGACCTAATAAGACCCACGAGCTAAGGACCTCCAACCACCTCTGCACAATAACACAATTATATTAAGACATAGCGTGTAAAAATAGGAAATGAAATAGTACATACCAACGATGATATCTTAAACATATTAAAAAAAAAAAAAACAGCAGCAACAATATCTGAAGGAGGACGTTCATAGTATGTGAACTGCAGTGGTTTACCAAACACTTCCTGACTACAGTAGCTAACTAGCTAACTACGGAAGCTCACATGGTATATACTGAACAGAAAGAAACATGAAAATTCGTACACTCTTTCCAAGAGCATCGAAGATAAATTGCAGTATTCTAATAGGATTGTAAATAATGATTTTTTAAGTTAACTCCAACCTATTCATTCCCTTTTCTTTCTTTATGTATCAAAACAGTCAGCGTTGTACCATGGGGAGGTTCATCTAATCTTAGTAGTTTTTAACTGAAGGAGGCGACTGTATCTAAAGTAGTTTGTAGTGTGAGCATGGTACTATCGACTAACTCATCACTTATACTGGGACTAAATGTGTCCTTTACATAATCACATGACATAGACACAAATAGTGACTGAATTAACTCTTTGTACTTTGAGACAGCACGGTCACATAGTATCCTTTTCATTTGTGTTTTAAATTTCCTTCCCTGCGGCTGTTTTTCTTATTTAAAATAAAATGAAGGGAATGGTAGACCCTAACCCTGAAGGGGTTAATTCACCGGCTGAGTGGAATCAACAAAAGAGCAGCTGATTGTGAGGAAAGAAAGGATGGAAATGAGGACAATCAAAGAGCAGATGAAAAACAGCTGCTGTGGCGACAGAGGGTGTCAAACATGCGGCCCAGAGGCCAAATGCTAAAGGGTCTTAAGGTTCTAAAGTGTTGCGTCATATGACGTGGTGTATAACACGTCATATGACGCTTCTTATAGAACCTTATATACCACGTCACATGACACATTCCTGAGTTTTGTTGTTTTGTTTGTTTTTCTTCCAGAGGGGGGGTTCAGCTCATAACTGTGGCCAGCTGAAGGTGGGTCAGGTGATCCTGGAGGTCAACGGGGTTTCCCTGAGGGGCCGCGAGCACAGGGACGCCGCCAGAATCATTGCTGAAGCCTTCAAGACCAAAGAGAGGGAGTTCGTGGACTTCTTGGTGACAGAGTTCAACGTAGCGCTATAGCTAAGACGAGCTGGAGAAGAAGTTCTACCACCGAAGAAGAAGAAAACTATAAGCGGTGACTGTATTAATATGAACTGGTGACTGTTTGACCTTTAACCTCCCACTGTGAGACCTTATGCACTACAATGGAACCTCCTCAGTCCTAGGTTGCTTTGTATTTTCTTTTCTGGTGATGGATGAAATGAAGTGCAGTATTTTTATAAACCCAGAGTTTGTCGTAGCACTTCCACACCCGACCGTCACTTTAGTCGTTTATTAGTTCGCAGATTATTCAAGAATCCTTCATTGTCTGATATGAGCACAACATTTAGTTCAGAAACTCTTCAAACTTCACTCTTTTCAAAAATAACAATGGACACAGCCAAACATATGTTAAAGGTTCTTCACTTCAAAGCTCTTTACATGAGCCTCACATTCACCCATTCACACACTCGTACACCAATAGGTTCTAAGGTTCTGTCAGTGTCTCCGTCCAAGGACGGATTGACACGTGGACAGCCAGAGCCGGAATGTGAACCGCCACCTTCTTGGTCATTGGGTGTCCCGCTCTACCAACTGAACCACAGCCGCCCCTACAATCCAAAATGGCCACTGCAAAATTTCAATTAAATTCAATTTTTTTAATAAATGTACTGCAGTTGAATGCCCCGCCCACTCAGGCACCACAAATCCTGCCCCAGTCTGTACTAGTATCGATCTGATGGATCTGAAGAACTGGATTAGCATTAGCTTTAGCAGACAACCTGGATTAGACACACACATGGATTTGGTACCAAAATATCCACAAGACAACTTTATATTCAACTTCAGTATATTTGTTTTCAACTGCAGTATTTTAATGCGACTGAAAAACTTTGTTACTAAAGAAAAATAAATACATTTTGGAGTGGCCATTTTGAAATTTTGCCTGAGCAGTGTTATTTTTGGAAAGTGTTGTTTGAAGAGTAGATGTACTAAATGTCTCACTAGTATGGCAACGTTAGCGATTGTGGCTGTATACGCAGTTATGTTTGACTATTAAAAGCTTGTATTTGTACATAAGAGGAACAAATGTAAATACAGATGACTATATAATGTACAGATGAAGATAGTACTAATGTATCATCAGCATATAATAATATATTTGGATGACGGTGATAACTGAGGCCATCTCGTCGCTCCAGAGCTCTAACATCTGAACACGTACGTACATGTAGAAACGATGACGTTTTTAACATTCTATCCCACAGGTGTCAAATACATGGCCCGGGGGCCAAATCCAGCCCACCAAAGGGTCCCATCTGGCCCTTGGGATGAATTGGCGGCCCTGTTCCATCCACTCTGGGACAGTTTTCAATGCGTGCAGCTCAGCTTTGTCTTTTTTTCCCCATTTCTATTCATTGAAGCTCCTTGACCGACACCATGTAAACAACGCTAATGTAAACAACTCTCCCTTTTTTGTGCTTTTCAGATCCATAAAACACTTTATTTTCAACAATGTTTTAATTTGAATCTTGACTCACTTGGTGCAAAAGTCTGGAACCAAAAGTTCAGGTAAAAATGTTTCCAGCAAAGAATGACGGCTTCAGGAAACTGAGGAAACAGAGTCCAGGATCAGGATCAGGATCAGTTCTTTTTATTTAATGATTCACATGTTTGGACAAATTACAGGGAAATGCATCGAGTCATGGACACTTTACAGAAAAGGAAAAATGAGCCATCGCAGCCAATCAAGGTCAAGCTTCAAAGGCTGCAGTTGAAGACGGTGTAACCCCACCCCTAACGGTCCTGGGACACCTAACCCTAAATGGTACGGCCCCACCGAATGCGTCCAGATTACAGACAAAGTCAATTGAGAGACGTGTTTGGACGCAGACTTGCCCTGGGCGGCATGGTTTACACTTAAATGCTCGAGTTGAAAATATTGAACTTTTCGAGCGAATTCACATAATGCTGAGCCACGAAAACCACGAAAACCACGAAAACCACGAAAACCACGAAAACCACTCAGTGTTGAGATGTCGAGACGTTGTGACAAATGATATATGACGCTGGGACCGACCCGGAAGAAGGAAAAACTGACCCTGAAACAGAGTACCAAAAAGTCCAAACTATGAGATAAAGAGTGAAAATGATGACAAAACAAAAAAGTGAGAATTATGAGATAAACTGAGTCTGAAATATCGTTGAAAGCGGACGTCATCCAGGCTACACTTCCTGGAGGAGGAGGTGGAAGTCCCTGTGTTGCAGGGTCGGGTAAACCCAAACACACCGTGTACATTTGTGTTGGGTGTGGCTGTACCCTAACCCTAACCCAAAAAAAGTTTCACACCTGTTGATCCATTCATTCTATCAATTATGTTTGTAAAAGGCGTTCATCACATATGTCCATATTTGGACATTCAAAGGTTGTGTAGTTACCATAGAAACTGTATAACTGATTGAACCAGTAAAACTCATGGAGTTGAATCAATGGCAGTGAATGGAAATGTTTGATTTGTGTTCAGTTAATGATAGACTGAACTGAAAAGGCACTTTTGCCCAACTTTTCTGTTTTTAATAAAATATTCATCCATTTTAATGTGAACTTTTCTGTTTTTAATAAAATATTCATCCATTTTAATGTGAACTTTTCTGTTTTTAATAAAATATTCATCCATTTTAATGTGAACTTTTCTGTTTTTAATAAAATATTCATCCATTTTAATGTGAACTTTTCTGTTTTTAATAAAATATTCATCCATTTTAATGTGAACTTTTCTGTTTTTAATAAAATATTCATCCATTTTAATGTGAACTTTTCTGTTTTTAATAAAATATTCATCCATTTTTAGGGGTGTGACAAGCTGAGACAATATTTTAATAAAACTAAATTATAAATGATATGAACAGACTTTTATTTACACATGGATTTAATAAGTTAACTCTTAATAAACTTCTTCCTCTACAAATTGAAACTAAAATGAAATGTTATAGAAGTTGAAATAAAAAATGAATTATATATTTCTCCTTTTTAGAAAATCCAATCTGGTGGTTGACTGTGGATGGTGAGCTGTGGTTAGGGTTAAAGGTCAAAGGTTAGTGAGTACTGAGCTGTGGTTAGGGTTAAAGGTCAAAGGTATGTATATTGTCAGTGTCTTATCAGTCACTCTATTGTCATTTATCATTTCTGTCAGAACCCAAAATGCTGCCAAACAAACCATTGAAAGTGGAGGAGGCGTGGTCAATAATAAAACCTGTGTGCAGGGGGCGTGGTCAATAATAAAACCTGTGTGCAGGGGGCGTGGTCAATAATAAAACCTGTGTGCAGGGGGCGTGGTCAATTATAAAACCTGTGTGCAGGGGGCGTGGTCAATAATAAAACCTGTGTGCAGGGGGCGTGGTCAATAATAAAACCTGTGTGCAGGGGGCGTGGTCAATAATAAAACCTGTGTGCAGGGGGCGTGGTCAATAATAAAACCTGTGTGCAGGGGGCGTGGTCAATAATAAAACCTGTGTGCAGGGGGCGTGGTCAATAATAAAACCTGTGTGCAGGGGGCGTGGTCAATAATAAAACCTGTGTGCAGGGGGCGTGGTCAATAATAAAACCTGTGTGCAGGGGGCGTGGTCAATAGTAAAACCTGTGTGGAGGGGGTTTCCCAGGTGTTTCCAGGTGTTTCCAGGTGTTCCCGGGTGTTTCCAGGTGTTTCCGGGTGTTTCCAGGTGTTTCCAGATGTTTCCAGGTGTTTCCAGATGTTTCCAGGTGTTTCCAGGTGTTTCCAGGTCTTTCCAGATGTTTCAAGGTGTTCCCAGGTGTTTCCAGGTGTTCCCAGGTGTTCCCAGGTGTTTCCAGATGTTCCCAGGTGTTCCCAGGTGTTTCCAGGTGTTCCCAGGTGTTTCCAGGTGTTCCCAGGTGTTTCCAGGTGTTCCCAGGTGTTCCCGGGTGTTTCCAGGTGTTTCCGGGTGTTTCCAGGTGTTTCCAGATGTTTCCAGGTGTTTCCAGATGTTTCCAGGTGTTTCCAGGTGTTTCCAGGTCTTTCCAGATGTTTCAAGGTGTTCCCAGGTGTTTCCAGGTGTTCCCAGGTGTTCCCAGGTGTTTCCAGATGTTCCCAGGTGTTCCCAGGTGTTTCCAGGTGTTCCCAGGTGTTTCCAGGTGTTCCCAGGTGTTTCCAGGTGTTCCCAGGTGTTCCCAGGTGTTTCCAGATGTTTCCAGGTGTTCCCAGGTGTTTCCAGGTGTTTCCAGGTGTTCCCAGGTGTTTCCAGATGTTCCCAGGTGTTTCCAGGTGTTCCCAGGTGTTTCCAGGTGTTAGCAGGTGTTTCCAGGTGTTTCCAGGTGTTTCCAGGTGTTCCCAGGTGTTCCCAGGTGTTTCCAGGTGTTTCCAGGTGTTCCCAGGTGTTTCCAGGTGTTCCCAGGTGTTCCCAGGTGTTCCCAGGTGTTTCCAGATGTTTCCAGGTGTTCCCAGGTGTTTCCAGGTGTTAGCAGGTGTTTCCAGGTGTTCCCAGGTGTTTCCAGGTGTTCCCAGGTGTTCCCAGGTGTTTCCAGATGTTTTCAGGTGTTCCCAGGTGTTTCCAGGTGTTAGCAGGTGTTCCCAGGTGTTTCCAGGTGTTAGCAGGTGTTTCCAGGTGTTTCCAGGTGTTCCCAGGTGTTTCCAGGTGTTTCCAGGTGTTTCCAGGTGTTCCCAGGTGTTCCCAGGTGTTTCCAGGTGTTTCCAGGTGTTCCCAGGTGTTTCCAGGTGTTAGCAGGTGTTTCCAGGTGTTTCCAGGTGTTCCCAGGTGTTTCCAGATGTTCCCAGGTGTTTCCAGGTGTTCCCAGGTGTTTCCAGGTGTTCCCAGGTGTTTCCAGGTGTTAGCAGGTGTTTCCAGGTGTTCCCAGGTGTTTCCAGGTGTTAGCAGGTGTTTCCAGGTGTTCCCAGGTGTTCCCAGGTGTTTCCAGATGTTTCCAGGTGTTTCCAGGTGTTTCCAGATGTTTCCAGGTGTTTCCAGGTTTAAACCTATTCCAGTGTCTACATCATTATTTATGCCCCTCTACACTGTTTGTTTTAAATAAAGGGTCAAAGGTTAAAGATCAGTCAGTCACTCTGTCGTCTGGACCAACGAGGCGTTAGAATGTGAGACGGCGTGGATGGAAATAGAGCGAGGTGGGCGAGGAGAGCGAGGAGAGCGGCTGAGATGACTCATGTTTTCACTTCGTACCTTTTCACACAAACCCTCTGTAAGTGAAGAAACACAGCAGTGTCTCCAAGACCCTGGTCGTCCCCGGCAACCGCCTGGACAGCAGTTGATGTACGACGGAGCGTGGGTGTGATGTTCAAACCACGAAAAAAAAAACACACTGTCGAAAAAAAGGACGTACGGAGGCCCGAAGATGACACATGAACAAGTCTGAATTATTAGATAAAAATAAAAACAAATAAACCACTGAAAACCCCTTAAATATATGAAAACTAAACACTGAAAAACCCTTAATATATGAAAACTAAACACTGAAAACCCCTTAAATATATGAAAACTAAACACTGAAAACCCCTTAAATATATGAAAACTAAACACTGAAAACCCTTACATATATGAAAACTAAACACTGAAAACCCCTTAAATATATGAAAACTAAACACTGAAAACCCCTTAAATATATGAAAACTAAACACTGAAAACCCCTTAAATATATGAAAACTAAACACTGAAAACCCCTTAAATATATGAAAACTAAACACTGAAAACCCCTTAAATATATGAAAACTAAACACTGAAAAAACCCTTAAATATATGAAAACTAAACACTGAAAACCCCTTAAATATATGAAAACTAAACACTGAAAAACCCTTAAATATATGAAAACTAAACACTGAAAAACCCTTAAATATATGAAAACTAAACACTGAAAACCCCTTAAATATATGAAAACTAAACACTGAAAAACCCTTAAATATATGAAAACTAAACACTGAAAACCCCTTAAATATATGAAAACTAAACACTGAAAACCCTTAAATATATGAAAAACTAAACACTGAAAACCCCTTAAATATATGAAAACTAAACACTGAAAACCCTTAAATATATGAAAACTAAACACTGAAAAACCCTTAAATATATGAAAACTAAACACTGAAAACCCCTTAAATATATGAAAACTAAACACTGAAAAACCCTTAAATATATGAAAACTAAACACTGAAAAACCCTTAAATATATGAAAACTAAACACTGAAAAACCACACTGAAACCCCTTAAATATATGAAAACTAAACACTGAAAACCCCTTAATATATGAAAACTAAACACTGAAAACCCTTACATATATGAAAACTAAACACTGAAAAACCCTTAAATATATGAAAACTAAACACTGAAAAACCCATTAAATATATGAAAACTAAACACTGAAAACCCCTTAAATATATGAAAACAAAACACTGAAAAACCCTAAATATATGAAAACTAAACACTGAAAAACCCTTAAATATATGAAAACTAAACACTGAAAAACCCTTAAATATATGAAAACTAAACACTGAAAACCCCTTAAATATATGAAAACTAAACACTGAAAAACCCTTAAATATATGAAACTAAACACTGAAAACCCCTTAAATATATGAAAACTAAACACTGAAAACCCTTAAATATATGAAAACTAAACACTGAAAACCCCTTAAATATTATGAAAACTAAACACTGAAAACCCCTTAAATATATGAAAACTAAACACTGAAAACCCCTTAAATATATGAAAACTAAACACTGAAAAACCCTTAAATATATGAAAACTAAACACTGAAACCCCTTAAATATATGAAAACTAAACACTGAAAAACCCTTAAATATATGAAAACTAAACACTGAAAAACCCGTAAATATATGAAAACTAAAGACTGAAAAACCCCTTAAATATATGAAAACTAAACACTGAAAAACCCTTAAATATATGAAAACTAAACACTGAAAACCCCTTAATATATGAAAACTAAACACTGAAAACCCCTTAAATATATGAAAACTAAACACTGAAAACCCCTTAAATATATGAAAACTAAACACTGAAAACCCCTTAAATATATGAAAACTAAACACTGAAACCCCTTAAATATATGAAAACTAAACACTGAAAAAACCCTTAAATATATGAAAACTAAACACTGAAAACCCCTTAAATATATGAAAACTAAACACTGAAAAACCCTTAATATATGAAAACTAAACACTGAAAAACCCTTAAATATATGAAAACTAAACACTGAAAACCCCTTAAATATATGAAAACAAAACACTGAAAAACCCTTAAATATATGAAAACTAAACACTGAAAAACCCTTAAATATATGAAAACTAAACACTGAAAACCCCTTAAATATATGAAAACTAAACACTGAAAAACCCTTAAATATATGAAAACTAAACACTGAAAACCCCTTAAATATATGAAAACTAAACACTGAAAACCCCTTAAATATATGAAAACTAAACACTGAAAACCCCTTACATATATGAAAACTAAACACTGAAAACCCCTTAAATATATGAAAACTAAACACTGAAAAACCCCTTAAATATATGAAAACTAAACACTGAAAACCCCTTAAATATATGAAAACTAAACACTGAAAACCCCTTAAATATATGAAAACTAAACACTGAAAAACCCTTAAATATATGAAAACTAAACACTGAAAACCCCTTAAATATATGAAAAACTAAACACTGAAAACCCCTTAAATATATGAAAACAAAACACTGAAAACCCCTTAAATATATGAAAACTAAACACTGAAAAACCCTTAAATATATGAAAACTAAACACTGAAAAACCCTTAAATATATGAAAACTAAACACTGAAAACCCCTTAAATATATGAAAACAAACACTGAAAAACCCTAAATATATGCAAAACCTAAACCACTGAAAACCCCTTAAATATATGAAAACTAAACACTGAAAACCCCTTAAATATATGAAAACTAAACACTGAAAACCCCTTAAATATATAAAAACTAAACACTGAAAACCCCTTAAATATATGAAAACTAAACACAGAAAACCCCTTAAATATATGAAAACTAAACACTGAAAACCCCTTAAATATATAAAAAACTAAACACTGAAAACCCCTTAAATATATGAAAACTAAACACTGAAAACCCCTTAATATATGAAAACTAAACACTGAAAACCCCTTAAATATATGAAACTAACACTGAAAACCCCTTAAATATATGAAAACTAAACACTGAAAACCCCTTAAATATATGAAAACTAAACACTGAAAACCCCTTAAATATATGAAAACTAACACTGAAAACCCCTTACATATATGAAAACTAAACACTGAAAACCCCTTAAATATATGAAAACTAAACACTGAAAACCCCTTAAATATATAAAAACTAAACACAGAAAACCCCTTAAATATATGAAACTAAACACTGAAAACCCCTTAAATATATGAAAAACTAAACACTGAAAACCCCTTAAATATATAAAAACTAAAACACAGAAAACCCCTTAAATATATGAAAACTAAACACTGAAAACCCCTTAAATATATGAAAACTAAACACTGAAAACCCCTTAAATATATGAAAACTAAACACTGAAAACCCTTAAATATATGAAAACTAAACACTGAAAACCCCTTAAATATATGAAAACTAAACACTGAAAACCCCTTAAATATATGAAAACTAAACACTGAAAAACCCTTACATATATGAAAACTAAACACTGAAAACCCCTTAAATATATGAAAACTAAACACTGAAAACCCCTTAAATATATGAAAAAAAACAGTCAAACACTTTAACTCCATTCACTGCCAGTTATTTCTGAACAAATCTAGAGTATGGCCAAATATATGTATTATCGATCAAACCCTAAAGAACGTTGGTGAATATAAATACCTTTAGTGTCCACCTAGCCTCTAATTTAATGTTCAAGAAACATTAAAAAAAACAGCACAGGTAATGAGATTAAATATCCTCAAAAGTGGGAGGTTCCTAGTCCCCAGGTGCAGGACACTGAGCTCAACAACAAACACTGACATGTACTTTTAAACTTTACTTATTTTATTTATTTATTTCACAGCCTCTGTTTTTTATTATCATTATTATTGTGACTCTATTTATTTATTTCTACTCTTGACTTTTATCTTTTCTAGGTTTGATTGTTTTTATTGCTCTGCCATGCTGCTATATTAACACTGAGCACTGGGTTCTGTTTTTGTACTTTTCATAAACTCGACTCATGTACCTTCATCATATGTCGTGTGTGTTGGTGTCAAATGTTCACCCTGACTGAAAAACACATCTACCCACGGGTACTAATGCAGTAACCTTGAACCTTGAACTTTGAGCCTTGAACCTTGAGCCTTGAACCTTGAACTTTGAGCCTTGAACGTTTGTCATCCAGCTGTGTCCCCGCTCACTCAAACATGCTGTTATTCAGCTAACCTAGCTAAGCTAAGCTAAGGTAAGGTGTGTCTAGGACCAAGGTCGGTCTGATTTTCGTCGGCTGCACTCTACAGAAACTGTCCTCAGTTTGGACCCGCCTCCTGATGCGCACTGACACAGGTGGTTGTTCAGTGGCGGTGCTGTTGTCAGCTCAGTGGACCAGTGTTTACAGTTAGAGTGACTGAGCAGTGGGTGGGTCTAACAGGACTTGTTCTGCTGGAACCTTCACCTGAAGGCCTCCGCTGGGGTGTACCCCAAGGCTCAGTTCTTGGTCCAGTTTAAAGGGGTCTGTTATCAGTGCTTTGTTGACAATGTTCAGTTTTAGGTCTCGTTTAAACCACACCCCCCTTTCCTCACTGTCTGTTCTGTTACGAGCAGAACAAACTGGACGAAAAATAAGTTCTGAGAAGAACCCCCTCTAAGTCTGGTTCCTCAGATCATTTAGGTTCTCTAACACTGATGGCGTCACTGTGGGTCAGAACCTGTCTCTGGACCAGCATGTCAAATCTTCTACTCGTTGTTGTTTTTTCCAGTTGAGGAACGTCTCCAAACTTAGGTCTATTGTAACCGTGGCAATGATGGAGACATTAGTCCATGTGTTTGTGTCGTCTAGTCTGGATTAGGTCACACATCTTTTACCTGAAACAGCAGATCATGTTTGGATCCAAACACACTGCCAGGCTGTGGACCAGGGCCAGGGTGTGGACCAGGTCCAGGGTGTGTGGACCAGGGCTAGGGTGTGGACCAGGGCTAGGGTGCGGACCAGGTCCAGGGTGTGGACCAGGGCTAGGGTGTGGAACAGGGCCAGGCTGTGGACCAGGGCCAGGGTGTGGACCAGGTCCAGGGTGTGGACCAGGGCTAGGGTGTGGACCAGGGCTAGGGTGCGGACCAGGTCCAGGGTGTGGACCAGGGCTAGGGTGTGGAACAGGGCCAGGGTGTGGACCAGGGCCAGGGTGTGGACCAGGGCCAGGGTGTGGACCAGGTCCAGGGTGTGGACCAGGGCTAGGGTGCGGACCAGGGTCCAGGGTGCGGACCAGGGCTAGGGTGTGGACCAGGGCCAGGGTGTGGACCAGGGCCAGGGTGTGGACCAGGGCCAGGGTGTGGACCAGGGCCGGGTGTGGACCAGGTCCAGGGTGTGGACCAGGTCCAGGGTGTGGACCAGGGCCAGGGGTGTGGGACCAGGGCCAGGGTGTGGACCAGGGCCAGGGTGTGGACCAGGGCTAGGGTGCGGACCAGGTCCAGGGTGTGGACCAGGGCTAGGGTGTGGACCAGGTCCAGGGTGTGGACCAGGGCTAGGGTGTGGACCAGGGCTAGGGTGCGGACCAGGTCCAGGGTGTGGACCAGGGCTAGGGTGTGGACCAGGGCTAGGGTGCGGACCAGGTCCAGGGTGCGGACCAGGGCTAGGGTGTGGAACAGGGCCAGGGTGTGGACCAGGGCCAGGGTGTGGACCAGGGCCAGGGTGTGGACCAGGTCCAGGGTGTGGACCAGGGCTAGGGTGCGGACCAGGTCCAGGGTGTGGACCAGGGCTAGGGTGTGGACCAGGGCCAGGGTGTGGACCAGGGCCAGGGTGTGGACCAGGGCCAGGGTGTGGACCAGGGCTAGGGTGTGGACCAGGGCCAGGGTGTGGACCAGGTCCAGGGTGTGGACCAGGGCCAGGGTGTGGACCAGGGCCAGGGTGTGGACCAGGGCCAGGGTGTGGACCAGGGCCAGGGTGTGGACCAGGGCCAGGGTGTGGACCAGGGCTAGGGTGTGGACCAGGGCCAGGGTGTGGACCAGGGCCAGGGTGTGGACCAGGGCCAGGGTGTGGACCAGGGCTAGGGTGTGGACCAGGTCCAGGGTGTGGACCAGGTCCAGGGTGTGGACCAGGGCCAGGGTGTGGACCAGGGCCAGGGTGTGGGACCAGGGCCAGGGTGTGGACCAGGGCTAGGGTGTGGACCAGGGCTAGGGTGCGGACCAGGTCTCATCAAAGGTCCCATTTCACCCCTGCTCTCCTTTGGGGACCCATAACATTTGAATCCAG
>CM035794.1:1683341-1718341 GCA_020466265.1 Siphamia tubifer | reverse complement strand
AGATAAAAAGTTTAAATTATTAAATAAAAAGTTTTAATTATTAAATAAAAAGTTTTAATTATTAAATAAAAAGTTTTAATTATTAAATAAAAAGTTTAAATTATTAGATAAAAAGTTTTAATTATTAAATAAAAAGTTTTAATTATTAAATAAAAAGTTTTAATTATTAGATAAAAAGTTTAAATTATTAGATAAAAAGTTTAAATTATTAGATAAAAAGTTTTAATTATTAAATAAAAAGTTTTAATTATTAAATAAAAAGTTTTAATTATTAAATAAAAAGTTTCAATTATTAAATAAAAAGTTTCAATTATTAAATAAAAAGTTTTAATTATTAGATAAAAAGTTTTAATTATTAAATAAAAAGTTTTAATTATTAAATAAAAAGTTTTAATTATTAAATAAAAAGTTTCAATTATTAAATAAAAAGTTTCAATTATTAAATAAAAAGTTTTAATTATTAGATAAAAAGTTTTAATTATTAAATAAAAAGTTTTAATTATTAAATAAAAAGTTTAAAATATCAGAAAAAAGTTTAAATTATTAGAAAATTTTTGTAAATTATTAGATGAAAAGTTTAAATTATTAGATAAAAAGTTTAAATTATTAGATAAAAAGTTTAAATTATTAGATAAAAAGTTTAAATTATCAGAAAAAAAGTTTAAATTATCAGAAAAAAAGTTTCAAATATTAGATAAAAAGTTTAAATTATTAAATAAAAAGTTTTAATTATTAAATAAAAAGTTTTAATTATTAGATAAAAAGTTTAAATTATTAAATAAAAAGTTTTAATTATTAAATAAAAAGTTTTAATTATTAAATAAAAAGTTTTAATTATTAGATAAAAAGTTTAAATTATTTGATAAAAAGTTTTAATTATTAAATAAAAAGTTTTAATTATTAAATAAAAAGTTTTAATTATTAGATAAAAAGTTTAAATTATTTGATAAAAAGTTTTAATTATTAAATAAAAAGTTTTAATTATTAAATAAAAAGTTTTAATTATTAGATAAAAAGTTTAAATTATTAGATAAAAAGTTTAAATTATTAGATAAAAAGTTTAAATTATTAGATAAAAAGTTTAAATTATTAGATAAAAAGTCTAAATTATTAGATAAAAAGTTTAAATTATCAGAAAAAAAGTTTAAATTATTAGATAAAAAGTTTAAATTATCAGAAAAAAAGTTTAAATTATTAGATAAAAAGTTTAAATTATTAGATAAAAAGTTTAAATTATTCGATAAAAAGTTTAAATTATTCGATAAAAAGTTTAAATTATTCGATAAAAAGTTTAAATTATTCGATAAAAAGTTTTAATTATTAGATAAAAAGTTTAAATTATTCGATAAAAAGTTTTAATTATTAAATAAAAAGTTTTAATTATTAAATAAAAAGTTTAAATTATTAGATAAAAAGTTTTAATTATTAAATAAAAAGTTTTAATTATTAAATAAAAAGTTTTAATTATTAAATAAAAAGTTTCAATTATTAGATAAAAAGTTTTAATTATTAAATAAAAAGTTTTAATTATTAAATAAAAAGTTTCAATTATTAGATAAAAAGTTTCAATTATCAGAAAAAAAGTTTAAATTATCAGAAAAAAAGTTTCAAATATTAGATAAAAAGTTTAAATTATTAAATAAAAAGTTTTAATTATTAAATAAAAAGTTTAAATTATTAAATAAAAGGTTTTAATTATTAAATAAAAAGTTTTAATTATTAGATAAAAAGTTTAAATTATTAAATAAAAAGTTTAAATTATTAAATAAAAAGTTTTAATTATTAAATAAAAAGTTTTAATTATTAGATAAAAAGTTTTAATTATTAAATAAAAAGTTTTAATTATTAAATAAAAAGTTTTAATTATTACATAAAAAGTTTAAATTATTAGATAAAAAGTTTAAATTATTAGATAAAAAGTTTAAATTATTAGATAAAAAGTTTAAATTATTAGAAAATTTTTGTAAATTATTAGATAAAAAGTTTAAATTATTAGATAAAAAGTTTAATTAGATAAAAAGTTTAAATTATTAGATAAAAAGTTTAAATTATTAGATAAAAAGTTTAAATTATTAAATAAAAAGTTTTAATTATTAAATAAAAAGTTTTAATTATTAAATAAAAAGTTTTAATTATTAAATAAAAAGTTTAAATTATTAGATAAAAAGTTTTAATTATTAAATAAAAAGTTTTAATTATTAAATAAAAAGTTTTAATTATTAGATAAAAAGTTTAAATTATTAGATAAAAAGTTTAAATTATTAGATAAAAAGTTTTAATTATTAAATAAAAAGTTTTAATTATTAAATAAAAAGTTTTAATTATTAAATAAAAAGTTTTAATTATTAAATAAAAAGTTTCAATTATTAAATAAAAAGTTTCAATTATTAAATAAAAAGTTTTAATTATTAGATAAAAAGTTTTAATTATTAAATAAAAAGTTTTAATTATTAAATAAAAAGTTTAAAATATCAGAAAAAAGTTTAAATTATTAGAAAATTTTTGTAAATTATTAGATGAAAAGTTTAAATTATTAGATAAAAAGTTTAAATTATTAGATAAAAAGTTTAAATTATTAGATAAAAAGTTTAAATTATCAGAAAAAAAGTTTAAATTATCAGAAAAAAAGTTTCAAATATTAGATAAAAAGTTTAAATTATTAAATAAAAAGTTTTAATTATTAAATAAAAAGTTTTAATTATTAGATAAAAAGTTTAAATTATTAAATAAAAAGTTTAAATTATTAGATAAAAAGTTTTAATTATTAAATAAAAAGTTTTAATTATTAGATAAAAAGTTTTAATTATTAGATAAAAAGTTTTAATTATTAGATAAAAAGTTTAAATTATTTGATAAAAAGTTTTAATTATTAAATAAAAAGTTTTAATTATTAAATAAAAAGTTTTAATTATTAAATAAAAAGTTTTAATTATTAGATAAAAAGTTTTAATTATTAAATAAAAAGTTTTAATTATTAAATAAAAAGTTTTAATTATTACATAAAAAGTTTAAATTATTAGATAAAAAGTTTAAATTATTAGATAAAAAGTTTAAATTATTAGATAAAAAGTTTAAATTATTAGAAAATTTTTGTAAATTATTAGATAAAAAGTTTAAATTATTAGATAAAAAGTTTAAATTATTAGATAAAAAGTTTAAATTATTAGATAAAAAGTTTAAATTATTGGATAAAAAGTTTAAATTATTAAATAAAAAGTTTTAATTATTAAATAAAAAGTTTTAATTATTAAATAAAAAGTTTAAATTATTAGATAAAAAGTTTTAATTATTAAATAAAAAGTTTTAATTATTAAATAAAAAGTTTTAATTATTAGATAAAAAGTTTAAATTATTAGATAAAAAGTTTTAATTATTAAATAAAAAGTTTTAATTATTAAATAAAAAGTTTTAATTATTAAATAAAAAGTTTTAATTATTAAATAAAAAGTTTCAATTATTAAATAAAAAGTTTCAATTATTAAATAAAAAGTTTTAATTATTAGATAAAAAGTTTTAATTATTAAATAAAAAGTTTTAATTATTAAATAAAAAGTTTAAAATATCAGAAAAAAGTTTAAATTATTAAATAAAAAGTTTAAATTATTAAATAAAAAGTTTTAATTATTAAATAAAAAGTTTTAATTATTAAATAAAAAGTTTTAATTATTAAATAAAAAGTTTTAATTATTAGATAAAAAGTTTTAATTATTAAATAAAAAGTTTTAATTATTACATAAAAAGTTTAAATTATTAGATAAAAAGTTTAAATTATTAGATAAAAAGTTTAAATTATTAGATAAAAAGTTTAAATTATTAGATAAAAAGTTTAAATTATTAGAAAATTTTTGTAAATTATTAGATAAAAAGTTTAAATTATTAGATAAAAAGTTTAAATTATTAGATAAAAAGTTTAAATTATTAGATAAAAAGTTTAAATTATTAAATAAAAAGTTTTAATTATTAAATAAAAAGTTTTAATTATTAAATAAAAAGTTTTAATTATTAAATAAAAAGTTTTAATTATTAGATAAAAAGTTTAAATTATTAGATAAAAAGTTTAAATTATTAGATAAAAAGTTTTAATTATTAAATAAAAAGTTTTAATTATTAAATAAAAAGTTTTAATTATTAAATAAAAAGTTTTAATTATTAAATAAAAAGTTTCAATTATTAAATAAAAAGTTTCAATTATTAAATAAAAAGTTTTAATTATTAGATAAAAAGTTTTAATTATTAAATAAAAAGTTTTAATTATTAAATAAAAAGTTTAAAATATCAGAAAAAAGTTTAAATTATTAGAAAATTTTTGTAAATTATTAGATGAAAAGTTTAAATTATTAGATAAAAAGTTTAAATTATTAGATAAAAAGTTTAAATTATTAGATAAAAAGTTTAAATTATCAGAAAAAAAGTTTAAATTATCAGAAAAAAAGTTTCAAATATTAGATAAAAAGTTTAAATTATTAAATAAAAAGTTTTAATTATTAAATAAAAAGTTTTAATTATTAGATAAAAAGTTTAAATTATTAGATAAAAAGTTTAAATTATTAGATAAAAAGTTTTAATTATTAAATAAAAAGTTTTAATTATTAAATAAAAAGTTTTAATTATTAGATAAAAAGTTTAAATTATTTGATAAAAAGTTTTAATTATTAAATAAAAAGTTTTAATTATTAAATAAAAAGTTTTAATTATTAGATAAAAAGTTTAAATTATTAGATAAAAAGTTTAAATTATTAGATAAAAAGTTTAAATTATTAGATAAAAAGTTTAAACTATTGGATAAAAAGTTTAAATTATTAGATAAAAAGTTTAAATTATTAGATAAAAAGTTTAAATTATTAGATAAAAAGTTTTAATTATTAGATAAAAAGTTTAAATTATTCGATAAAAAGTTTAAATTATTCGATAAAAAGTTTAAATTATTCGATAAAAAGTTTAAATTATTCGATAAAAAGTTTAAATTATTCGATAAAAAGTTTTAATTATTAAATAAAAAGTTTAAATTATTCAATAAAAAGTTTTTTTATTGCGGTTTTGGAAACAAATAATGAAGAAACAAGTTGTTGTTTCATTGTCTTAGTTTTGGTTTTATTTTGAAAAACAAATGATACACAGATTAAAAAGTCCAGAACCAGAATCAGGACGGCGTTGGCCAAGTTTGGGTCCAGTTTCAAAGTCCATGTGACTGAACCCACCAAAACAAAAGCTCCCATCGTCTTTTAACGTGAACGACGTCCCCACGGGGGTTTTGGCAAAAACACAAGCTCCGCCTCCGCCGCTGTTTTTTAAAGTGTCACTTTTTACTGCAGATGAGGACGGTTCCGTTCAGTCCAGTTGAAAATGAAGCTCTTGAAGAAGCACGGAAAATCGTGTTCTTCGGTTTTTTTACCGACAACAGTTTAAACGGCAGGAAGTCCATCCAGACTAAATCCAGTTTCAGGGCAGATCAGAACCAAAAGTACAGGTCATGGTTCAGACACCGATGCTACGACGCCAGAATTTTTCTGGAACAACCCTGACCTTCTGCGAATTTCGCACAAACAACATGACGTATTTAGTTCAAAGATTGTCTTCTGAAACAAGACTTTTCCGGTTTTATGGTTTAGGAGACGGAAGCGGCTCTAGGTCCAGGTCCAGGTCCTTCTGATGGGTTTTTAGTCTGGGCTGTTGGGAACTCACTGAGTTTATGTCTTTAAGGGGGCGGAACTTACGAAGTTTTGACCAGATCGTAGACGTAAATGAGGAAGTCGTCGTCGAACTTGATAAAGTAGACGGAGGGTTTGGCCTCCACCTGGTGGATGACCATGCCGGTGCGTTTACCGCCGTCTTCTTTGGCGTATTCTACCTGTTTCCCCACCAGACTGTCCACCACCTCGCCGGGTTCACGCTCTGTTGATGCGCTGTCACCTAGGCAACGGAGATAAACAACAAACATGTCAGCCATTGAACAGAACACTGGACAAACTGACAAATATGGGGGGGGGTCTTTTTATCTCATGCTTTTGACTTCAGTTACCCTGTTAAACCCTGGGCCTATTTTGGGGCTGTTTGGTATGGTCTGGGGGGTCTTACTGGAGTATTTTTATGGGGGGGGGGTGTTACCAGACTCAGGCATGATCCTCAGGTCGCCCTCCTTGTAGTCGTCTAACAGCTGGTACATGTAGAGAACCGGGTCTTTTTCGTAGGTGATGTAGAACCAGGTCGTCATGATGGGGGCTCGGGCCAGAACCATCCCCCTCCACTCCTCCTTCGGACCCTCCTCCTCTGTCTCAAACATGTGTTCCACCGCCTTCCCGATCATCGCGTCCGCCAAGTTCACATCAGTGAGACGAGACTTGGCTGCAAAAGACCACGAACAAGAACAAGATCCAAGTCAAAGAAGAGGTTCTGAAGTGATCCATTCCCACCCCCGCCACCATTTTCCTTACCCCCCCCCAATTCTCCCTTCCTTTATCCCCATTTCCCTCGTTTGTTCCCCTTTATCCTTACTTTTCCCCCATTTTCTCTTCCAGTTTTTTCCTAATTTTCCCTCAATTTTCACACCCATACCCTCATCCTATTGAAAAGGCCCAGGTGGACTACAGAGGTCCTGAAGTGACCCACCTGGACTAATAATAATGATAATGGATTAGATTTCTATCACACACTTCAAGGCACCCAAAGCACTTTGCATTAGTGCTCCATTATTCATTCACTCTCACATGCTCGCTCTAGTGGTGGTAAACAACATATGTATCCAGTGTCAGGTCAGGGTCACACCTGCTACTGGTAACTTTGTAACCCAGTAGTACCTGCCGCATAGAAGGGTTGTGGGCGTCTAAACCACCTCCCTCAGCAGCCATATGCTGGTGAGGGAGGTGGCACGTCACCCCCCAGGACTGAAAACAAAACCTGTCAAAGGCCACCATGCAACCACAGGTAGTCATGGCGACACACCTATGGTATATTCCTAGCTATCGAAAGGTTGGATCTCAGACTTGGATGCCGAAGGACGATGATGATGTATCCACAGTTGTCCTGGGGCAGACTGACAGAGGCCCCTCCCCCCACCACCAAACATTCATACACCAGTGTGAAGTGTCTTTACTCAAGGACACAATGGACTGACTGGGACAGAGCGGGAATCGAACAGTCAACCGTTTGGTTAATGAATGACCCGCTCTACCAACTGAGCCATGGCCACCCATGGATCAGACGGGACCACTACAGAGGTCCCGAAGTGACCCACATGGACAGTGATAATGCTTTGGAACAGATCAGATCTGGACCAGATTTGGGACCACCTAAGGAAGTAGTCTGGGCTCAGACAGTCTGGATCAGATGGTCTGGGTTCAGATGATTCTGGATCACAGGGGGTCTTACCCAGTCTATCAGGCAGAAGCTCCAGACTCTGGACCCTGTCGTCTTTGTGCAGCTCCAGGCCGTAAACGCAGTCGAAGCCGTCGTATTTGATTAAATACAGAGATGGATTCACCGGCACCTGAAGGAAAAAACACAAAGTGAACTTTAGAACATTCTATCCTTTTACTTCTGGTTAGGGGTCGTGACTTGGAATTTAGACTTTTTATCTGATCATTTTGGCAAAAAAAGAAAGAAAAACATCAAAAATGAAAAGAAAAAAAAGAGCCCAAACCAGTGTAGAGTAAAAAACACCTGGATATTTTTCAATGTTTTCTTCTTTTGTAGCTTTTTCTTACTTTTCCGCAGTGTGTGTTTTTTTAAGTTACTCCAGACACTGTGGTCGTCCTTCTGTTGTGGGTTTTAACTTGTCTGTTTTGTTTGTTGATCCTTAATGAAACAATGTTTGATTTAATTGTTGTTTATTATATATGACACTGAGTAGAACACCTGACCTGCACTGTGGAGCTTTCTGATTGGTGGACACATTTTTATAAAAACCTCCTTCTTGTGTTAACCGTTTGACTCCCTGATGAAGACGAGGACGCCCAAACGCCTCCCCGATAAAGACGAGGACGCCCAAACGCCTCCCCGATGAAGACGAGGACGCCCAAACGCCTCCCCGATGAAGACGAGGACGCCCAAACGCCTCCCCGATGAAGACGAGGACGCCCAAACGCCTCCCCGATGAAGACGAGGACGCCCAAACACCTCCCCGATGCAGACGAGGACGCCCAAACGCCTCCCCGATGAAGACGAGGACGCCCAAACGCCTCCCCGATGAAGACGAGGACGCCCAAACGCCTCCCCGATGAAGACGAGGACGCCCAAATGCCTCCCTGATGAAGACGAGGACGCCCAAACGCCTCCCCGATAAAGACGAGGACGCCCAAACGCCTCCCGATGAAGACGAGGACGCCCAAATGCCTCCCTGATGAAGACGAGAACGCCCAAATGCCTCCCTGATGAAGACGAGAACGCCCAAACGCCTCCCCGATAAAGACGAGGACGCCCAAACGCCTCCCCGATGAAGACGCCCAAACGCCTCCCCGATGAAGACGCCCAAACGCCTCCCCGATGAAGATGAGGACGCCCAAACGCCTCCCCGATGAAGATGAGGACGCCCAAACGCCTCCCCGATGAAGACGCCCAAACGCCTCCCCGATGAAGACGCCCAAACGCCTCCCCGATGAAGATGAGGACGCCCAAACGCCTCCCCGATGAAGACGAGGACGCCCAAACGCCTCCCCGATGAAGACGCCCAAACGCCTCCCCGATGAAGACGAGGACGCCCAAACGCCTCCCCGATGAAGACGAGGACGCCCAAACGCCTCCCCGTTGAAGACGCCCAAACGCCTCCCTGATGAAGACGAGAACGCCCAAACGCCTCCCCGATGAAGACGAGAACGCCCAAACGCCTCCCCGATAAAGACGAGGACGCCCAAACGCCTCCCCGATGAAGACGCCCAAACGCCTCCCCGATGAAGACGCCCAAACGCCTCCCCGATGAAGACGAGGACGCCCAAACGCCTCCCCGATGAAGACGAGGACGCCCAAACGCCTCCCCGATGAAGACGAGGACGCCCAAACGCCTCCCCGATGAAGACGAGGACGCCCAAACGCCTCCCCGATGAAGACGAGGACGCCCAAACGCCTCCCCGATGAAGACGAGGACGCCCAAACGCCTCCCCGATGAAGACGCGGACGCCCAAACGCCTCCCCGATGAAGACGAGGACGCCCAAACGCCTCCCCGATGAAGACGAGGACGCCCAAACGCCTCCCCGATGAAGACGAGGACGCCCAAACGCCTCCCCGATGAAGACGCCCAAACGCCTCCCCGATGAAGACGAGGACGCCCAAACGCCTCCCCGATGAAGACGAGGACGCCCAAACGCCTCCCCGATGAAGACGAGGACGCCCAAACGCCTCCCCGATGAAGACGAGGACGCCCAAACGCCTCCCCGATGAAGACGAGGACGCCCAAACGCCTCTCAGATGAAGACGAGGACGCCCAAACGCCTCCCCGATGAAGACGAGGACGCCCAAACGCCTCTCAGATGAAGACGAGGACGCCCAAACGCCTCCCCGATGAAGACGAGGACGCCCAAATGCCTCCCCGATGAAGACGAGGACGCCCAAACGCCTCCCCGATGAAGACGAGGACGCCCAAATGCCTCCCCGATGAAGACGCCCAAACGCCTCCCCGATGAAGACGCCCAAACGCCTCCCCGATGAAGACGAGGACGCCCAAACGCCTCCCCGATGAAGACGAGGACGCCCAAACGCCTCCCCGATGAAGACGAGGACGTCCAAACCCTGTTTTAAAGTCCAGCCAGAGGTGGATGTGGCAGATGTCACGTTGCCCTGGAAACAGAGACACCTCTGTTGTGGTGGTGCTCCTCACAGCTACTGGTCCAGTATTGATAGACTTAAGGACATTATACTAGACAGTGTTAACACTGTGGAACCGTCATTAAACATTAGTACAGATGAACTTTAGGACAAACTACATCATTTCAGAAGGGGTAACAAAAAAAATTCTGGTAACCTCTCTCTCTCTCTCTCTATTAATTGAGCTTTTGGGCTGAAAAATGTATTTTTTGTTCAGAAACCTATTTTACATCATCAATACCTTGTAATTAAGAACAGTTATTTCACCTTAAAATGTCGGAATTATAATATACCTGTAGATAAATGATATTAATGATAATATACCTGTAGATAAATTATATTAATGATAATATACCTGTAGATAAATGATATTAATGATAATATACCTGTAGATAAGTGATATTAATGATAATATACCTGTAGATAAATGATATTAATGATAATATACCTGTAGATAAGTGATATTAATGATAATATACCTGTAGATAAATGATATTAATGATAATATACCTGTAGATAAGTGATATTAATGATAATATACCTGTAGATAAGTGATATTAATGATAATATACCTGTAGATAAGTGATATTAATGATAATATACCTGTAGATAAGTGATATTAATGATAATATACCTGTAGATAAATGATATTAATGATAATATACCTGTAGATAAGTGATATTAATGATAATATACCTGTAAATAAGTGATATTAATGATAATATACCTGTAGATAACTGATATCAGTGATAGTCTAGTGTTACTAATTTAACAGGTTTTTTGTAAAACTGCTAATTTTTTAAATACAAAACTTACTTTCCCTCAGAAACACAAAATAAAAGATATTTGTGTGGACCAACCACGGATCCACGGTTTCATCCATAAATATGTTTTTATTTTGTCGCTACCCGCCCCCATTAGCTTTCACTGTACCTCTGCCAGAACCTCATAAAACAGCGGTTAGAATCTAGTTTTAAGGCGTCTTTAAAATAACTACTGTCGTCACATCACTGGGTATATGATATAAAGGTCAGGTACAGGTACAGGTACAGGTACAGGTACATGTACAGGTACAGGTGCAGGTACAGGTACAGGTACAGGTGCAGGTACAGGTACAGGTACAGGTGCAGGTACAGGTACAGGTACAGGTACAGGTACAGGTACAGGTACATGTACAGGTACAGGTACAGGTACAGGTACAGGTACAGGTGCAGGTGCAGGTACAGGTACAGGTACAGGTACATGTACAGGTGCAGGTACAGGTACTAGCTTCACCTCCTGTCAACTTGGACTTTTATCACAATATTTTGACGTTTTATTGCATTATTTTGAAAAATAAAATTGTTCAGCCCTACTGCGGGTCAAAGGTCGCCTTCTGCGCCCGTTCGCTCATCGTATACTTGGGTCCCCGCCCCCTTTACCTGGTCCAGCACAGTGCCCTTCCACACCACGTGACCTCCGCCCTCCTTCCACACATGTTGGATCCTGCACCCCACGATGTTCCGTCGAGGCTGCGCCACGACTTTGGTGGGCGGAGACAAACTGCTCTTATGTTTCCTAAAACAAACAAAGTTTAAAGGAGACGACTTTGGCTGTATTCACAGGGCGTTTCCACACACACACCGATACGATCCACCGTATTTTTAGGAATGAAAGTCACACCAGAGGATAAGTTACTTTTTAGGGGGAAATTTATTTGATAAAACCCCAAGACCAAAAACTGACATTTCATATTGAAAGATATTTAAATTAAAAAGACAAAAGAGAACAGTCTGAGTTTTTATCCCATAATGTTAACTTTTTATATCATACATCTTAGTGCAGCCTTTGACACCATTGACCACAGTATCTTAGTGCACAGATTAGAATGTGATATAGGTATTAGAGGAGCAGCCCTCTGCTGCTTTAAATCATATTTATCTAATCGCTACCAATTTGTTCACATCAACAAACAATCATCTCAGTCCTCCACAGTTAATTATGGCGTTCCTCAAGGGTCAGTCCTTGGGCCTATTTTGTTTACACTATATATGCTCCCTTTAGGTAACATCATTACAAATCATGGCATTAATTTTCATTGTTATGCAGATGACACACAGCTATATTTATCGATTAAACCTGATCAGACCAGACAAATAGATAAACTAAGTACTTGTGTCCAAGACATAAAGACTTGGATGAGTGACAATTATCTTTTATTGAACCCTGAAAAAACTGAAGTCGTTATAATTTATCCTAAAAATGTGAGAGACTCCCTAACTGTCCAGATAGTTACTGTAGACAACTTAAGTGGAACACCCAGTGACACAGTTAAACATTTAGGAGTTTTATTTGGTCAAGATCTTTCATTCAAAGGGTCAGAGGTCAGGGCACATTAACCAAACATGCAGGACAGCCTTTTTTACTTGTGCAACATTAGCCAAAATTAAATTACCCCTAACCCTATCACCCCTGTGCTCCAAACCCTTCACTGGCTACCAGTTGAGTTTAGAATTAAATTTTAAATCCTCCTCCTTACATATAAAACCATTAATGGTATGGGTTAGGGTTAGGGGTCAGAGGTCAGGGGTTAATGGTATGGGCCCCTCTTATCTTAAAGATGATCTGGTTCCGTACCAGCCCAATAGAACCCTTCGTTCTCAGAATGCAGGTTTATTGAAAGTTCCTAGGGTTTCTAAAAGTACAGTAGGAGCTAGAGCCTTTAGTTACCATGGTTACTGTCTGATGGAATCATCTTCATTTAATATTAAAGAGGTCGACACAGTCTCTACATTTAAAATGAGGTTGAAAACATTTGTGTTTGATAAAAACTATGGTCAGGTTAGTTAAAAACAGACTGAAGTCACAGTTCAGTCTAAGCTGCACTAGGAGATAGAATGATGGAGGAAGAACAGACACTGAGTTCTTTCTCTAGCTCTCCCTTTCTAATGATTTTGACTTCTCGCAACTTTCCTGGAAAGTTTGTGGAAATTGGTCCAGCAGTTTTTACGTGAAATGCTTAAAAACAAACAAACCAAGAAACTCAAACACAGTGCCCCTCCCTCGCTCCTTCAGGTGGGGGTGGAGTATTGCCCCCCCCCCTCCTTCAGGGGTAATGAATCTTGGACCAAATTTGAACTCACTTGTGGGGATTCTTCTTCTTCATCATATTTGCAGAAACACCTGCATGTCCTGAGAACAAACATCATCATCATCATCTTCATCTTCATCATACCATAAATTGTTAAATGCGGGCAGTGCTTTGACCTCTCACCTGTATCAGCTGTGTCTCTGGGTCCTGGTGTGTTCTTCATTCATCAGTAGGCAGAGAGTCAGCGAGGCTGCCCGACCAACTGCACACTGCAGGTAACGCCTGAGGACAAACCAAAACACAGGGGGCGGGGTCAGCACCAACAAGACACGCCCACCCAGGGTCAATGTGGTGCCCTAGGCAAACACTAGGGCAACACTAGGCCAACACTAGGGCAACACGAGAGTAACACTAGGGTAACACTAGGGCAACACTAGGCCAACACTAGGGCAACACTAGGGCAACACTAGGCCAACACTAGGCCAACACTAGGGCAACACGAGAGTAACACTAGGGTAACACTAGGGCAACACTAGGCCAACACTAGGGCAACACTAGGGCAACACTAGGCCAACACTAGGCCAACACTAGGCCAACACTAGGCCAACACTAGGCCAACACTAGGCCAACACCCCTCTTTCCTTTTAGTGTAATTGTAAATGATCATGTGTAAACATAGTGTCCTACATCTGATGGAGTACGTACTGAGTGTCCATGAATAATCAGTGTCAATGTTAACTTTAATGATTTATTTGCTGTATTTTCACACTATAAGGTGAACTGGATTATAAGGAACATTAAAAAGTAAAAATTATGACATTAAAAAGTCAGAATTATAAGATAAAAGTCATGGTTGGTGTTGAAACACATCCATACGCAGGTGGCTCTGCTGAAGCCGTTACCATGGAGACAAAGCTTCAAACTGAACCTACTTTAGAACAATGTGTGGGTCTGTGACTCAACGTTTAGTGCTGAAATGCACCATGGGAGTTGGAGTCCACCAGCATTTTTCCACTTCATTGGAACCAACACGAAATGAGAAAGAAATGTGTTTTTTGTTAGTTTTTTTTCCTTTAATTTCCCAAAAATGTCTGAAAGAGCTCGTCTTTCTGTTGGATCCAAACCTGGAGCACATCTATCACCATGGTAACAGCCAGCATTCACAAAAGAAGACAAAGACATTACTACTACAACATCCACAAACCTGAACACGACAGTGTTTGGCAGCAGCTGCAGGTGATTTCCTTCCTGTTGCCACGGGCAACGCGCCATTCAGGGTTCTTTCCAGGAATTGTGTACAGCGTAACGTTAACCGGGACAGACCGACACTATGCACATGCATGCATTTGGAAATTTGTGCTCCCTTTCAAAATAAAATAATTCAGCTGTGTGGATCAACCATGGATCCACGGTTTCATCCATGAATATGCTTTTATTTTGTCACTTCCTGTCCGGCTACCCGTCCGCATTAACTGTACCTCCAAGCTAGTTTTAACTTGTACACATTTTGTTAAAATAAATGCGATGTCATTGTTCAGTCACTTGGCCACAGATATAAAGGTCACAATTCCAGATCGGTGGATGGACCGTCGTCAGTTTTACTGATTCAGGCTCCATGGACCGATTCACTGGATCTAATACGACACAGACCAACACCTGACTCAAATATGTTTATCTTTACACACCTACTGTCACCACAACACAGAAACAACTGAGCACGACTGGGTCTGGTCACTGTGGTGCCCTAGACCAACACTAGGACACCACTAGGCCAACACTAGGACAGCACGAGGCCAACACTAGGACAGCACTAAGCCAACACTAGGACAGCACTAGGCCAACACTAGGACAGCACTAGGTCAACACTAGGACAGCACTAGGCCAACACTAGGACAGCACTAGGCCAACACTAGGACAGCACTAGGCCAACACTACGACAGCACTAGGCCAACACTAGGACAGCACTAGGCCAACACTAGGACAGCACTAGGCCAACACTAGGACAGCACTAGGCCAACACTAGGACAGCACTAGGCCAACACTACGACAGCACTAGGCCAACACTACGACAGCACTAGGCCAACACTAGGACAGCACTAGGCCAACACTAGGCCAGCACTAGGCCAACACTAGGCCAGCACTAGGCCAACACTAGGCCAACACTACGACAGCACTAGGCCAACACTACGACAGCACTAGGACAGCACTAGGCCAACACTAGGCCAACACCCCTCTTTCCTTTTAGTGTAATTCTAAATGATCATGTGTAAACATAGTGTCCTACATGTGATGGAGTACGTACTGAGTGTCCATGAATAATCAGTGTCAATGTTAACTTTAATGATTTATTTACTGTATTTTCACACTATAAGGTGAACTGGATTATAAGGAGCATTAAGTGAAGATAAACACTAACAATAACTATAAACATTGTTGAGTTGGAACAGAACAAAACACACTCTGATTCTGATAAATCAAACTTTAAAAGAGTTTAAATTATCAGATAAAAAGACCCCGTGGACTCAACTGGACCCCGTGGACTCAAAAACTGGACCCCGTGGACTCTAACTAGACTTAACTGGACTCTGTGGACCCAGGTACCAGTTGTGTCAAACGGGTCCAGACTGGTTCTTCGTGGGTCTGAGGAGACTTGGCACCCTGCACCAGGTCCAGGTCCCAGGACTCAGGAACCAGACTAGACCCTGGAAGACCTCCAGGTTTGCCAGTCCACCGGTAACCACTGACGTGGTGACCCCAGACCCAGTGACCTCAGACCTCAGACCCAGTGACCTCTGACCGCAGACCCGGTACCGCCTGTTTAGAGCCTGTCCCATACCGCAGTGTTCAGGTCCAGATCCAACCCCTCCCCCTCCTCCGAACAGAACCGCAGCGGACGCCATGTTTTCACTCACCACCGCCGGAAGACGAACCGAGCCCCGTCGTCTCCCCGGTTGGATGCCGGCGGAGGGGGGCTCCGTGTCGCCGAGCCGGTCCTCGGTCCTCGGTCCCCGATCGTCTGCGGCTACTCCCCCCGCCCCTCCCACGGCGGGAGAACGCCAGGGACAAAACGAGCGCTCAGCGTGTTTTGTTTTCGGTCCGCGGTGGCGGCGCGTGCGTACGTTGGCCCGGGCTCGGCTGCTCTTCTTACCGTTAGGGGCTCGGGTTTAAGGCCGGGGTCGAAGCGCTGAGCCGCCGCGTCTCTGTCCTCCTGCTGTCGGTCCAAACGAAGCCCGTTTCCAGTCCACAAGAACCAGCGGAGGATCCACCATCCTCTGCGCGTGAAGGTTGATACAATATGGACATCCTCACTTCCGACCCGGCCCTTCACAATAAGAGCCCAAACCCGGTGTTCTGCCAAAATGAGCTACCAGCAGCCAAAATGAACAATAATCTCTACAATTTTAACATTGTTCCGTCAAAATATGTTATTAAGTGATGTGAAGTTTTAGACATTAAGTGATGTTAAAATTATGGCATAAAAATTCTAAAGTATGAGATAAAAACTCAAAATGATCAGATAAATAGTCTAAATAATGTGATACAAAGTCAAAATAATGTGATTAAAAAGTCTAAATACTGTGACAAAGAATCTAAATAACGTGAAAAAAGGCCAATTTTTTTTTTTTATAAATGACATGCCTATGTTGACTCTGTTCTTTCAACCCTTTCTCCATCATATTATGTTGCCACATGTTATGTACCATCATGTCATGATATGCTATGCTATATGTTCTGTGGCACATGTTTGTTATTAAAAGAAAACGAATAAAAATGTAAATTCAAACACAGGGCACCTGTGTGTAAATGAGCTGCTAACAACCAAAATTGACAATAATCTTTACAAATTCACATTATTCCATTCAATTCAATTCTGAACATATTTAACACTGAGTAAATATTAACACTATATTATAAATAAAATAAGAGAATGTAGAAATGTAAACTAAGGATCAGGGTTAGAATAGTTTGGATTTTTCATTATAGTTTAGTTTTAGTTAGTTTGGACTTTTTTCCTCTAATTCACTTAGTTTTAATGTGTCTTTTGAGCAGGTTTAATAGTTTTTTTATGAATGTTTGGTTTTAGTTTTTTCATATATTTTATTTTCCTCACCATCCTATTCAAAGAAAAGTGAGGTGTGGGTCAACTGGGTCAGGTGGAGGTGGGTTATTGACTGAGCAGAGACATAAACATATAGACAGTATGATGTGTGTGTGTGTGGGGGGGGTGGAGTCAATCTGGGTGTTGATGTAGGATTGATGCCCAAATATCAGTTGTAATATGTGTTGTTTGGAGTGAAGTACAAGGGTGACTTTTTTTGCCAAGATAAAAAAAAAAAAAAAAAAAAAAAAGATCCGGGGCATAAATCCCCAAAGCCACGCCCCCTCTCCACAGATGATTCAAACCCTGTTGTCAGAAATGGACAAGATGGTTTAACATGTAAAGCTACATTCTAACCTGATTGATCATGTGTTAGCGTTAGGCTATGCTAACCAACAGTCAGGGTAACAGAGTTAAACATCTAGTAAATAATGTGTGTGAACTGTCCCCATGAACACCTGCACACTACACACTATTATGACAATGCACTTATGCACAACAATACATCTATTTTTAACACAAACACATTGTAGACAGGACATGACAAAGTTAAAATCCTACAAAAACAACTTTTATAAGCCATAACTTCACACACAGGTCACATTTCCTACCATGAAAGAGGACGTAAATATACATAACACAGTTGTTCAGTGCAGAAATCAGCACAGATACAACTATACTAGTACTGTACTCATTCTTACCTGAATGATTATCCAATCAAACAGATAATTTTAGATCAATAATGACCAAGCCTACATGGTGGTTGTTCACAATGTCCAGTTGTGACAAAATGAGATCAATGATGGTGAAGGTGGTTTTTATAGTTGTCCACAGACCAGGGAACACTACTATTGGATTTAATTGTTGACTAATTGTAATGGCACAGGCCTACCTTCACATCTTACTGTCACTCATCTGCAGTGGAACCACCATCAAATGTCCATTTGTCAAAACTGTCATGACCTCCGCTCCGGTGACCTTTGCCCCAGTGCTCATCCACACTCACCTGGTCCCGAACTGCGCAGCTGCAGCCGTTCCTCATCTGTGGCTATAAAAGCAGTTAGGCTTGCAGTTGCCAGTGCGGGACCATTCAGTAATGTCACCTCCATAACCAGGACATCTTCTGCCATCTCCTCAATCACCATAACCCGGACATTCATCATCACCACGGACTCTGGCCGTTTGTTCCCAGGTTTTGTCTGTCTTGTCTTTATGTTTCTTAGTTTTGTTATTAAATTATTTTTCCCTTCAGTACTGTGCAATGGAGTCCTCATTTCACCTCACCCCGATCCTGACAGAATGGTCCCGCCAACCATCTAGACTCTGCCAGTGCTGAAGGGACCCTTTTTGTTTTAGTTTTCCCCGTTCTGTTCTGTCTAAAGTCTGTCCAGTCTTGCGTTCTGTCCCTGTCTGTGTATCTGCCTAGCGTTCTGTGTTTCTGGCTTAGCGTTCTGTGTCTCTGGCTTAGCGTTCTGTGTTTCTGGCTTAGCGTTCTGTGTCTCTGGCTAAGCGTTCTGTGTCTCTGGCTAAGCGTTCTGTGTCTCTGGCTTAGCGTTCTGTGTTTCTGGCTTAGCGCTCTGTGTCTCTGGCTTAGCGTTCTGTGTCTCTGGCTAAGCGTTCTGTGTTTCTGGCTTAGCGTTCTGTGTCTCTGGCTTAGCGTTCTGTGTCTCTGGCTAAGCGTTCTGTGTCTCTGGCTAAGCGTTCTGTGTCTCTGGCTTAGCGCTCTGTGTCTCTGGCTTAGCGTTCTGTGTCTCTGGCTTAGCGTTCTGTGTTTCTGGCTTAGCGTTCTGTGTCTCTGCCCAGCGTTCTGTGTTTCTGGCTTAGCGTTCTGTGTTTCTGGCTTAGCGTTCTGTGTCTCTGGCTTAGCGTTCTGTGTTTCTGGCTTAGCGTTCTGTGTCTCTGGCTAAGCGCTCTGTGTCTCTGGCTTAGCGTTCTGTGTCTCTGGCTAAGCGTTCTGTGTCTCTGGCTAAGCGTTCTGTGTCTCTGGCTTAGCGCTCTGTGTCTCTGGCTTAGCGCTCTGTGTCTCTGGCTTAGCGCTCTGTGTCTCTGGCTTAGCGCTCTGTGTTTCTGGCTTAGCGCTCTGTGTCTCTGGCTTAGCGTTCTGTGTTTCTGGCTTAGTGTTCTGTGTTTCTGGCTTAGCGTTCTGTGTTTCTGGGCTAGCGTTCCGTGTTTCTGGCTAGCGTTCCGTGTTTCTGGGCTAGCGTTCCGTGTTTCTGGGCTAGCGTTCCGTGTTTCTGGCTAGCGTCCCGAGTTTCTGGCTAGCGTCCCGGGTTTCTGGCTAGCGTCCTTGTCGTCTCTTTGGTCTTTTTCGTCTCTTTGGTCTTTTTCGTCTCGGTCTTTTTCGTCTGTCGTTGGTCTTTGGTCTTGGTTTGTTTTAGTCTGTCGTTGGTCTTTTCTGTCTGTGGCTGTCCCTACCTGTTGCCCGTTGCTGGCTTCTGTCCCCTTTCCCTGCCTGTTGCCCGTTTATGGCTGCCTGTTACTTGTCTCTTCCCGTCTCTGCCTGTTGCTTTTCTCCCCCTCGGATTTCCCTTCTCTTCCTTACCCCGGGCCTGTTCGTCGTGTCTGGCCGGGTTTCGCCCCGGACCTTTTTGCTGTGTCTGGCCGGGTTTCGCCCCGGACCTTTTTGCCGTGTCTGGCCGGGTTTCGCCCCGGACCTTTTTGCCGTGTCTGGCCGGGTTTCGGCCCAGACCTCTTCCCCGTGTTCGACCCGGTATCGCCCCGAACCTGCTTGTGGTGTTCGGGTCGGTATCGCCTCGGACCTGTTCCCTTGTTGCCCCCGTGTAGGCCCGGTCCTTTTGTTTCCTCGTTTTGTCCTGTCTGTGTTTAGTGCCTTGTCTCTGTTCCTTTTTGTCGCCCCTGCCAGAGTCCGTGGCGACCCCACGCAATCAGTTTTGCTCCTGCTACCACCCCAAACCACTCATTCCAGTCCGCCCTACCCAGAGGGATTCCACACCGCTCTGCCCAGAGGGTACTCCGACCAGGGGGTTTCCATGCTGCCCTGCCTGGAGAAATACTACTTAAATTTTTTTTTGAGCTCTGGACAATGGGGGGGGGGGGGGGGGGGGTCTTTGTTTTTTGTTTTTTACGGGCATCAGGAGCCACCCCTTAGGGGGAGGGGTACTGTCATGACCTCCGCTCTGGTGACCTTTCCCCCAGTCATTTCCACACTCACCTGGTCCCGCACTGCGCAGCTGCAAGCCGTTCCTCATTCAATTCAATTCAATTTTATTTATAAAGCCCTAAATCACAACAAAGTCGTCTCAGAGGGCTTTACAAAAACCCAATCAACTACAGAAATACATGAAAAGTCCCAGGCATCCCCTGTCCTTAGACCCTCCTTCTGTCCTTAGACCCTCCCCCTGTCCTTAGACCCTCCCCCTGTCCTTAGACCCTCCTTCTCGGCAAGAAAAAACTTCCAAACCCAGTGGGAAAAAGAAGAAATCTTGAGGAGAACCACATTGAAGGACAGATCCACTCCCATGGACGGACAGACTATAGATGAACGTCCATGTATAAATGCAGGAAGGGGGGCTGGTCCAGACAGGCAGGGGCGGTGGTCCGGGGTCACAGGTCAGCACAGGCGAGATACTCCAGATCCTGTCGTCCATGGCTCCCGTACAGGCACTGTCAGGAAAGCCACCACTCCCCCCAGGGGGGGAGGGGGTAAAGGGGACACCAGGTGACTAGTCATGAACAGACTTGGTATGAAAGATATGTTATAAAAATGACAGAAACAGGTGTGAGGAAGAGAAAGAGAAGAAAGAACTCAGTGTCTGTACTTCCCCCAGCATTCTAACTCCTAGGGCAGCCTAGACTGAACTGTGACTCATACATCATGTATACATGATATATGAGTCACATAATTTTTAACTAACCTGATCATAGTCTTTCTCAAACAGGAATGTTTTAAGCCTAATTTTAAATGTAGAGACTGTGTCGGCGTTTTTAATATTAAAGGGAAGATTCAATTTCAATTCAATTTTATTTATAAAGCCCTAAATCACAACAAAGTCGTCTCAGAGGGCTGATTGATTGATGATTCCATAAGACAGTAACCATGGTAACTAAAGGCTCTAGCTCCATCAGACAGTAACCATGGTAACTAAAGGCTCTAGCTCCATCAGACAGTAACCATGGTAACTAAAGGCTCTAGCTCCTACTGTACTTTTAGAAACCCTAGGAACTTTCAATAAACCTGCATTCTGAGAACGAAGGGTTCTATTGGGCTGGTACGGAACCAGATCATCTTTAAGATAAGAGGGGCCCATACCATTAATGGTTTTATATGTAAGGAGGAGGATTTTAAATTTAATTCTAGACTCAACTGGAAGCCAGTGAAGGGTTTGGAGCACAGGGGTGATGTGTTCTCTTCTGTGGCTATAAAAGCAGTGAGGCTTACAGTTGCCAGTGCGGGACCATTCAGTAATGTCACCTCCATAACCCGGACATTCATCATCACCACGGACTCTGGTCGTTTGCTCCCAGGTTTTGTCTGTCTTGTCTTTATGTTTCTTAGTTTTGTTATTAAATTATTTTTCCCTTCAGTACTGTGCAATGGAGTCCTCCTTCACCTCACCCCGATCCTGACAAAAACTATCAGAAAAGGCTGTAAGTAGAAGGATTTGATTGGTTTAGACAAATCACATGGTGACATGACAGTTCTCCACTAGGCTAGGAGAACTCTGACATTTTTCATTATGCATTTTTGTCTTTTTTTGAAGAGAGCAACCAGGGGGTGCTGAGCACATTTTTAGGGGGGCTGAAGCACCCCCTAAAAATAGCCTAAACTCGCCTCTGGTTCCAGTACTTTTAGTTTTGGCTTTTTCTTTTTCACACCTGTTTATTTCGATTTATCAGATCCATGAAACAAACTCAGTAAAATTAGAGTAAAAAAAAAAAAATAACGGTAATTTTTTTCTGAATATTGAAACTAAACCATCCTTAAAAACGGCAAAATCATGAGATGAAAAGTCAAAGCTATGCAATAAAAGTCAGAATTACGTAATAAAAAGGACAAATTATGTGATAAAAAGTCAAAATGCAATCACAGAACAACACCAGAATTAATCCATATATTAGTCTCACTCTGAGTAAATTAAAGTATTTTCAGTTCATTTTATCGTCCACTAAATACAGTATAGACCTTAACTGACTATGACTAACACTGACCCTGTGTCAGACACAGACAAAATCAAACCAAAACCTGGGAACAAACGACCAGAGTCTGTGATGATGATGAAGGTCTGGGTTATGAAGGTGACAATGATGAATGGTCCGTCACTGGCAACTGCAAGCCTTACTGCTTATACAGCCACAGATGAGGAACGGCTTGCAGCTGCACAGTGCGGGACCAGGTGAGTGGAGAGTACTGGGGGAAAGGTCACTGGAGCAGAGGTCATGACACCCTGACATCTGTCTGGAGATGAGTGACAGGACTTTACTGTGGAAACACTGGGTGGTTATGAGCATGCTCAGTAGAACGGGGTGGTTATGAGCATGCTCAGTAGAGCTGGTGGTTATGAGCATGCTCAGTAGAGCTGGTGGTTATGAGCATGCTCAGTAGAGCTGGGTGGTTATGAGCATGCTCAGTAGAACTGGGTGGTTATGAGCATGCTCAGTAGAGCTGGTGGTTATGAGCATGCTCAGTAGAGCTGGTGGTTATGAGCATGCTCAGTAGAGCTGGTGGTTATCTGGGCCGTCATCACGGGGGGACAAACGGGTCTGTTGTCCCGGGCCCAGACACATAGGGGGCCCAGAATGGGTCCTTCATGAGGATACGATTAATAATTCTGTTTAATTTCAAAATGTGTTGATTTGTGGGTGAAATGTGATATATTTTCATTCAATAAATGATGTCTGGTTCTTTTGCCTGTATTTTCTTCTATATCAGCCATAATGTAGAAATAGTTTGGTCTTTGATTAAAGCATAAAAAAGTGCGGCACTATTTGATCACGGCTTTGGAAATAAGTCTGTGTGTTCGCTGCTATTCTGAACAAATCAGGAGCAGAGAAAAGAAAAGACAAGAGAAAAAGAGATGAAGAAGCAAAGAGCCTCAGGGGGTCACTCCATAAATATTTAAAAAAGATTGAGATGATGCAGCAGGTGGGACAACTGAACCAGGTAAAGGTAATGTAGCCTAACCCGTACATGTGATGCACTGTTTATAGTTAGAGAAAATACACAGAGTAAAAAGTGCAGTCAATGAAACTAGACCAAGAAAATCTAAAGAATAAAACCCACTGTATTTACACATTACTGTTGAAAGTGTTTAGGTCAGCTTTTTAAAACCTTCACTCAATTCATAATAGTGTTGACAAACGTCCTGGATTTTCCTGATTGTCCCAGATTTTAATGGTCTGTCCTGGAAAAAAATAGACACTTTCCTGGACACTGAATGAATGAATGAATACAAGGAAAGATTCGACTGAGGATGAAATGTCCCGGATTTTTGTCAGACAGAGGTGGTAACCCTAATTCATAATCCAGTTCCAACCCCAAAAACAGTCGTTTTGGTTTATCTGTTATGGGAACGTCAGCCCTGCTGCAGGTGACGTTGTGAGCAGAGTGTCTGCGTGTCTCTGGTTAGGAGTGTGCTCTCTCTCTCTCTCTCTCTCTCTCTCCTTTTTTTGCTAACATTCTGAATGGAGTACGGACCCATTTACAACAACACCATAAATAAATATTAATAATAATAATAATAATAATAACAATATGCAATAATAATGCTTGATAAAGATTAATAGTCAAATTGAATGTTTTTCAAATGGTTAATTGTGAAATGGTTGATTTTTGACCCCTGGTAATGTTGGGCTACTTTGTAATAAATGTTATTTTACCTCTTATAAACACTGTCCAGGTTGGTAGGTCCAAGGAGGATGAGAGAGAGAAAGCAGAGGCTATCAGTGAGAGAGGAGGAGGAGAGAGAGAAAGCCAAAGTGATGCAGGAGGAGAGGGCCCACTCAGATGATGTTGTCCCGGGCCCAGCCAAAGCTGGCAACGGCCCTGGTGGTTATGAGCATGCTCAGTATTGGAAGATGATGTGATGAAAAACCAAACGGAAGAGACGGGATTGAGAAAAAAGCAGCAGTTGTGATGTGTTGAAAATATAATGTTAGTGAGTAAGAGAATAAAACCAACCGTCAAAACTCAGCACACTATTTCACACACATTTTTAATTCAATGGACAACAAAATTTGGTGCCCAACGTGAGGAAAAAAAGATGTCTGAAGAAACAGAGTTTGAACACACAAGATGGAGCGGCTACGAGATCAGCTAACCGAGCTACTGTGTCAGCTAACATTGAAGCAGCTAAAAGAGGTGTGTAGCCAAGCTAACGTTTCAACAGACACGACAAAGAGGCACAAGTTGATCTGTGCAATAAATGAGTCTGTGGTCAAAGGGTTCGACAGTGAAGGTGAAGAAACAGCAGTGGTTAGTTCGACAGTTAACTACAGCGAAGGAGTTAAGACAAAGTGAACGGAAAGATGACGGGGAAAATGGAGCGAGCAAAGACGACTGTTTACAGAAACAATATGCTGAAAAGCAAACAAGCTTTCAAGAGTCAACTAAAATGATCAAGGAAGAAATGAGTGGGATAAGAGAGAAAATCACCCAGCCGCCCAGCTGAGCCTGGCTGGGTCTGTGTATGTCAGCCATGGCAGTAATATTGGTGGGGACATAATTCAACGACTTCCTCACGAGAGACAGCAACAATAAATGAATAAATAAATAAGGATACAGCTAAAAGAATTAAAATAACATCTCATTTTGTTTTGATAAAACAAATAACAGACATTTTAGGAATATTTGTTATTTCTGAATCTTAATTTTAATTCTTCGTCTATAACTGCATTATATATTTAATTATAATTATCGTCACTAGACCCACATTTACGTCTAGTTTGGTCTCGTTTTTGTCACGTGATAAAGGTTCGTTGATGACAATATTTAGTCACTATAAGGTGCACTGTCAATGAATGGATTATTTTATAGATTCATATAAAAGGAGAACTGTGGTTTTTGTACTAAATTAAAGACTTTTCAGTGTCACCTTATAGTCCAGAAAATACCATAACCTTTTGTTTCCCAAATGTCATGTCATTTCCTTTTCAAATATTGGGATGGACATTTTAGAAACATCCAAGTATTGGTATAGACACGTCCATAGCGTCCATATGCAATTTTACACCCATGATGTCAGCCATATTTCCCCCCGACATTCGTCTCAGTTGCTACGTCTCATTGGGAAGAAGTGTGTGATGAACTGCATCAAGACTCAAGCCTTGTGGGACACGGGATCACAGGTGTGCCTCATCAGTGAAGCCTGGAGGAAGAAGTACATCCCAAAGATGAGAGTTCGTGACGTTGAGGAACTGCTGGGCAAAAGGCGATCTGGGAGGAAAAGCCGTTAACCAGACAGACATCCCGCTTCAGGGGTGGGTGGAAGTGAAGTTCCCGCTGGAGCTGGATGACAATGACAGGTATGATCCACCAATTGATCTGAGTCACCTCCCCTTTGTTCAGCAACAAGAAGTGAAACAAGTGTTGAGAAAAGAATGTCAAACATTCGTGAGAAATGAAGATGATGTGGGTTGTATCCCTTTGCTGCAACTCAAAATCAGACTCAGTGACCAAAGACCGGTAAGATGTACTTATGTGTCTGTTCCCAAACCACTACACAGAGATGAGTATTTAGAAGACCTACTAAACAGGGGCTGGATTAAGAAATCAAGATCCCACTACTCGTCACCCACTGTCTGTGTGCGGAACAAAGATGGAACTTTCTGTCTATGCTGTGATTATAGGAACCTCAACCAAAGGTTACTGCCTGATCAACATCCTATTCCACGCATTGAAGACATGATTGACAGCTTACATGGTAGCGCATGGTTTTCAGTGTTAGATCAAGGCAAGACTATCACCAGGGCTTCATGGAAGAGAGTAGTAGGCCCCTCACTGCCTTTATAACACCCTGGGGACTCTACGAGTGGGTAAGAATCCTATTCGGCTTGTCTGGTGCCCCCTCTGAATTCCAATGGAGCACAGAGGAATGCTTGGTCGGCCCTATTTAGATGACAATCTTGTCCATAGCAAAACCTTTGAAAACCACCTGGACAATGTGAGGAAAGTGCTTCAAACTTATCAGCAATATGGGGTGAAATTAACAGCCAAGAAGTGTGAGCTCTTCAAGGACAACGTCAGATTCCTAGGGAAGGTTGTGACAAAAGAGGGCTACACCATGGATCCGGCAGAGGTAGCCCCAGTGCAAGATATGAAAGGACATAAACCAACTACCGTAGGTGAGTTGAGGAAATTACTGGGCTTCATCTCGTACTACAGACCATCCCAAATTTCTCTCACATTGCCAAGCCTCTTCATGACCTGTTGTGCTCAGAAGTGTCAAGCCAGGATGCCATGGCCCATTACAAGAAGCAAAAAGTAGTGGTAAGAAAGAAAAGGCAAAACCTGGTGTCAGCTCAATCACCTGTCTAGCCCCCCTGTGTCACGTTGGTAAACAGACGATAGTCTGGTTTTCTGTTCTGTCTTGTCATTTCCTGTTTTATTTTGTACTTTCCCTCCTGTGTCGTGCCTGTTGTCTTTACTTCCTGTTCTTCGTGTTTTACCTCCAAAACAGATTAGCCCTGGTGTGTGTTGTCTCACATGTGTTCCTAATCATCTCCCTGTGTATATAAGTCTTGTCTTCCCCTGTCCTCAGTGCGAGTACGTCACCGTCTTCCCAGCAGTGTACCTACAAGCAATTCCTTCCGTGTTTTGTCTCCCGTGTATTGACCTGTTTGTTCTCTGACCTGAGCTTGTTTGCCTCCGACCCCTGTGACCCTTTTGCCTGTGTTTGGACCTCTGATTCTGCCTTTGGCCTTCTGGATTTGACGCTCGTTGGATTCCCGGCGCTTGGACTATGCTTCCTTCACGGTATTTGCCTCTGACTCATCCCTGTCTGTACCTTTGCCTCGCTGCCTGCCTTTTTGTGTTTTTTTGACCTCCTGTCTGTCCCCTGACTTAGAGCCCGTCTTATCCCTTGGATACGGTGAATGATTGTTTGGACCTTTTGTTAATGAACTCCCGCTCGGACACTGACCACGCCCCTGGATTCCCCCTCAAGACCGACGAAGCTTAGATTCAAGATTTAATTGACAGAATCAATAAACTGCACTTAAATCCTTATTTGAGTCTTGCTGTTTCATCTCTGCATTTGAGTCCTCATTCTGAGCCGAACTGTTACACCCTGTACTGGGCTACCCCAGCTTTGAAGAACCATTCGCCTTCATTATGAGGCTTCACAAGAAATGGGCCATCTGTGAGCGATTTACAGACTATCTGGAATATGTTCCAAACTTTGTAGTCTATACAGATAATAATCTTCGAACATATGTCCTTACCACTGCTGAGATGGACGGCTGAACTAATAGACTTCAGATTTACAATTAAATACATTCCAGGGAAGTCTAACTCTGATGCAGGTGAGCTATGTTGGATGCTGCTTGGCATAGAAAAGTACATGCTTACTTGTTCCCAGCAGATACAGCCTGAAATCATATCCAGGAGGAGAGAGAGCCGCTCCTATGTCCATTGGTCATCGCAAAAGCAATAGTTCAGTGAGCAGTGAAGCACAGAATGACGCAGTCAAGCAGATCTCCCCTGACAACCTGAGAGCGGCACAAGAGGAGGATCCCTTTCTGCAGCAGGTGAAGCAGGCTGTCATCCAGCAACAGTGGCCAAAGATCAGAGGCGACACAGTGAGTCAAAGCTAAACTGTTGTGTGACGCTGGTGGTGTCCTCTCCTCCGGCACCAAACACAGACATGAACACAACTAGCAATGTCACCAAAGTCCCGCTCACTGATCCTGAACCAGTTGCATGAAGAGATGGGTCACTTCGGTGTTGAACAGATGCTCCATCTCGTCCGTGAGCGCTTCTTCTGGCCTCACATAGACAAATAGAGCAACACATTAACAACATGTGCAAATGTGTGAAGCGTAAAAGACCCCAGAAAGCAGTAAGAACGCCACTCACTAGTACTGTGACAACATACCCATTTGAGCTGGTCTCCATTGACTTTCTCCCTCTGGACAAGTGCAAAGGGGGTATGATTACATTTTAGTGGTCATGGGCCATTGTGCACACTTTGCACAGGTGTATGCTTGCAAGAACAATAGTGCTCGAACAGCAGCTGAGAAAATCTTCTGAGACCTTGTCCTCAAATTCGGCTTTCCCACGAAATTACACCATGATCAGGAGTGGGAATTTGAAAACATTTTTTTTTGCTGAACTCCAAAAGCACTGTGGAACCCAAAGCTCACACACAACTCCCTAGCACCTCCAGGGGAATGGTCAGGTAGGACGCTTTAATCGCACCCTACTGGCCATGTTGTGTAACCTGGATGATGAGGCAAAAACAGACTGGAAAAATTCCCTGGACTAAGTAGTTCATACAATGTCACCTGGAATGAATCCACTGGATATGCACCATATTTTTTGCTGTTTGGCCGTAACCTGAGATTACCTCATTTCACACAGTGATGGAAGTGTGTCTCATGACGATTATGCAAGGAAGTGGACGCTCAGAATGAAAGAGGCGTACCACTGAGCCACCCAAGGCGGCTCAGGCTAGTGCGACAGAAAGAGTATGACAGAAAGAGTCAGGGAGCAGAGCAACATCATGGCAACAGAGTCCTGATCCAAAATCTCACAGAGAAAGAGGTCATTCTGAGGTCGTTCTGGGAAGAGAAAGTTCATGGAGTTGTAAAGAGAAAACTTCCAGAAAGGGTGGCCAGGGTTGCACTCGAGTGCTTCGTGGGAACCTACTGCTTCCCTGTAACTTCCTGCTGGTCAAGACACAGTAACCTGAAAAGAACAAAGACCACACACCATACAGAACCAGAGCCTTCATCTGATGATGACGAGGATAACTGGAGATGCATCACTGGCCTGCCTCAAGAGGAGCCTGCAGGAAAACAGCCCGAGGGTGGAGGCTATGGCGTTCCACCTGCATCAGCCAATAGAAGAACTAGCACATGCAGATGAAGATGGTTTGACAGGTGATGAGGAGGAACAAGAAGTGGCTGAGCTAGAGGAAGAGGAGACTGTGATGGCCGACCCTGAGGAAGAGGAAGCAGTGTCACCACCGTCTTCCTCGCCTGCACGACAGTATCCTTCCAGAATTAGACGGGCACCTAGAACACTTACCTATGACCCTCTGGGACCGCCCACATTTAGTTAAGTTAGTGTCAAATGCTTAGAATTATTTGCATTTAAGTTCTGTTCATGCACTGGAGTTTTAGGAAGAATGTAGTTATGTATTAGTTCAGGTTCTGGTTAAAGAAGAGGTGAGACAGTTGACTGGGCGGCTGTGGTTCAGTTGGTAGAGTGGGTCAGTTGGTAGAGTGGGTCGCCCAATGACCGAGAGGTTGGCGGTTCGCGTCCCGGCTCTGGCTGTCCACATGTCGAAGTGTCCTTGGGCAAGACACTGAACCCTGACTTAGGCCCCCAGTAGGACTTACTGTAGACCTGGGTGAATGAGAGGCTGATGTAAAGCGCTTTGAGCACCATGAAGGTGGAAAAGAACTATATAAATGCAGTCCATTTACCATTTACTTCGAACTCAACTGTAGCTTTATGGACCAAGAACTGGTTCTGGTGAGAAAAGTAACACATAAGTATAAATACTGACACTGTGAAAAGACCTAAGAAAGTAGGAGTGATAATAATTAGAATAATTTTCACGTGTGACGTGTGAGATTGTATCATCTGATATGCTGCAGGTCAAAGATCATGCTTTGCTCATGGACACTGTGGACAAACGGATGGTGGTCATAGTGGACGATGACCTCCTCTGTTTAACACATGACATAATGTGATGTGAGTCTGTTATAAGATATGAGTGTTCGCTGTGGGACTGTCCATCTGTTGGGACAGTAGGAACTGAGGTGGTTGGTGTTTTTGTTAGCCACTTAATGCGCTGTGCCTTGTTTTAGTTTATTGTGCTGTTGCATGTTGTTAGATTTGAATCTGAGTCGTCTGTATTGGAAGACGATGCAATGAAAAACAAACAGAAGAGACGGGATTGAGAAAAAAGAAGCGACGTGTTGAAAATGTAATGTTACTGAGTAAGAGAATAAAACCAACCCTGAAAACCAGCACAGTGTTTAAGACTGTTTTAATTCAATGGACAACACATGCTCAGTACAGCTAGTGGTTATGAGCATGCTCAGTACAGCTAGTGGTTATGAGCATGCTCAGTACAGCTAGTGGTTATGAGCATGCTCAGTACAGCTGGTGGTTATGAGCATGCTCAGTACAGCTAGTGGTTATGAGCATGCTCAGTACAGCTAGTGGTTATGAGCATGCTCAGTACAGCTGGTGGTTATGAGCATGCTCAGTACAGCTGGTGGTTATGAGCATGCTCAGTAGAGCTGGTGGTTATGAGCATGCTCAGTACAGCTAGTGGTTATGAGCATGCTCAGTACAGCTAGTGGTTATGAGCATGCTCAGTACAGCTAGTGGTTATGAGCATGCTCAGTACAGCTAGTGGTTATGAGCATGCTCAGTACAGCTAGTGGTTATGAGCATGCTCAGTACAGCTAGTGGTTATGAGCATGCTCAGTACAGCTGGTGGTTATGAGCATGCTCAGTACAGCTGGTGGTTATGAGCATGCTCAGTAGAGCTGGTGGTTATGAGCATGCTCAGTACAGCTAGTGGTTATGAGCATGCTCAGTACAGCTAGTGGTTATGAGCATGCTCAGTACAGCTAGTGGTTATGAGCATGCTCAGTACAGCTAGTGGTTATGAGCATGCTCAGTACAGCTAGTGGTTATGAGCATGCTCAGTAGAGCTGGTGGTTATGAGCATGCTCAGTACAGCTGGTGGTTATGAGCATGCTCAGTAGAGCTGGTGGTTATGAGCATGCTCAGTACAGCTAGTGGTTATGAGCATAGTTAGTTATTGAGAGTTGTTGGTTATCAGTTATTGGGACTTTTTACATTACATTACATTTGGCGATGCTTTTATCCAAAGGGACTTTCACTAAGGGACATAATCTATCGTTTGTAGCTCTAGCAGTATGAGGTCGACAGGAAATATAAGGAACAATAAGTGCAAATGCTTCCTGGTTTAGTAAGTTGTTGTTTTTCCTTCAGTAGATATTGGGGTGCAGTAGATGGTCATTACAGAGACGCTCGTCTTGTGGACTGTGGGAGTGTGTTCGTCCACTGAGGGACGAACACACTACAGTTTCGTGTGGAGTCACTGAGAGCCAACAGACGACCCCGATAGTGTTAGTGTTGGCGTAGGTCTGTGGCAGACGGCTTCGGTAGGTCCTTCAGGTAGGCAGGGACTGTTCCTCAGATGCTTTTGAAGGCAAGGGTCAAGGTGTTGGACTTGACCCCGGCAGCCACTGGTAGCCAGGATGAACAGAGGGGTAACATGGGCACCTTAGGGTTCAGTGGAGCCCAGAGGTGCAGCAGCGTTCTGCAGCATCTGCACATGTTTTGGGGTAGTGGGGGTAGACTACCATCCATGTTGCTGTGCTGGGGGGTACCCAGGACCTGGGGGCTGTGGATGGGGGGGGTGCTCCTGCTTGCCCATCGGGTCCAAGCTGATGCGATGGCTCTTGGCGGGCTGCAGGGGTTGGATTGGCCAGTCTGGTGGGCGCTGTGGCTGTACTGCGGGGGCTCTGTCCTGGTGGGTTGTTGAGGCGCATTGTGGGGAAGCGGGGGCCCTGGGTGTACTGCGCTCGCCTGGGGCCGGGCGCGGGGGTGTGCGGGATGCCTCCCTGTTGGCGTTGCCAGGCCCCAACACACTGTCCATTTTCACCCTCTGGACTCGCGTTGGATCCCGGCTCCGTTGTCCTCTGGCTGGCTCCCGGTGGCGGCCTGCCTTGTAATGGGCTGGATGCCGCCCCCTCGGTGGGGTGTTTGCTCCCTGTGTCTGGCTTCCTGGCTGCGTGGTAGTGATGCGCGGTTAGGGGGTTTTACAGAAATCCGCCCCGCCCAAACCCAAGAGGTGGCTAGGCCCGCCCCGCCCAATCCGCATGATGTCACGTATCGATAAATCCAACCCGCCCGCTATCAACCCGCGAGCTTAAATTTGTCTCTAAACTCACATAGTACATTCGCAGCATCTTTACCTTGTGCTTCTAATGTTAAAAGTCATGAAGCATCATTTTTGCCTCCTTTCTAACGTCTCAATATGCACTCCAGCACATAAAATAGACTCCACCCACATCATCACTCTATAAAGCCAACACATACAACGTTTCCGTACAACCTTCGCATCGCCTGTTTTAATCTTCTCCCTGATCAAGTCCCACATTTTCACTCTTATCTCTGAGTGTTCAGGGAGATTTGGCGCTAATAACAAATAACAAAAAGTTGGGATAAAAAAGCATTCAAAACAGGAACTGACGGGCTTGCACATGCGCGAGCCGAGCACGCACGCACACACACACACACACACACCTCAGCGGATATTGATCATCCCTGACCCGCCCCACCCGCATCCAGCCCGCCCAACTCGCGGGTCACCCACGGATATCCGCTGGCCAGTGGGTAGCCCGCGCAACACTACTGCGTGGGGCTGTTGGCCCCCTCGGGGTGTGTGTGTGTGTGTGTGTGTGTGTGGGGGGGGGGGGGTTGGTGGAGGCTGGTGTAAGCGGGGTTGGGGTTGGGGTGGCGGGTGGGTCCTTGTGCCCCGGGCTGCCTGGGTCGGTCTTGGTGCACTGGGGGGGTCTGTAGCTGCTCCCTCTTCTTCTCCGGGTTTGCGTCATTCACGGTGGCCCCGGTGGCTCTCTGGGGGCGGCGCCCTGTGGCTTCTACGGCCCGGGGTGAGGGGTGCCCTGTTAGCTTGGCTCTGCCTTTCCGTGATTGCTGTTCTGGGCTTCGGGGTCCTTCACACTTGCATGTTTGATCGGGTCTCGCCAGCTACTGCAGAGTCCCATTTCAGTGAATGATGGGACCCCCCAGAATGTGCTGAGAATCTCTCCACAGTCTCTACCCTAAACTCATTCTCTTTTGCACTAGTGTCCTCTTCTGGCCTATTCTATTCTATTCTATTGCATTCTATTTTACACTATCAAGTCATCTACAACTATGATGCTCAGTACCATTTTTGTTTAATTATTTATTTATTTAATCTCTTTTTCTTTTGTGCTGGTTTGGTTTTCTTCTCTTTTTTCGATTTATTTATTTATTTTTATTGATGGACAGTTAGTAGTTGGAATAACACACCACCTTACAATCTTTAACTGCAATAGCACCACCTGTTAACTTCTTTCCCCGTTCGTCCTGTCCAGTCTTTGTTTCCTCCACACATCACTGAGGTGTAGCACTGCCCTCCCTGGCTTATAATAGAGAGTTCTAATAAAGGATGTCTGCTCAGCTTTCAGGGAGGACCGCTGATGGTCACACACATGCACTAAATATTAAAATATTTGGCTGCAAGACTAAAATATGCATTGATCTCAAACAATGTTGACTCCCTCTGTGTGGAGTTAAACAATGAGAACAAATGCAGACAAGTTAGAAAAAGGAAAAAACAAACTATTTGTTACCTACTTACCTATCTGCTCATTTGTTGTTGTTGTTGTTGTTGTTTTTTGGTTTTTTGGTTTTTTTGTGTTCTGTTTTGTTTTTTGTATATATGTATATGTTTAGTATTTCTATTATTATTATTATTATTATTATTATTATTATTATTATTATTATTATTATTATTATTATTATTATTATTATTATTATAATCATTATTATTATTATTATTGTTGTTGTTGTTATTGTTGCATTCTGCACATGTTCGAAATAAATAATTCAAATCAAATCAACAGCCAGGAGGGAGGGGCGGCGATGACCAGAGGACCACGGTCTGAGTCAGTACTGGTGCTGAATGTTGGGTCAGGGTTCCTGGATGTTGTCCAGAACACATGTGCAGGTGTGGTTGGAGACGGGCAGATGGTGATCGATCATGATAGCTACGTTTTTGGTGACTTTGTTTGGGGTCCCAGTGGTGGACAGTTCAGTGGTGGACAGTTCAGTTGTGGACAGTTCAGTTGTGGACAGTTCAGAGGTGGACAGTTCAGAGGTGGACAGTTCAGAGGTGGACAGTTCAGAGGTGGACAGTTCGGTGGTGGACAATTCAATTCAATTCAATTTTATTCATAAAGCCCTAAATCACAACAAAGTCGTCTCAGAGGGCTTTACAAAAACACAATCAACTACAGAGATACATGAAAAGTCCCAGGCATCCCCTGTCCTTAGACCCTCCCCCTGTCCTTAGACCCTCCCTCTGTCCTTAGACCCTCCCCCTGTCCTTAGACCCTCCCCCTGTCCTTAGACTCTCCTTCTCGGCAAGAAAAAACTTCCAAACCCAGTGGGAAAAAGAAGAAATGTTGAGGAGAACCACATTGAAGGACAGATCCACTCCCATGGACGGACAGACTATAGATGAACGTCCATGTATAAATGAAGGAGGGGGGGGTCTGGGGTCACAGGGCGGCACAGGCGAGATACTGCAGATCCTGTCGTCCATGGCTCCCACGCAGACACTGTCAGGAGAGCCACCACTCCCCCCAGGGGGGGAGGGGGGAAAGGGGACACCAGGTGACTAGTCATGAACAGACTTGGTATGAAAGATATGTTATAAAAATGACAGAAACAGGTGTGAGGAAGAGAAAGAGAAGAAAGAACTCAGTGTCTGTACTTCCCCCAGCATTCTAACTCCTAGTGCAGCCTAGACTGAACTGTGACTCATACATCATGTATACATGATATATGAGTCACATCATTTTTAACTAACCTGACCATAGTCTTTCTCAAACAGGAATGTTTTAAGCCTAATTTTAAATGTAGAGACTGTGTCGGCATCTTTAATATTAAAGGGAAGATGATTCCATCAGACAGTAACCATGGTAACTAAAGGCTCTAGCTCCATCAGACAGTAACCATGGTAACTAAAGGCTCTAGCTCCATCAGACAGTAACCATGGTAACTAAAGGCTCTAGCTCCATCACACAGTAACCATGGTAAC
>CM035794.1:1655841-1678341 GCA_020466265.1 Siphamia tubifer | reverse complement strand
CTACCTGGTGACCGTCCCCAAATACCGGATCCAGGCCACAGAGATCGCCCGGCAGCAGGGCCTCCTGAACCGGACCAAGGAGAAGGGGAAGAACCGGCGCTCCAAGGAGGAGATCCGGGAGCAGGAGGAAGAGGTGATCCGGGACATCATCAAGAATAAGATCGACATCAAAGGCGGGTACCAGAAGCCCAACCTGTCGGACCTCCTTCTGTGTCAGATTGTCCTGTGTCCGTACTACATCACCGCCTACGTGGTCTGGTCCGTGTCCTGGTTCTACCGCTTCACCATCCGCCGGGATCACTACGGCGACCAGGAGAAGCTCTACCTCATCAGGTGACGTCTGACGAACCGGACTGGTTTGAGTCTGGAATGTGGGCATTGGCCTAAACCAGTGGTTGTCAAACGTTTTTCATTTACCCCCTAAGAAACATATTTTCATGGTTGCAAGGGGAGGAGGTCGCACAGGGGAAGACGGTCGAGAGGGCGAGGGGGTCGCCCGTGGCAGGGGGGGTTGCCCGTGGCGGAGGGGGTCGCCCGTGGTGGGGAGGGTCACCTGTGGCGAGGGGGTCGCCCGTGGCGGGGAGGGTCACCTGTGGCGAGGGGGTCGCCCGTGGTGGGGAGGGTCACCTGTGGCGAGGGGGTCGCCTGTGGCGGGGAGGGTCACCTGTGGCAGGGAGGGTCACCCGTGGCGAGGGGGTCGCCTGTGGCGGGGAGGGTCACCTGTGGCGGGGAGGGTCACCCGTGGCGATGGGGTCGCCCGTGGCGGGGAGGGTCACCTGTGGCGATGGGGTCGCCCGTGGCGGGGAGGGTCACCTGTGGCGAGGGGGTCGCCTGTGGCGGGGAGGGTCACCTGTGGCAGGGAGGGTCACCCGTGGCGAGGGGGTCGCCTGTGGCGGGGAGGGTCACCTGTGGCGGGGAGGGTCACCCGTGGCGATGGGGTCGCCCGTGGCGGGGAGGGTCACCTGTGGCGATGGGGTCGCCCGTGGCGGGGAGGGTCGCCCGTGGCGGGGAGGGTCACCTGTGGCGAGGGGGTCGCCCGTGGCGGGGAGGGTCACCGGTGGCGAGGGGGTCGCCCATGGCGGGGAGGGTCACCTGGCCTTTGAGACTTGTGCATTATTATTGGTGTTTGTGTTGCCGTCATGGCTCTGTGGTGATGGGTTCCTGGTTGCTGTGGTGATGGGCTGAGGCGTTTCCCATGATCCATCTGTGTTTGTGTTTCAGGAGGAACATGAAAATGTCTGAGTCTCAGTTCAACAGTTTGGATGAAAACACCAGAGAAACCTTTCTGAACAAACAGCTGTGGATCAAAGAAAAATACCAGGTTTGTACCAGAACCCACTTTATAGTCAGGACCAAACCAGAAACTGGTTTAGAGTCGGTACTGAACCAGAAGTGGGTTTAGAGTCAGTACTGAACCAGAACCGGGTTTGGTGTGGGTACCGAACCAGAACCCGCTTTAGAGTTGGTACCGAATGAGAATTAGGTTTAAGTCGGTACCGAATAATATAATATTCAGACCACTGCTCTGACCCCATTGACCTCTGACCCTTCCAGATTTACCGTCAGGAGCAGGAGGAGGAGATGAAGGTGAAGATGGCGACCGACCCGCGGATGAAACGGTACCGGCGCTGGATGAAGAACGAGGGCCCGGGTCGACTCACGTTCATGGATGACTGATGGGTGGGCGTGGCCTACAGAGACTAGCTCCGCCTATTTCTATACTCAGAGATATTTTGGTAAACGGAGGGTGTTTTTCTACAACAGGTTTTTAACGTTTTCAACCATTGGACGCTGTGTTCAAGGAACCGTTTAAAGGGTGGGAATTTAGAAAACAGTCAAAGTATTTGTATTTATGTTGAATCTGAAACAATAAACCATTGTTTGGATAAAATATAACGTTTTACACACGTTTAAGTGTCACTTTGATAAAACGTCAGATCTAGGATCAGGACCATGGACTGGGATCCAGGACCAACAGGACCGGGTTGTGAACTGTTGTACAAATAAAAATGTGAAACTGAGGTGTTTGTGTAAATATTTCTACAAACACATGGTTTAAATACTTTTATTCTCCTTTGACAAATAAAATGAAGGCCAAAGTCATCAACAAAATGAACAGAAGTGACCAAAGTCAACTATTTTGACTTTTTTGCTCATGATTTTAACTTTTTAGTTCATGATTTTGACTTTTTAGTTCATGATTTTGACTTTTTAGTTCATGATTTTGACTTTTTAGTTCATGATTTTGACTTTTTTGCTCATGATTTTGACTTTTTAGTTCATGCTTTTGACTTTTTAGTTCATGATTTTGACTTTTTAGTTCATGATTTTGACCTTTTTGCTCATGATTTTAACTTTTTAGTTCATGATTTTGACTTTTTAGTTCATGATTTTGACTTTTTAGTTCATGATTTTGACCTTTTTGCTCATGATTTTGACTTTTTAGTTCATGATTTTGACTTTTTAGCTCATGATTTTGACTTTTTAGTTCATGATTTTGACCTTTTTGCTCATGATTTTGACTTTTTAGTTCATGATTTTGACCTTTTTGCTCATGATTTTGACTTTTTACTTCATGATTTTGACTTTTTAGCTCATGATTTTGACTTTTTAGTTCATGATTTTGACTTTTTAGCTCATGATTTTGACTTTTTAGCTCATAATTTTGACTATTTAGTTCATGATTTTGACTCTTTAGTTCATGATTTTGACTTTTTAGTTCATGATTTTGACTTTTTTGTTCATGATTTTGACTTTTTTGCTCATGATTTTTACTTTTTAGTTCATGATTTTGACCTTTTTGCTCATGATTTTGACTTTTTTGCTCATGATTTTGACTTTTTAACTCATGATTTTGACTTTTTAGTTCATGATTTTGACTTTTTAGTTCATGATTTGACCTTTTTTGCTCATGATTTTGACTTTTTATTGCATGATTTTGACTTTTTTGCTCATGATTTTGACTTTTTAGTTCATGATTTTGACTTTTTAGTTCATGATTTTGACTTTTTAGTTCATGATTTTGACTTTTTAGCTCATGATTTTGACTTTTTAGTGCATGATTTTGACTTTTTTGCTCATGATTTTGATTTTTTAGTTCATGATTTTGACTTTTTAGTTCATGATTTTGACTTTTTAGTTCATGATTTTGACTTTTTAGTTCATGATTTTGACTTTTTAGCTCATGATTTTGACTTTTTAGCTCATGATTTTGACTTTTTAGTTCATGATTTTGACTTTTTTGATCATGATTTTGGCTTTTTAGCTCATGATTTTGACTTTTTAGTTCATGGTTTAGACTTTTTAGCTCATTGTGACTTTTTAGCTCATGATTTTGACTTTTTAGCTCATGATTTTGACTTTTTAGTTCATGATTTTGACTTTTTTGCTCATGATTTTGACTTTTTTGCTCATGATTTTGACTTTTTAGCTCATGATTTTGACTTTTTAGTTCATGATTTTGACCTTTTTGCTCATGATTTTGACTTTTTTGTTCATGATTTTGACTTTTTAGCTCATGATTTTGACTTTTTAGTTCATGATTTTGACTTTTTAGCTCATGATTTTGACTTTTTAGTTCATGATTTTGACCTTTTTGCTCATGCTTTTGACTTTTTAGTTCATGCTTTTGACTTTTTAGTTCATGATTTTGACCTTTTTGCTCATGATTTTGACTTTTTTGTTCATGATTTTGACTTTTTAGCTCATGATTTTGACTTTTTAGTTCATGATTTTGACTTTTTAGCTCATGATTTTGACTTTTTAGTTCATGATTTTGACTTTTTAGTTCATGATTTTGACTTTTTTGTTCATGATTTTGACTTTTTTGCTCATGATTTTTACTTTTTAGTGCATGATTTTGACTTTTTTGCTCATGATTTTGATTTTTTAGTTCATGATTTTGACTTTTTAGCTCATGATTTTGATTTTTTAGTTCATGATTTTGACTTTTTAGTTCATGATTTTGACTTTTTAGCTCATTGTGACTTTTTAGCTCATGATTTTGACTTTTTAGCTCATGATTTTGACTTTTTAGCTCATGATTTTGACTTTTTAGCTCATGATTTTGACTTTTTTGCTCATGATTTTGACTTTTTAGCTCATGATTTTGACTTTTTAGTTCATGATTTTGACTTTTTAGTTCATGATTTTGACTTTATTTCACAATTTTAAATGTTTTGATTTTGACTGTTTATCTCATGAGTTTGAGTTCACTTAATGTAATCATAGTGTGGAGAATACGATAATTACTTTTTTTGAAAATAATTTAGAAAACCTTCACGTGCCCCCTGCAGTACCTCCACGTACCCCCAGGGGTACGTGGAGGTACTGCGAGAACCACTGCCGTAGAAGAAGAACCGTGTACCGTTATTTCCATCGTAGAAGAAGAAGCCTCAGACACAACAATAACAGAGCCGTTAGCTTCTCGGGCCGAAAACAGACAAAATATCGTTTTTTCGGTTTTAAATCCAGGTTTTACACGAACGGCGGGAGAGTGTCAGCGAACAGAACAGAACTTTAAGGCGCGCGGAGCCGAACCCGGGCGCCATGTTAAAGTTTTAAGGGAAAACGTGTTTGGTGCTTTTTGACAGCAGGCAGCAATCCCAGTGTACGGTTCAGTTCCGTTGGATGTCACGGACTCCGGTACCGCTCGCAGACATGGAGAGTCTCTACAAGCGCAAAATGTTCGCGTCCATGCGGAAAACCAAAGCGGCTGCGTCGAAGAAGAAGCGGCAGATCGGCCTTCCCGCCTCCATCCTGGACGACAGTGATGAAGGCTCCTTCTCTTCCTCCTCCTCCTCCTCCTCCTCCGGGTCCCAGTCCGACTTCCAAAGCTCACCGGAGGACGACAGCGCCCAGGAGGACCGGGAGGAGCGCAGCGAGTCCGGGGCCACGTCCAGCGACGACAGCCGCTCCGTCACCCGCAGGAAGCGTTCCTTCCTGGGGGGAGACGACAGCTCGTCGTCCTCCAGCCCCGAAGAGCAGGAGCTGAGCCAGCCCAAGAGGACGGTACAGCCCCGTAAGAGGAGCCGGCTCCAGCGGCAGGACGAGTCCGACTCTGAGAACGCGGAGGAGAAGCGGAAGGAGGCGGCAGAGAAGGCGAAGAGGCGGCAGAGACACAACAAGCTGCTGGCGCTGTCCCAGAGGATGAAGGCCCGGGTCCCCAACCGGAGGAGGAGCCGCCTCAAGGAGGTCAGTGACCCTGTTGAAGGAGGTCAGTGTCCCTGTTGAAGGAGGTCAGTGTCCCTGTTGAAGGAGGTCAGTGACCCTGATGAAGGAGGTCACTGACCCTTATGAAGGAGGTCAGTAACCCTGTTAAAGGAGGTCTGTGACCCTTATGAAGGAGGTCAGTGACCCTGATGGAGGTCAGTGACCCTGTTGAAGGAGGTCAGTGTCCCTGTTGAAGGAGGTCAGTGTCCCTGTTGAAGGAGGTCAGTGACCCTTATGAAGGAGGTCAGTGACCCTGATGGAGGTCAGTGACCCTGTTGAAGGAGGTCAGTGTCCCTGTTGAAGGAGGTCAGTGTCCCTGTTGAAGGAGGTCAGTGACCCTGATGGTCAGTGACTCTGTTGAAGGAGGTCACTGACCCTTATGAAGGAGGTCAGTGACCCTTATGAAGGAGGTCAGTGACCCTGATGGAGGTCAATAACCCTGTTAAAGGAGGTCAGTGACCCTGATGGTCAGTGACTCTGTTGAAGAAGGTCACTGACCCTTATGAAGGAGGTCAGTGACCTTGATGAAGGAGGTCAGTGACCCTGATGGTCAGTGACTCTGTTGAAGGAGGTCACTGACCCTTATGAAGGAGGTCACTGACCCTTATGAAGGAGGTCAGTGACCTTGATGAAGGAGGTCAGTGACCCTGTTGAAGGAGGTCAGTGTCCCTGTTGAAGGAGGTCAGTGACCCTGATGGAGGTCAGTAACCCTGTTAAAGGAGGTCAGTGACCCTGATGGTTAGTGACTCTGTTGAAGGAGGTCACTGACCCTTATGAAGGAGGTCAGTGACCCTGATGAAGGAGGTCAGTGTCCCTGTTGAAGGAGGTCAGTGACCCTGATGGTCAGTGACCCTGATGGTCAGTGTCCCTGTTGAAGGAGGTCAGTGACCCTGATGGTCAGTGACTCTGTTGAAGGAGGTCAGTGACCCTTATGAAGGAGGTCAGTGACCCTGATGAAGGAGGTCAGTGACCCTGATGAAGGAGGTCAGTGACCCTGATGAAGGAGGTCAGTGACCCTGATGGTCAGTGACTCTGTTGAAGGAGGTCAGTGACCCTTATGAAGGAGGTCAGTGACCCTTATGAAGGAGGTCAGTGATCCTGTTGAAGGAGGTCAGTGACTCTGTTGAAGGAGGTCAGTGACCCTGATGGTCAGTGTCCCTGTTGAAGGAGGTCAGTGACCCTGTTGAAGGACGTCAGTGACCCTGATGGTCAGTGACTCTGTTGAAGGAGGTCAGTGTCCCTGTTGAAGGAGGTCAGTGTCCCTGTTGAAGGTCAGTGTCCCTGTTGAAGGAGGTCAGTGTCCCTGTTGAAGGAGGTCAGTGACCCTGTTGAAGGAGGTCAGTGACCCTGTTGAAGGAGGTCAGTGACCCTGATGAAGGAGGTCAGTGTCCCTGATGAAGGAGGTCAGTGTCCCTGTTGAAGGAGGTCAGTGTCCCTGTTGAAGGAGGTCAGTGTCCCTGATGGAGGTCAGTGTCCCTGTTGAAGGAGGTTAGTGACCCTGATGAAGGAGGTCAGTGTCCCTGTTGAAGGAGGTCAGTGACCCTGATGAAGGAGGTCAGTGTCCCTGTTGAAGGAGGTCAGTGACCCTGTTGAAGGAGGTCAGTGACCCTGTTGAAGGAGGTCAGTGACCCTGATGGTCACTGACCCTGTTGAAGGAGGTCAGTGACCCTTATGAAGGAGGTCAGTGACCCTGATGAAGGAGGTCAGTGTCCCTGTTGAAGGAGGTCAGTGTCCCTGTTGAAGGAGGTCAGTGTCCCTGTTGAAGGAGGTCAGTGACCCTGTTGAAGGAGGTCAGTGTCCCTGTTGAAGGAGGTCAGTGTCCCTGTTGAAGGAGGTCAGTGTCCCTTATGAAGGAGGTCAGTGACCCTGATGAAGGAGGTCAGTGTCCCTGTTGAAGGAGGTCAGTGTCCCTGTTGAAGGAGGTCAGTGTCCCTGTTGAAGGTCAGTGTCCCTGTTGAAGGAGGTCAGTGACCCTGATGAAGGAGGTCAGTGACCCTTATGAAGGAGGTCAGTGACCCTGTTGAAGGAGGTCAGTGTCCCTGTTGAAGGAGGTCAGTGTCCCTGTTGAAGGAGGTCAGTGTCCCTGTTGAAGGAGGTCAGTGTCCCTGTTGAAGGAGGTCAGTGACCCTGATGAAGGAGGTCAGTGACCCTTATGAAGGAGGTCAGTGACCCTTATGAAGGAGGTCAGTGACCCTGTTGAAGGAGGTCAGTGTCCCTGTTGAAGGAGGTCAGTGACCCTGATGAAGGAGGTCAGTGACCCTGTTGAAGGAGGTCAGTGACCCTGTTGAAGGAGGTCAGTGTCCCTTATGAAGGAGGTCAGTGACCCTGTTGAAGGAGGTCAGTGTCCCTGTTGAAGGAGGTCAGTGACCCTGTTGAAGGAGGTCAGTGTCCCTTATGAAGGAGGTCAGTGACCCTGATGAAGGAGGTCAGTGTCCCTGTTGAAGGAGGTCAGTGTCCCTGTTGAAGGAGGTCAGTGTCCCTGTTGAAGGTCAGTGTCCCTGTTGAAGGAGGTCAGTGACCCTGATGAAGGAGGTCAGTGACCCTTATGAAGGAGGTCAGTGACCCTGTTGAAGGAGGTCAGTGTCCCTGTTGAAGGAGGTCAGTGTCCCTGTTGAAGGAGGTCAGTGTCCCTGTTGAAGGAGGTCAGTGTCCCTGTTGAAGGAGGTCAGTGACCCTGATGAAGGAGGTCAGTGACCCTTATGAAGGAGGTCAGTGACCCTTATGAAGGAGGTCAGTGACCCTGTTGAAGGAGGTCAGTGTCCCTGTTGAAGGAGGTCAGTGACCCTGATGAAGGAGGTCAGTGACCCTGTTGAAGGAGGTCAGTGACCCTGTTGAAGGAGGTCAGTGTCCCTTATGAAGGAGGTCAGTGACCCTGTTGAAGGAGGTCAGTGTCCCTGTTGAAGGAGGTCAGTGACCCTGTTGAAGGAGGTCAGTGTCCCTTATGGAGGTTCACTCCTTTCATTCATTTAACTCCTTTCACTCTTTTCATTCTGTTCACTCCTTTAACTTCATTCACTCCGTTCACTCTTTTAACTCCTTTCAGTCCATTCACATTTTTTATGATCTAAGCACCATGGCCGGAAGTAGAAGGGAGGGGCTTAACCTCTACATGTGATTTTCATATGAACTGGTATTTTTCTTCCAGGAAACTGGAGATGATGATAATGATGAAGAATCCAAAGAGGAGGAGGAGGAGGAGACGAATGGCGGTGATGCAACAGGAGAAAATGTCAACAAGAAGGAGATGAGAGGAAGGAGAGAGGAAGAGGAGATGACAAGAGGAAGAGCAGCGAACGAGGAGGAGACAGGAGGAAGAGCAGTAGAGGAGGAGACGACAAGAGGAGGAGCAGAGGAGGAAGAGGAGACGACAAGAGGAGGAGCAGAGGAAGAAGAGGAGACGACAAGAGGAGGAGCAGAGGAAGAAGAGGAGACGACAAGAGGAGGAGCAGAGGAGGAGCAGTGACGAAGAGCAGTTTATTGAATGTCTGGTTTCCATGGTTACATCAGCGAACCTCCACATGCCTTATGGTGAGGTCAGCTGAGGGGGCGGAGTCACTGATGCTAACAGCTGAGGATCATGGGTAATGTAGTCTGCCTTTAGTGCTGATGAAAAATGGACAAATGGATTGTGTCCTGTTGTATTTGAATGATGCGTTCAGGTGCAGTGGAAGTGACGGGAGTTTAGTGTTTTTGGGTCCTTGAACTCATCACTGATGTGCATTAATAACCTGCTCTGTGTTTGTTCATGTAAATAAAGTTTATAATCATAACGTCCAACTGTGTCACTGGGTCCTGAACGCCTCACTGTCTTAATAAAATACAAAACTCTTCCTTTTTATGAATTAGATTCAATCTAATACAATTTTATGAGTTTGACTTTTTATCTGATAATTCTGACTGGAGCTCCACACGCCAGTGTGTGTTTGCATCTGTTGTCCTGCAGGGGACAGTGGGGACACGTGTGGGGACACCTGTGGGGACACCTGTGGGGACACCTGTGGGGTCAACTTTATTCCCAAACACCAGTGAACGTTGTCACAACAGTTGTGTAGTTTACATGACTCAACAGCAGGTGGTGCTGTTGAGTCTATATAAGACACATGCACCAGCGGACAGAACATGTTGTTATGTTGTGTTGTGTCCATGACAGTGTGGGGACCTCATGTCCACACTCTGACACTGGGAACCACATGGTTTGATTGACATGTTATCAACTTTAAAGACTTCAATGACTTTTACTGAACACACAATTACTTCATTTATTGTGATGCTTCAGGTGACAGCAGTACTCGCATACTTTAACAGCAGTACTCGCATACTTTAACAGCAGTACTCGCATACTTTAACAACAGTACTCGCATACTTTAACAGCAGTACTCGCATACTTTAACAGCAGTACTCGCATACTTTAACAGCAGTACTCGCATACTTTAACAGCAGTACTCGCATACTTTAACAGCAGTACTCGCATACTTTAACAACAGTACTCGCATACTGTAACAGCAGTACTCGCATACTTTAACAGCAGTACTCGCATACTGTAACAGCAGTACTCGCATACTGTAACAGCAGTACTCGCATACTGTAACAGCAGTACTCGCATACTTTAACAGCAGTACTCGCATACTTTAACAGCAGTACTCGCATACTTTAACAGCAGTACTCGCATACTTTAACAGCAGTACTCGCATACTGTAACAGCAGTACTCGCATACTTTAACAGCAGTACTCGCATACTTTAACAGCAGTACTCGCATACTTTAACAGCAGTACTCGCATACTTTAACAGCAGTACTCGCATACTTTAACAGCAGTACTCGCATACTGTAACAGCAGTACTCGCATACTTTAACAGCAGTACTCGCATACTTTAACAGCAGTACTCGCATACTGTAACAGCAGTACTCGCATACTGTAACAGCAGTACTCGCATACTTTAACAGCAGTACTCGCATACTTTAACAGCAGTACTCGCATACTTTAACAGCAGTACTCGCATACTTTGACAGCAGTACTCGCATACTTTGACAGCAGTACTCGCATACTTTAACAGCAGTACTCGCATACTTTAACAGCAGTACTCGCATACTGTAACAGCAGTACTCGCATACTGTAACAGCAGTACTCGCATACTTTAACAGCAGTACTCGCATACTTTGACAGCAGTACTCGCATACTTTGACCGCAGTACTCGCATACTTTAACAGCAGTACTCGCATACTTTAACAGCAGTACTCGCATACTTTAACAGCAGTACTCGCATACTTTGACAGCAGTACTCGCATACTTTGACCGCAGTACTGGCATACTTTGACCGCAGTACTGGCATACTTTCACAGCAGTACTCGCATACTTTCACAGCAGTACTGGCATACTTTGACAGCAGTACTGGCATACTTTGACAGCAGTACTCGCATACTTTGACAGCAGTACTCGCATACTTTGACAGCAGTAGTCGCATACTTTCACAGCAGTACTCGCATACTTTAACAGCAGTACTCGCATACTTTAACAGCAGTACTCGCATACTGTAACAGCAGTACTCGCATACTGTAACAGCAGTACTCGCATACTTTAACAGCAGTACTCGCATACTTTGACAGCAGTACTCGCATACTTTGACCGCAGTACTCGCATACTTTAACAGCAGTACTCGCATACTTTAACAGCAGTACTCGCATACTTTGACAGCAGTACTCGCATACTTTGACAGCAGTACTCGCATACTTTAACAGCAGTACTCGCATACTTTAACAGCAGTACTCGCATACTTTAACAGCAGTACTCGCATACTTTCACAGTAGTACTCGCATACTTTCACAGCAGTACTCGCATAATTTGACAGCAGTACTAGCATACTTTGACCGCAGTACTCGCATACTTTGACCGCAGTACTCGCATACTTTCACAGCAGTACTCGCATACTTTCACAGCAGTACTCGCATAATTTGACAGCAGTACTCGCATACTTTGACAGCAGTACTCGCATACTTTGACAGTAGTACTCGCATACTTTGACCGCAGTACTCGCATACTTTCACAGCAGTACTCGCATACTTTCACAGCAGTACTCGCATAATTTGACAGCAGTACCCGCATACTTTGACCGCAGTACCCGCATACTTTGACAGCAGTACCCGCATACTTTGACAGCAGTACTCGCATACTTTGACAGCAGTACTCGCATACTTTGACAGCAGTACTCGCATACTTTGACCGCAGTACTCGCATACTTTGACAGCAGTACTCGCATACTTTGACCGCAGTACTCGCATACTTTGACCGCAGTACTCGCATACTTCGACAGCAGTACTCGCATACTTCGACAGCAGTACTCGCATACTTTGACAGCAGTACTCGCATACTTTGACCGCAGTACTCGCATACTTTGACAGCAGTACTCGCATACTTTGACAGCAGTACTCGCATACTTTGACCGCAGTACTCGCATACTTTGACCGCAGTACTGGCATACTTTCACAGCAGTACTCGCATACTTTCACAGCAGTACTGGCATACTTTGACAGCAGTACTGGCATACTTTCACAGCAGTACTCGCATACTTTGACAGCAGTACTCGCATACTTTGACAGCAGTAGTCGCATACTTTCACAGCAGTACTCGCATACTTTGACAGCAGTACTCGCATACTTTGACAGCAGTACTCGCATACTTTGACAGCAGTACTAGCATACTTTCACAGCAGTACTCGCATACTTTGACCGCAGTACTCGCATACTTTGACAGCAGTACTCGCATACTTTGACAGCAGTACTCGCATACTTTGACCGCAGTACTCTCATACTTTGACCGCAGTACTCGCATACTTTGACCGCAGTACTCGCATACTTTGACCGCAGTACTTGCATACTTTGACAGCAGTACTCGCATACTTTGACCGCAGTACTCGCATACTTTGACAGCAGTACTCGCATAGTTTGACAGCAGTACTCGCATACTTTGACCGCAGTACTCGCATACTTTGACCGCAGTACTGGCATACTTTCACAGCAGTACTCGCATACTTTCACAGCAGTACTGGCATACTTTGACAGCAGTACTGGCATACTTTCACAGCAGTACTCGCATACTTTGACAGCAGTACTCGCATACTTTGACAGCAGTAGTCGCATACTTTCACAGCAGTACTCGCATACTTTGACAGCAGTACTCGCATACTTTGACAGCAGTACTCGCATACTTTGACAGCAGTACTAGCATACTTTCACAGCAGTACTCGCATACTTTGACCGCAGTACTCGCATACTTTGACAGCAGTACTCGCATACTTTGACAGCAGTACTCGCATACTTTGACCGCAGTACTCTCATACTTTGACCGCAGTACTCGCATACTTTGACCGCAGTACTCGCATACTTTGACCGCAGTACTTGCATACTTTGACAGCAGTACTCGCATACTTTGACCGCAGTACTCGCATACTTTGACCGCAGTACTGGCATACTTTGACAGCAGTACTCGCATACTTTCACAGCAGTACTCGCATACTTTGACAGCAGTACTCGCATACTTTGACAGCAGTACTCGCATACTTTGACAGCAGTACTCGCATACTTTGACAGCAGTAGTCGCATACTTTGACAGCAGTACTCGCATACTTTGACAGCAGTACTCGCATACTTTGACCGCAGTACTCGCATACTTTGACAGCAGTACTAGCATACTTTGACAGCAGTACTCGCATACTTTGACCGCAATACTCGCATACTTTGACAGCAGTACTTGCATACTTTCACAGCAGTATTCGCATACTTTGACCGCAGTACTCTCATACTTTGACCGCAGTACTCGCATACTTTGACCGCAGTACTCGCATACTTTGACCGCAGTACTCGCATACTTTGACCGCAGTACTCGCATACTTTGACCGCAGTACTCGCATACTTTGACAGCAGTACTGGCATACTTTGACAGCAGTACTGGCATACTTTGACAGCAGTACTGGCATACTTTGACAGCAGTACTGGCATACTTTGACCGCAGTACTGGCATACTTTGACCGCAGTACTGGCATACTTTGACAGCAGTACTGGCATACTTTGACCGCAGTACTGGCATACTTTGACAGCAGTACTGACATACTTTGACCGCATACTGGCATACTTTGACAGCAGTACTGGCATACTTTGACAGCAGTACTCGCATACTTTGACAGCAGTACTGGCATACTTTTACCGCAGTACTCGCATACTTTGACAGCAATACTGGCATACTTTGACAGCAGTACTCGCATACTTTGACAGAAGTACTTGCATACTTTCACAGCAGTATTCGCATACTTTGACCGCAGTACTCTCATACTTTGACCGCAGTACTCGCATACTTTGACCGCAGTACTCGCATACTTTGACCGCAGTACTCGCATACTTTGACCGCAGTACTCGCATACTTTGACAGCAGTACTGGCATACTTTGACAGCAGTACTGGCATACTTTGACCGCAGTACTGGCATACTTTGACCGCAGTACTGGCATACTTTGACAGCAGTACTGGCATACTTTGACCGCAGTACTGGCATACTTTGACAGCAGTACTGGCATACTTTGACCGCATACTGGCATACTTTGACAGCAGTACTGGCATACTTTGACAGCAGTACTCGCATACTTTGACAGCAGTACTGGCATACTTTTACCGCAGTACTCGCATACTTTGACAGCAATACTGGCATACTTTGACAGCAGTACTCGCATACTTTGACAGCAGTACTCGCATACTTTGACAGTAGTACTCGCATACTTTGACCGCAGTACTCGCATACTTTCACAGTAGTACTCGTATACTTTCACAGCAGTACTAGCATACTTTGACCGCAGTACTCTCATACTTTGACCGCAGTACTCGCATACTTTGACCGCAGTACTCGCATACTTTGACAGCAGTACCCGCATACTTTGACAGCAGTACTCGCATACTTTGACAGCAGTACTCGCATACTTTGACAGCAGTACTCGCATACTTTGACAGCAGTACTCGCATACTTTGACAGCAGTACTCGCATACTTTGACCGCAGTACTCGCATACTTTGACCGCAGTACTCGCATACTTTCACAGCAGTACTCTCATACTTTGACCGCAGTACTCGCATACTTTGACCGCAGTACTCGCATACTTTGACCGCAGTACTCGCATACTTTCACAGCAGTACTCTCATACTTTGACCGCAGTACTCTCATACTTTGACCGCAGTACTCGCATACTTTGACAGCAGTACTCGCATACTTTGACAGCAGTACTCGCATACTTTGACCGCAGTACTGGCATACTTTGACAGCAGTAGTGGCATACTTTGACCGCAGTACTGGCATACTTTGACAGCAGTACTGGCATACTTTGACCGCAGTACTGGCATACTTTGGCTGCAGTACTCGCATACTTTGACAGCAGTACTGGCATACTTTGACCGCAGTACTCGCATACTTTGACAGCAGCACTGGCATACTTTGACCACAGTACTGGCATACTTTGACCGCAGTACTGGCATACTTTGACAGCAGTGCTGGCATACTTTGACCGCAGTACTGGCATACTTTGACAGCAGTACTGGCATACTTTGACAGCAGTACTGGCATACTTTGACCGCAGTACTGGCATACTTTGACAGCAGTACTGGCATACTTTGACAGCAGTACTGGCATACTTTGACAGCAGTACTGGCATACTTTGACCGCAGTACTGGCATACTTTGACAGCAGTACTGGCATACTTTGACCGCAGTACTGGCATACTTTGACAGCAGTACTGGCATACTTTGACAGCAGTACTGGCATACTTTGACAGCAGTACTGGCATACTTTGACAGCAGTACTGGCATACTTTGACAGCAGTACTGGCATACTTTGACAGCAGTACTGGCATACTTTGACAGCAGTACTGGCATACTTTGACCGCAGTACTGGCATACTTTGACCGCAGTACTGGCATACTTTGACAGCAGTACTGGCATACTTTGACAGCAGTACTGGCATACTTTGACAGCAGTACTGGCATACTTTGACCGCAGTACTGGCATACTTTGACAGCAGTACTGGCATACTTTGACCGCAGTACTGGCATACTTTGACAGCAGTACTGGCATACTTTGACAGCAGTACTGGCATACTTTGACAGCAGTACTGGCATACTTTGACCGCAGTACTGGCATACTTTGACAGCAGTACTGGCATACTTTGACCGCAGTACTGGCATACTTTGACAGCAGTACTGGCATACTTTGACAGCAGTACTGGCATACTTTGACAGCACAATAGGACAATGTCTGGTCTTAGGCTGGTTTCAACAATGTTTCCAGGTAACTTTAGTGTTTTTCCCAGATCCACCCTCAGCTGCCAGTCCTTTGCCGCTCCTCGGACGCCTGTTTGGGCTTTTGGTAGGGAGGGTGGATGTTCTTCAGCTCGCACAAAGGGGATTCCTCGCCTTGATGGTTGCAAGCACTTGTTGTGGTTGATCGCGCTGCTGATGGATTCAGAAACCGCCTTCAGCACCTGGTCATGGCACCAGCGGGTAGCGACCATCTCCAAGAGCTTTTGGACAGCTGCTGAGGATGTGGTCCAGATTTCCTTTACCCTGGCACAAGGGACATGCTGGTGTTACAACCTTGCCCCAACTGAAGAGGTTCGATGAGCTGGGCAGGACATCATAGACTGACTGAATAAGGAATTTAATGTGGTAGGGTTCAACCCTCCACAATTCTGCCCACGTGGTTTTCCTGTCTGTGGTTTCTTCCCATCTAGTCCATGCTCCCTGCTGTCTCAGCCCCACCTCCTGGATTGCACGCTGCTCCTCGACCCCAACCCTCACCTCGCGTTGAATTAGGTCCCGCCTTTCCTTACCCTTGAGCTTGCTCTAGTGGATAGTCGGGATGGTTCCTAGCCCAGCCCGGCCAATTGCCACCACTCCTACGAGTTGTCTGTGACGGAGCCGTGATTCTGCCCAGTCCACAGCCTCCTTTGCCCTCCACTTTCTGCCTGTCCTCACCTTGATGCCTGCTTGAGATATTTTCAGGTCCTTGGACTCCCTATACTGCAGCACCTCCCTTGCTCTAGCGACCATGAACTCCTCAGTCAAGCTGTTAATCGGGAGAGTCAGTTTGTTATTGTTGCCCTGATGCTGCTCAGGCTTCGAGGCAGGCCCAGCCAGCGCCGCAATTCAATTCAATTCAATTCAATTCAATTCAACTTTATTGTCCCCGAGGGGAAATTTGTGTTGCAGAGGGATAAAAACACATAGAACACATCCACACAACATTAAAATTTAAGAATGACAGTGTTCCAGAGAACAAAGTGGGAGCTATTACATACAATCTGTAAATAAGTAGATAAATAAATAAATGAAGGCCATCCTGATTATTTCGGATTTGAATTGACTTGAATAATGGCCTGTGTTGTGAATGAATTTTTTAGTCTGTTTGATTTGGATTTTGGCAAATCTGAATCTCCTGCTAGAGGGAAGGAGCTCAAATTGGGAGTGGAGTGGATGGTCAGGACACTGGATAATGTCCTGGGCTTTAAGAGTGATCCTCCTGTGATAAATGATGGACACATCTGGTAGTGTGACCCCCATTATTTTGCCATCCACTTTAACAATGTGTTCGAGTCTCTTTTTGTTGTGAAGTTTGAGACTGCCGAACCAAGAAGTGATGTCAAAGGTCACGACCCATTCAATCAAAGAGTGATCAAATATTGTCATCAACTTGTTGCAAACTCCGAAGTGGTTTAGCTTCCGGAGGAAATGCAGTCGCTGCTGCGATTTTTTTATACACAATGTCTGTGTTTTCGTTAAAAGAAAACTTATTATCAACAATCACCCCAAGGTATTGAAAAGTTGTAACACGCTCCACAATCCCTCCCTTAATTACTGTCGGGAGTGGTGGGTTAGAGTTTCTTCTAAAATCTATGAACATGTCTTTAGTTTTTGTTACATTTAAGTTTAAATAGGAATCATCACACCAGCAGATAAAATCATCCACCACTGGTCCCGGAGCTGTGTCCCCCCCTTGCAGCAGACTCACTATAACCGTGTCATCAGCAAACTTAAGTACATGTCTATCTGGATGTGAGCTTCTGCAATCATCAGTATACAAGATGTATAAAATGGGTGAGAGGACACAGCCCTGAGGGGAGCCAGTGGAGGAGAGGAGTACATCAGAAAGAGTGCTGTTCACTCTGACACGTTGAGATCTGTCTGTTAAGAAGTCTAAAATCCACCCGACAATGCTGGGACACAATTTAAAATTTAATAATAATTTAGAGGCTAAAACTTGTGGCTGAATTGTGTTAAAAGCAGAGGTGAAATCTAAGAACAATAAGTGTGCGTGGGTGGCTGAGCCTTCAAGGTGTTTAAAAACAAAGTTGAGAAGGGTTAAAACCACATCATCCACCCCTTTTTTTTTTGGCCTATATGCAAATTGTAGGGGGTCTAAAGTGTCCTCCACTGCCTCCACCAACTCTCTTTTGATGATCTTTTCGAATACCTTCATAACCAGTGAGGTCAGGGCAATGGGTCTATAGCAGGGGTCTCAAACTCAATTTACCTGGGGGCCACTGGAGCTAGGGTCTGGGTGAGGCTGGGCCGCATCAGGTTTTCAACAAAAAAAACGCATTTATTAAAAACAGAAAAAAAAAGAAAAAAAAAACTGTCTTCAATGCTTTTGCTTCTGCTATACCCTACACTTTTTCAGTGCTTTGGTTCCGGTTTTCCACAAGAAAAGCTCTGATAAAACATTCCACTGTTCTCAAATATCTTAATTTTTAATTTTCTACACAAAATAAGATGAAAAAATAAATAAACAAATAAAGAATAAAGAAAATAAATCAATCAATCAGTAATAAATAAATAAAATAATAATAAAAAAGCAAATAAGAAAAACTTAAGAAACCACATATAGTTGGTGGGTAGAGAAATTATTTTTTTTCAGATTCAAATTAACAGTATTAACAGTTATTTAACCTTTAACATGAACATTAATGAAACTTTCAACATGAACTGTTCTGAACATGGCTTCTCTTGCCTACTTTTGGCTAGAGGTCTGGCAGCGCTTCCTCTCGCAAGTTTAAGTTTTAGTGTTTAGCTGACGTACAAAGAACGTAATTTCCGCTGGTACCAGATTGGCTCAGGGTCCTGCGCCTGCATATGACGTCGAGCACGGCACAGTTAGTGATTGGTTGAACGTCAGAAACCATGGAAACACAAAGTGTTTGTGGTGGCCGTTTAATATTTATATTATAAGTTCTCCCTATAAACGTGCATTTTTTTCACACTGACAGGCTCAGATAGTTACAATAAGTGTCCGACAACATACTAGAAAGGAGAAATGAACGTATGTCTACCTTTAGCTTGAGATCGCTGTTTGTTGCGAGAGCCAATCAGTGTGGAGAGTCTCATAACGTTACTGCACACAGGTCCTGTGCGGTGTCCTGCAGGCTGCTGTGCCCGCTGCAGTTTATGGAAGACAGAGTTTACCGACAACCGTTTAACGACCAGGAGAGTTTATGTTTCGCAGCCGGCTCTGGAGGGAGAGAGCCGGTGAATCCCCTGTGAACTTCCCCTGACCGGGGGAATGAGACTGGACTGGAGTTCGCTGGCGGTTTACCTGACCGGGAGTTTCGGAGGGAGAGAACCGGGGGAAAACCGACGAGATTACATACAAAGTCAATGCAGACCGGAGGTTGTTTATTTTTTTCGCGGGACTGGACCAGAGGACTGAACCACTGCTAGCTGGCAGGCAGCCGGCTCAGAGCAGCAGCACTGAAGGAGAGAACTGGGGGAAAACCCACAGTTTACCGGCGGCCGTTTACTGACCATGGGAGTATTTTTGAGTATTTTGCGATTATTTTTGTCGCTTTTGCTGTGAACACCCCTTTAGTCCACACAGCAGCAGAACAACAACAAACAGCGATCTCAAGCTAAAGGTAGACATACGTTCATTTCTTCTTTCTAGTATGTTGTCGGACACTTATTGTAACTATCTGAGCCTGTCAGTGTGAAAAAAATGCACGTTTATAGGGAGAACTAGGGAGAATGTGACGCCTCCAGAGGGTATCATGTACCCAGAAATGACAGCGGAGCTTCGGACTTTCAGAGCAGTACAGCGCAGTGATGGTGGTGATCTCAGTCATGGATGATGAGAGAAAAAGCAAAACAGGCGGGCTCGCTCGCGTATGGGCGGGACAAAATCGTGTCAATTGTGTCCGGTGTGCACACAGCTTTAAGCTGTCATTTCTGGGTACATGATACCATACAGCATCCATGTCAAACTCGCGCGGGCCGCACTAACATTAAACTTTCATATCAAGGCGGGGGCCTCAAACTAGCGTCCGGCGGGCCGCATTTGGCCCGCGGGCCGCGAGTTTGAGACCCCTGGTCTATAGTCATTAACAGTCTTTGGTGATTTGACTTTAGCCACAGGCACAACAGTCGAACTTTTCCACAGTTCAGGGACAGTCTGCTGCTCTAAGGAGCTCTTGAATATATGGTGAAAAATAAAAGACAGTTGATCCGAGCAGTGTCTAAGGAGGCGACCTGAGATGTTATCAGGACCTAAGCTTTTGTTAGTTTTAGTTTTACTAAGTAAAATCCTTACATCTTCAACAGTAAAATTGAGATTAAAACCCGATGGTATGGTAGGGGCAGTGTCAAAACTTGTCTGATCTGCTCTGCCTTCATGGTCATCCGAGTCAAACCTAAGATAAAAGTGGTTAAAGTGGTCTGCTAGCTCTTTGTCTGAGTTAAAACTATCTAATCTCACTTTATTATTCTTCAGCTTTTGAGCGCCTGTCATGGTTGACATTCCATTCCAGACACTTTTAAGGTCCTTACTGTTGAATTTTTGTTCAATTTTGTCTTTATAGTTGAGTTTAGCTTTTTTAATTTCTGCTCTGACCAACTTTTTTGCTTCTCTGTTCTCTTCAGCATTACCATTTTTAAATAAATTGTGTTTTCTTCTTATCGTTTCCTTTAAAGACTTATTTATCCAGGGCTTATTATTTGGGTATATTTTGATCTGCCGAGTGGGAATACAGGACTCTTCACAAAAAGTTACATAATTACACACAGTGGAGCTTAGTTCATGTATGCTCATGCCACTTGGAGAGCTCTGGGGTCCATCTGGCTGAGTGAACACAGACCAATCTGTACAGTCCAAACACCCCTGCAGGCACTGAATAGCATCCGGGGACCACACCTTCACAGTTTTCATCTGAGCAGCCTCCCTTTTCAACACTATCTTGTAGACAAGCTCCAGCAGTATGGTGTTGTGGTCTGAGGATCCTAAGGGAGGCAGTGTGGATGATCTAAGAGTGTCTTTGATGGACCCATAGCAGAGATCAAGTGTCTTATTGAAACGAGTAGGGCAGGTGACATACTGATAGAAATGAGTCAGTGTTGATCTCAGTTTACACTGATTAAAATCCCCAAGAATAAAAACTGGAGCGTCCGGGCATAGGGACTGTAGTCTCTCTGTGGATTGTCTGATTGTGTGTGCAGCATTTTTGGTGTTGGCTTTAGGGTGAATGTAGGCCACACTAATGAAAATTTGGGGGAATTCTCTAGGGAGATAATAGTGACGGACGGACACGGACAGCAATTCAATGTCCGAGGTGCATGTTCTTTCTCTGATGGTGATATTATTGCACCATCTCCGATTGACATAGAGGCAGACCCCGCCTCCTTGGGACTTCCCTGTGACGTCACGGTCCCTGTCCGTGCGTAAGGGAATCCCGAAGTCATCGAGATGTAGGTCCGAGTCAGGATCGTTGTTAGAGAGCCAGGTTTCCTGTTAAGGCCACCACACAGGCATTCCTGTACTGGTGGAGATGGAGCACGTTAGCCTGCAGCTCATCCATTTTATTACGAAGGGATTGCACGTTGGCCAGGATCATTGTTGCGAGCGGGAGGCGGTTCAGTTTTTGTCGCCGCAGACTCAGGCGGACTCCACCTCTCTTTCCCCGCTTCCGTGTTTTGGTGTGCTTAAAACTCCCATAACATCTATGAATTAAATTATCCTCCAGGTTTTGGACTAGCGAGTCCGATATAGGAATGGGGACGTTGTACTGGAGCAGGATATCCTTAGTGTAATGTAGTCTGGTGGAGAGATGGGGATGCCAATGATGACAGAAGTCATTGACGCCTCGTGAAATGGCGACTGAGGTCCACCAGATTAGTATCAGAAACAGCTCCATTCCAGCTCTCTCTCAGTGGGTATTCAACAAAAAATTATCACAAACAGATGACTAACTAGTGACACAACATATGCCACAGTAATCAGGACATCACACGAACCATAGATGGACAAAAAGGACTTAGACTCACAATGGAAGCACGCTCACTTTCACCCTCCTGCCGGTCGCTACAACGAGCAGCGCCCTCTCTGCCAAGTAGCTGCTGACTCTCCTCTTCAGTTCTTCCACAGTGGAAATTGGAAATTCATATACCAGCAGCAGCCACAGTATCCTCGGTAGGATTCTGTGCTGGTATAGCCACGTCTTGAACTTCCCTGGAAGACCCGACTTGTCGACTGTAGTCAACCACCTCTCCAGTTGTGCATAGGTTGCCCTTATGGAGGCGACATCATTCAGGGAACAGTTGTAGGTCTTCCCAAGACTCTTCACTGGTTTTTCAGTGATTGATGGGATGCGAGACCCTCCTAGCACGAAGTGGAACCGGTTAGTCACCTTTCCTATCTTTAGAACAAGGGACCTGGATTTTCCCGGCTTGAAGTACATCCGTGCCCAGGTGGTGAGCCTCTCCAAGCCTTGGAGGATCCATCTGCATCCGGGGACTGACACTGTTGTTACCGTGAAGTCATCCATGAATGCTCTGATGGGAGGTTGGCGGATTCCGGACTTGGTTTTGGGACCTCTGCATTCCGGCTCAGCAGATTTGGCCAACATGTTCATGGCCAGAGCAAAGAGTATCACTGAGATGGTACAACCTGTGATGATCCCTTTCTCCAGTCGGTGCCATTCTGATGTCACTGTGCCAGACATAAACCTCAGGTTGAAGTTGCTGTAATAATCCATGATGAGGGTTGTGATGTTGCTTGGTACATGATGTCTCACCAGTGCCTCCTCCACCAGCTTGTGAGGTATAGAGCCATACACATTGGCTAGGTCCAGCCATAGTACTGCCAGGTCTCCTTTCCCCTCTCTAGCCTCTCGGATCAGCTGTGTCACCACTCCGGTGTGTTCAAGACATCCTGGAAACCCTGACCCTGAGGTGTCGATGTACTGTTTTTTTAGGAGGTAATCTGACAGCCGACGGGAGAGGA
>CM035794.1:1638341-1650841 GCA_020466265.1 Siphamia tubifer | reverse complement strand
TGGATTAGAATTGAAGCAGATACAAAACGCTCCTTCAGGGAGTTGAAAGCCTGAGCAGCTTCCAGTGTCCAGAAGAAGGGTCGAGAGGTGGAGGTCAATGCTGTGAGAGGGGCAGCTACTTTGCTGTAGTCTCGAATGAACCGCCTATAAAAATTACCAAATCCTAAAAACCTCTGTAAGTGCTTGCGGCTTTCAGGTTCTGGCCATTCCTTTACTGCAGACAGTTTTAGAGGGTCCATGCTCATTCTCCCCTGAGAAATGATGAACCCAAGGAAAGTAGTGGTTGAGGAATTGAATTGACATTTTTCTGCCTTTACAAAAAGACGATTCTTCAAAAGGTCCTTGAGGACTTGTCGGACATGCTGTTTGTGCTCTTCAGGTGACTGGGAGTAGATCAGGATATCATCTAAGTACACAAAGACAAATCTATTGATCATGTCCCTAAGAACATCATTAATGAGGTTTTGGAATACCGCTGGTGCATTCGTGAGACCAAACGACATTACCAAATACTCGAAATGGTTTGACATAAATCAATTATCATTAAATATAAATAAAACAAATTTCATTTTATTTGGAAATAAAAAGATCAAAATTCCAATAAAACTATCCATTGATAACAGAGCTATTGAACAAGTAAACCAAACAAAATTTCTAGGTGTAATAATTGATGATAAATTAAATTGGAAGGCCCATATTGACAACTTAAAAAGAAAAATATCTAAAACAATTGCTATTTTACACAAAGTCAAATACTCTGTAAACAAAAAATCACTGCACACATTATACTGCTCACTATTACTGCCATATTTAACTTACTGTGTGGAGGTGTGGGGGCACACGTTTAAATCAATAATCCATTCAGTTTTTATACTGCAAAAAAAAGCTATAAGGATTATCAATCATTGTGACTATCTTACACCAACAAAACTTCTAAAACTAGAAGACTTAACAAACCTAAACACAGCTGTTATCATGTATAAAACAGACCATAATATTCTCCCAGACTGCATACAGGAACTGTTCAACCAAAGAGAAACCAAATATAATCTGAGGGGCACTGCAATATTCAATAAAATAAAAGTGAGAACAAATACTAAAGGAAAATGCACTACAGTCAAAGGTTTAAATCTGTGGAACATTCTGGACAATGAACTAAAAACAACAAACTATAAACATATTCAAAAACTTATACAAAACAAGGGTCATTGATAAATACACTGCTTTGTAAACCTTACAACACATATTATACAAACTCACAACTAAACTGTATGTTTGTGTATATATACGTGTATATTTATGCGTATGCATGAGTGAGAATGGAAGAAAAACGAATGAAAAGTAAAACTAGGATAAAGGAAGTAAAAGTAAGAAGAGGGGGAGAGAGAAAAGGAAAGGAGGAAGTAGAGAAGGTGGGAGGGAGAGAGAGAAAAAGGGAGGGGGGGAGGGAGAAAAGGGAAAAGGGGAAAAAAACAATTTAAAAAAAGGGACTTTTATTTGGACAGTTGTTTTTGTATTTGACTCTTGCATTGTGGGTATTTGATCTTTGTTGTTGTTGTTTTGTTTGTTTGTTTTTTTTCCTGCAGAACATATTGCAGTAAGGTATTGGTAATGGTGGATAAATAAGCTTCGGCTTCAGCCCTAAACCTTTTCGGTCAAGCAGTCGTAGTTTATCCTAGTTTTGTGAAAATGTGTCTACCTGCCTTGTGCTTGTTTTTTTTTTTTTTTGGTTTTGTATTTTGACCGAGATAAAATAATTAAAAAAAAAAAAAAAAAAAAAAAAAAAAAGTGCCCCAGGGAAGTATTGAAGGCGGTCTTCCACTCATCCCCCTCTCGGATCCGGATCAGGTGGTAGGCATTCCTGAGGTCAAGCTTTGTGAAGATCTTAGCACCATGTAATGAAGTGAATGGTAGGTGTTTTTGATGGTCATACCATTTAAACCGCGGTAGTTGATGCAAGGACGGAGCGTCTTGTCCTTCTTGTCAACGAAGAAAAAGCCTGCACCAATGGTAGAGGAAGAAGGCCTGATTAATCCAGCAGACAAGGATTCCTGAATGTATTCTTCCATGGCTAGCTTTTCAGGCTTGGACAGGTTGTGCAAACGGCTCTTGGGTAAAGTAGCACCAGGGAGAAGGTCAATAGGACAATCATAAGGACGATGGGGAGGAAGTGAGAGGGCATCGTCCTTGCTGAAAACTGGGGCGAGGTCATGATACTCTGTGGGAATCTTTGACAGATCAACAGGCGCTGGTGATGGATGAGAGTCAGAGGTTGTAGGGGTCAAAGCAGCATGGAGACAGTTAGCGAGACAATGTGGACTCCAGGACCGGATCTCATTCCCGACCCAGTCTATCTGTGGATCGTGTGCTCTCAACCAAGGATAGCCAAGAACCACAGGTGGACTTGAGCGGTCAATGATGTGGAATGTAAGGGTTTCGTGATGATTACCGGCCAAGACCAACTTCACTGGGGCAGATCGACAGCTGACTTGGGCCAAGGGGAGACTGTTCAAGGCTCGGGCTTCAATGGGGGTGTCAAGAGGTTCAGTGGTTAACTGGAGCTGCTTTGCCAACTGGCTATCAATGAAGTTCTCCTCTGCCCCAGAATCAATCAGGACTTGAACTGGAACCGATTGGGTCTGCCAACAGAGCGATGCAGTTATTTGGAGGTGCTGGGGGGAAGTAGTTGTGGTCCGGCTCACCCGTATTCCCCCGGTTAACGGGGAGCCAGTCCTTTTACTGGTCGTATCGGGCAGGAAGCAATATGATGTCCGAGTTTCCCACAGTACAGACATGAATTTGTGCTCCGGCGTCGATCTCTTTCTTGGGGGGTCATGAGGGCTCGACCAATTTGCATGGGTTCAAGTTCAGTGACCGAGGGTTGCGGACTTGTAATAGATGGTGGATTCTGATGGAGAGGGTGAAACGCTGTGGAATACGATCGTTGACCCCGTTCCCGTCTTCTTTCCCGCAGCCGGTTGTCAATACGGATGGCTTGAGTGATGAATGAATTAAGATTTGGGACATCATCTCGTCTGGCCATCTCATCCTTCATGGTTTCACTTAGTTCAGCATAAAATATGCTTTGAAGGGATGCATCGTTCCATCCACTCTCAGCAGCCAAGGTTTGAAACTCCACTGCAAACTCTGCCACAGTTCTGGTCCCTTGCTTCAATGTGGTCAGTCGTGTTCCTGCGTCTCTGCCTTGAACAGGATGGTCAAAAACTCTTTTCATCTCACTGATGAAAGCAATATATGAGTTACAAACAGTATCCTGTCTCTCCCAAACCGCCGCTCCCCAGTCTCTTGCAGGCCCTTTCAATAACTCAATTACAAACGCAATCTTAGCTCTATCAGTAGCATAAGATAATGGCTGGAGTTCAAAAACCAAAGAGACCTGGGTAAGAAAAGCCCGACAAGAACCTAAGTCCCCAGCATAACGCTCAGGGACTGGGACAGATGGTTCCCGAGCTAAGTGGGAAGGAGAGGAGTTAACATGGGATACAGGAGATTCAGAAGGAGGAGAGACCTGATTGGTAACAGGGAGTGTCAATCGATTAGCTAACGAGGCAACCGTACCAGTTAACTGAGAAACCTGACTAATCAACGCGGTAGTACTGCCACACAAAGATTTTAATAATTCATCGTGTCTATTTAACATAGAATCATGACTCGTCATGGTCTGCTGAATAGCAAAAAATGGGGTGGTCTGATCCGGGTCAGTAATGTTGTCTGCTGAGCTCATCTTGGCCGGACCGTACTGTCACAATTCAGACACAAAGGCTCAGGTGCAGACACAAAAACCAGCGGACCAGAGTTAGGTAAAAATATTTATTTCTCTTGGTAAACCACAAAAAAGAACCCAAGAGTAAGGGAACTGAAAATCTCACAGAAAACAAAACCAAAATACAGAATACAAACTTAAAGAACAGCAAAAGTGCTGAGACTACCAGAATAAAACAGAACTAAGGACGCAGCGACAACTAGATACAGAGTGCTGGAATAATTTTTGCCAAAAGAAAATCACTAGCAAGCCAAAACCACCAAAACTGCTATCAACACACAAAAACTAAGTTAAGACTCATCTTCCCTGCTGCATGCTGGGAAGATGGCCGCATGAGTCTTTGTTCTACACCTTTGCTGCAGAAATCCTGAAAAAACTGTGATTTTTGGTGACCAAACAGATGCAACATTTGGGCTGCAGTTCATTTAAGCGTGTGCTTTGAAGTTTTGGTGGGATTGTGTCCGTTTAAGCTGTATGATGGCGGATAATACAAGACAGCACAAGAACGTCGAAGATCAGGCCTCGTTGATGACATGATCCATTTTGGCACGCTTGGTGCCAAAATGGATCAGATGCAGACTAAAATGGATAACATGAAAGCCACAATCGAAACCATGCCTACTACAATGCAAGCTCAAATGGATGCGAAAATAAATGACCTGTGTGGATGTTTAGAGAAATTGATTTCTGAAGGGCAGGCAACATTTACGACTAAGCTGGAGAAAGTGGCAAAAGAGTTGCACGACAATCTGGATCTGGAGGTTGGTATCATGAGCTCCAGAATGGAAAAAATCGAAACTAAAATCAACTCAAATCAGATGCGGGGCAAGACCTTTGACCCGGATGTCTCGCTAGTTGTCATTGGACTGCCTCAGACTGAGGACGAGGATGTGGCGGCCAAAGTGAAGCTCCTGTGTCAATGGACTGCGCTGTGACCCGGTGCCGAAGCTCGTGGCAGCGGAGCGCACGAGAGCGAGAGGCGGGCGTCAGCCTGGGCCCGTCAAGGTGGAACTCGAGACGGTACAGGACAAAGTGGCGGTGTTATGCAGGAAGTCCAAACTCAAAGACAGTGAAGACTACGGGAGAGTGTTCGTATCTGTTTCGTAGACTGTTTTGGATAACTCTATCGATAAGACCTTTGACAGGATTCTTTGTTTGCGCTTTGATCATGTTATGTCACAATATTCATTTATGATTATATCCTGTTATTTATCCCCTGAAACCTCAACGTGGGGCCGTAATGCTGATTTTTTCTTTGGTCATTTATTATCGTTGATATATGCAGCTGATGTTGATTCTGTCTATATATGTGGGGATTTAAATAGTCGCATTGCCCACCTCAGGGACTTTACTGATGAAGACGAAATTCCACCTAGGGTTGTATTAGATACAGGTTTGAATAAACATGGGGAAAGTCTTGCAGTTTTTCTTAAGGATTCCAAATGTTGTGTTCTCAATGGCAGACTAAACCCTGAAAATAATGACGGCCATGGCTCAGTTGGGAGAGCTGGTCATCCATTGACCGAAGGGTTGGCGGTTCGATTCCCGCTCTGTCCTAGTCAGTCCGTTGTGTCCTTGGGCAAGACACTTTACCCTCCTTGCCTCCAGTGTCACTCACACTGGTGTATGAATGAGTATGAATGTTGGGTGGTGGTCAGAGGGGCCGTAGCCACGCTTCTGTCAGTCTGCCCCAGGGCAACTGTGACTACATATCTAGTTTACCCACACCAGAGTGAACATGTGAGAGTGAATGAATAATGGAACACTAATGTGAAGCGCTTTGGGTGCCTTGAAAAGCGCTATATAAATCTAATCCATAATGATTTCACTTCGATATCTGTCAGAGGTAAAGCCGTTGTTGATTACATTGTGGTACCACATGGGGACCTTATGAAATGTACTGAATTTAAAGTCCTTCCTACCCATGATCTGGTGGATAGATTAGGCCCTGCTGTAATGAATATGATGGATGATAAATGTAGGCTACCAGACCACTCTGTACTCTGTGCTTTAAAACAGCAGATAGAGCAGAGATCATTCCTGAAAGCAAATTTGGATTTGTTTTCCAAAATAAAAGACCCCTAAGGAAGTTGCATGATAATTTCCTTGAGTCTGAGATTTGTTATATGTCATTAAATAGTATCATAGAACTACTTGATAGTAGTGCTGAAACACAGGATGGTTTAAATAAGTGCTATGATTCCCTCTGTGCAATATTGGATAAGGAAACTGAAAGACATAGACCAAGAACAAAAAGGCAACAAAAAGGCTCTCAAAAGAAAATCAGTGTTAAACAGCCATACTGGAATAGTGATCTGCAGAATATGTGGTGGAACTTTTTTGAAATGCAAAGATCAAATCTTAAAGAAGAGGTTACATAAAATATTTAAAACTTGTCAGTTCAATTTTGACAAAAAATTAAGACTTTATAAAAGACGTTACAGGAGAGGGAAAGCTCTTCAGTTGGATTATTTGCAAAGTAATAATTAACAGCAGTTCTGGAGAGAAATAAATAAGCTTGGTCCTAAATTAAAAAAGACAATTCCATTGGAAATCATAACAAAGAATGGAGAATCTTTATTTCAGACTGATCAAGTATTGAATAAGTGGGAAACAGATTACAGAGACATGTTTACATGTAACAGCGCCCATCAGTTTGATGATCAGTTTCTGATTGATATCTGTAGTGCTAAGATTTCACTTGAAGACATGAATCATTCACTGTTCTGTTGTAATGATCTGTTAAACAGAGACATTGCTGTTGAAGAGGTGCAAAAAGTAATTGGAAAGATTAAAGCACATAAAGCAGTGGGAATAGATGGGGTGTCTAATGAGGTTCTCAAATGCCCTAAATTGTTAAATTGTCTTCATAGTTTGTTTAGAAAATGTTTTGGCAGTGGTATCATTCCATCAGCTTGGTACAAATCTATCATCAAACCAATTCCTAAATCATCTCAAGCTGACCCAAGAGTTCCTTTAAATTACAGAGGCATAAGTCTATTAAGTACAGTTTATAAAGTGTTTTCTGCAATCCTTAATAATCGTCTTTGTGAATTTATTGATTTGAATGATATACTTGTGGATGAGCAGAATGGGTTTAGGAAAAATAGAGCATGCATTGACCATATTTATGTTCTGTCCACTATAGTGAGAGCAAGGCTTCATGAACAAAAGAGCACTTTTATGTGTTTTGTCGATTTTAAAAAAGCCTTTGATTGGATAAACAGAGATCTTTTAGAATATAAATTGATTAGCTATAGTGTCAATGGAAACTTTTTTAACTCTATAAAAGCCCTGTATAGGGCACCACAAGCTTGTGTACAGGTAAACAATCTCAGGACTGGGTGGTTTTTTACTCCATTTGGTGTAAAACAAGGAGATGTGCTCTCTCCCACTTTATTTGCCCTTTATGTTAATGACTTGGCCCAAGAAATTAAGAAAGCTAAATTAGGAATTGACATTGAAGATTTTAACCTCAGTATTTTGCTATATGCAGATGAAGAAATTAAATTACAAAAGATGTTGAATATTATGAATGATTGGTGTGTCAAATGGAGACTTGGTATTAACTGTGAGAAAACGCTAATTATTCATTTCAGAGGGTCCTCGGTTCCCCAAAGTTTCATTTTGGGCAAACATTGTTATCACTAACTGTAACCTATAGGTATCTTGGTTTTGTTTTCCATGAACATATGAATTTTGCTACAGGCAGAAGAGCGCTGGCAGAATCTGCTGGAAGACCACTTGGTGCTGTTATTAACAAGATGAAATTATGTCCTGATTTAACTTTCACTTCATTTACTCAATTGTTTGATTCTATGGTAGCGCCTATATTGTTTTATGCAGCAGGTGTTTGGGGATCTGAGGAGGCTTCTGAAACTAACAGTGTTCAATTTAGGGCAATGAGATATTTTCTTGGTGTTCATAAATGTACACCTCTGGCGGCCATAGAGGGAGACATGGGCTGGGAACCCTGTGTGGTAAAGCAGAGGGTGGACATTTTAAGGTTGTGGAATCGTCTTGTGCTTCTACCTGAGGATAGACTTACTAAAAAAGTTTTTAAGTGGGATAAAGTGGGTAACTACCCCTGGTCCGATGAGGTTTGCAGTGTAAACTACAAGATGATAAAAATATTATGTTTGAAAACTATAAGAAAAGTTGGCAACGAGAATTATTTCACAAACCGAAATTGCGAACCTATATTCAACTTAAAGAAAGCTTCCAAACAGAATCATATGTTAAACGTTACTTAAAAAGACAACAGAGATCATTATGTGCTCAGCTCAGAGCAGGAGTGTTGCCTCTAGAAGTTGAGGTAGGTCGTTATAAAGAGGTGCCTGAAGAAGAAAGATTATGTTCTGTATGTGATTTACCAGTGAATGAAGATGAATTTCATTTGATGTTTTATTGTCCTTTGTACTTTAGTTTAAGAACTGTTTTGTTCAGAGCTGTCCATAATGTAAAACCTGATTTATTTTGGTTGCCAGAAGGTGAAATGTTAAACTGGTTGTTTAAGCAAGAAACATTTTCTGTTGCCAGATATGTGGAAAATACTTGGAAATTGAGGATATCAATTCTTTATCCAAGTTGATTTGTTATTTTGGAAATGTTGGCATTGTTGGCCATCTTCAGTGTTGTATAGTGTCATATAAGCCCATGAGGGCTGGGCACTTCAATGTGCATGACACTTAAATAAAAACATTCATTCATAAACCAAAAAAACACTGGGGACTGAATGTTCTAACAGGGCATCAGAGGAGAGGGGAGCTGAGCGGAGAAGCAGGTAGGACTAGGATGTCAGTAGAGGTTTCAGGTGAGTTTCCAACAGGAGTGGTTTACGGTCCGGCGTCGAATTGTGGAATGAGTGTCTTTAAGTACTGAGCCAATCAAGGCCAAACTTCAGCTGTAGTGAAAAGGAATCTCTTCCACCTGTTCACAGAGCCAAGAAAAAGAAAAAGAAAAAGCAAGAGACAGAGTCTGCCACTAGGTCGAGCCAGAGGGCATGACACTGTGCTTCTTCATGTATCTAACCATCACAGTATGTGTTGGCGTTAGATACAGTTCCTGGAAATGTTCTGGAAGCTTCTGTGGTGGAAACAAACATAATGTGAAACAACCAGAATAACAGCTTCTATTTGTGAAGAGATAAAGAATGTTAGTGTTTACTGATCTGACAAACACTTTCATTATGTGACCTTTGACCTCATCATTGTCGTCTCCCACTTGATCAGGGTCAGAGGCCGTGGGGGCAGCAGCTTCAGGGTCAGAGGCCGTGGGGGCAGCAGCTTCAGGGTCAGAGGTCGTGGGGCCCACACCACCAGGGGAATCTCGAGGCGTTCCCAGACCAGTCCACAGATATAATCCCTCCAGTGTGTCCTGGGTCGACCCAGAGGACAAGCCCAGAACACGTCCCCAGGGAGGCTTCCTCACTAGATGCCCCACACGCCTCAGCAGCGGATCTACTCCCAGTCTCTCCTAGATGACCCAACTTCTCACCCTTTCTTTAACACTGAGCCCCACCCACCCTGCGAAGGAAACTCATTGCAGCTGCTTGTTCCCATGACCTCAACTATGTGGGTCGTGACCTCAACTCTGACCTCAACTCTGTGAGTTGTGACCTCAATTCTGTGGGTCGTGACCTCAATTCTGTGGGTGGTGACCTCAACTATGTGGGTCGTGACCTCAACTCTGTGGGTCGTGTGGGTCGTGACCTCAACTCTGTGAGTCGTGACCTCAACTATGTGGGTCGTGTGGGTCATGACCTCAACTCTGTGAGTCGTGATCTCAACTCTGTGGGTCGTGTAGGTCGTGACCTCAACTCTGTGGGTCTTGTGGGTTGTGACCACAACTCTGTGAGTCGTGACCTCAATTCTGTGGGTGGTGACCTCAACTCTGTGGGTCGTGACCTCAACTCTGTGAGTCATGACCTCAACTCTGTGGGTCGTGACCTCAACTCTGTGGGTGGTGTGGGTCGTGACCTCAACTCTGTGAGTCGTGACCTCAATTCTGTGGGTGGTGTGGGTCGTGACCTCAACTCTGTGAGTCGTGACCTCAATTCTGTGGGTGGTGTGGGTCGTGACCTCAACTCTGTGAGTCGTGACCTCAATTCTGTGGGTGGTGTGGGTCGTGACCTCAACTCTGTGGGTCGTGACCTCAACTCTGTGGATATAAATATATTTATTATTTCACTTTAATACACATGTATAAATATATTTAGTATTTTATTTAATACACATGTATAAATATATTTAGTATTTTATTTAATACACATGTATAAATACATTTAGTATTTTATTTAATACACATGTATAAATATATTTAGTATTTTATTTAATACACATGTATAAATATATTTAGTATTTTATTTAATACACATGTATAAATATATTTAGTATTTTATTTAATACACATGTATAAATATATTTAGTATTTTATTTAATGTACATGTATAAATATATTTAGTATTTTACTTTAATGCACATGTATAAATATATTTTGTATTTTATTTAATACACACGTATAAATATATTTAGTATTTTACTTTAATACACATGTATAAATATATTTAGTATTTTACTTTAATGCACATGTATAAATATATTTTGTATTTTATTTAATACACACGTATAAATATATTTAGTATTTTACTTTAATACACATGTATAAATATATTCATTAATTTACTTTATTATTATTACTTTATTTTTAGCCTTCAGCCTGGGTAGGTTAGCTTGTAGCTGTTGCAGGTTAACGTGCAGCTGGTGCAAGTTAGCGCGTACCTACTGCAGGTTAGCGTGCAGAAGGTACAGGTTAGCGTGTGGCAGGTACAGGTTAGTGTGTACCTACTGCAGGTTAGCGTGCAGAAGGTACAGGTTAGCGTGTGGCAGGTACAGGTTAGCGTGCAGAAGGTACAGGTTAGCGTATGGCAGGTACAGGTTAGCGTGTACCTACTGCAGGTTAGCGTGGAGCTGCTACAGGTTAGCGTATAGCTGGTGTAAGATAGTGTGTAGCTGCTGCAGGTTAGCGTGCAGCAGGTGCAGGTTAGCGTGCAGTGTAATTACAGTGGAACCTGAATAATGTGAGTGAACTTGTTAAACCACCATCATGTATCAGCACTAATGCACAACAGGAATGTGTTCTGTATGTTTTTCAGAAATGACTTGTCATCATTTACCGTCAGTGCTTTTCTAACAGTCCAACCACATTCATGTCATACATGTCCTTTTATATTTGTTTTCATTTATGTGTAAAAATATTTCCAGAGCAGTGACTAAAGCAGGACTGTTAGACCCATCTGAAGACGGTCAGACCCGAACCCTGACCCTGACCCTAACCCTGACCCTGACCAAAACAATGACCCTGACCCTGACCAAAACAATGACCCTGACCCTAACCCTGACCCTAACCAAAACAATGACCCTGACCCTAACCCTGACCCTAACCAAAACAATGATCCCTACACATCTTTTTTTTTAGATGAGAAAAAGTTATCATGACTGTTGACTGTATGATTGATGGGTTTTTAAACATGAACTTCTTTCACCCCAATTGTTTTATTTAAATTGACTGAGTCATCTACATTTTACCTGTTGTCATCAGGGTCCAGGAGGACCTGAATCGATCCCTCTTATGCACAGGTGTCAGGATGGGGCTTGCAGGTGTTCACAGGGGGTGGATTTCCCCTGGAGAAAAGATATTTCAAACTTCTCGAGGCGATGCACCATGCAGGGGGGGTGGACCGGGCCATCAGGTCGGACCAGTTTCCAACAGGGATGTTGAAACAGGTCAACAAACTGACAGGCTTCATGAAACCACCATCCCCAAATGAAGACACCTCACGGTTGGTTCAGGCTAACACTGATGCGCAACAACTTGTCAAACACCATTATGATGCACAGTTGGCAGAGGGCCTCCAAAACCTTAGACAAGGGACAGTCGATGGTAAGGCTCCATTTTGGGGGACGTGAACCCACCAGACAATGAATCTGTGGTGGAGGGAGATCTAGAAAATAATACAACCCTCCCCCATTGAATGACAGTGAGTGTCCAGAACTGCCACACATAGCCCCCCACACCCACACTATGGTTGTCCACCCTGGTGGAACTGCTACAGAACTACTACAGAGCCTTCCCCTAACCGGAGAATCTATGCTGCCGATAGATTAGATGGACTTGGGTTGTATTCAGGGCCTAACCCTAACCAGGGTCCTAACCCTAACCCTTGGTTAAAACGTCCCACAAACCCCCCCTAGGAAATCCTTTACTACACAGGCACAAGTCCATAGATGGACCCCTCCCAAACCTAACCAGACAAATTCAATCGAACGGGAGGGGAAAAATGGTAAATGGTAAATGGACTGCACTTATATAGTTCTTTTCCACCTTCATGGTGCTCAAAGCGCTTTACATTAGCCTCTCATTCACCCATTCACACACACACTCATACACCAGTAGGTTTCTAAGGTCTACGGTAAGTCCTACTGGGGGCCTAAGTCAGGGTTCAGTGTCTTGCCCAAGGACACTTCGACATGTGGACAGCCAGAGCCGGGACGCGAACCGCCAACCTCTCGGTCATTGGGCGACCCACTCTACCAACTGAACCACAGCCGCCCCAAAAAGAAAATGATATCCACCGAACATTTGGGGCTGTTTACTAATGTGGCAGTAGAGGGACTAGATGAGACTTTCTCAGCATCACAGCCTGTGGAAGACGAGG
>CM035794.1:1630841-1633341 GCA_020466265.1 Siphamia tubifer | reverse complement strand
TGCTAATGAGCTAAGATATGTGTGGTTACCTGCTAATGCTAATAAGTAAGGATATGTATGGTTACCTGTGGTGCAGTAGTTAACAAGGTGGTGCAGTAGTTAACAGGGTGGTGCAGTGGTTAACAGGGTGGTGCAGTGGTTAACAGGGTGGTGCAGTAGTTAACAGGGTGGTGCAGTAGTTAACAGGGTGGTGCAGTGGTTAACAGGGTGGTGCAGTAGTTAACAGGGTGGTGCAGTAGTTAACAAGGTGGTGCAGTAGTTAACAGGGTGGTGCAGTAGTTAACAGGGTGGTGCAGTAGTTAACAGGGTGGTGCAGTAGTTAACAAGGTGGTGCAGTAGTTAACAGGGTGGTGCAGTAGTTAACAAGGTGGTGCAGTAGTTAACAGGGTGGTGCAGTAGTTAACAGGGTGGTGCAGTAGTTAACAGGGTGGTGCAGTAGTTAACAGGGTGGTGCAGTAGTTAACAAGGTGGTGCAGTAGTTAACAGGGTGGTGCAGTAGTTAACAAGGTGGTGCAGTAGTTAACAGGGTGGTGCAGTAGTTAACAGGGTGGTGCAGTAGTTAACAAGGTGGTGCAGTAGTTAACAGGGTGGTGCAGTAGTTAACAGGGTGGTGCAGTAGTTAACAGGGTGGTGCAGTAGTTAACAAGGTGGTGCAGTAGTTAACAAGGTGGTGCAGTAGTTAACAGGGTGGTGCAGTAGTTAACAGGGTGGTGCAGTAGTTAACAGGGTGGTGCAGTGGTTAACAGGGTGGTGCAGTAGTTAACAGGGTGGTGCAGTAGTTAACAGGGTGTTAACTGTGAGGATAAAGCGCGGTCACATGAAAAGACGAGCCTTTTTATTTTATAATTTTGACTCACTTAACTTCCTTATAGTGTGAAAAATACAGTAGTTTGAGAACCACTGCCCTCATGCAAACATGTATATATATATATATATATATATATATATATATATATATATATATATATATATATATATATATATATATATATATATATATATAAGTGAATGCACAGCATGATGTTTCTGTATTTTATGAAACTGAAACTGAAATCACTAAACTCCAGACGAGCGTACGTCACTGTGAACTCTTGTCTTTTTCGCAGGTCCACCTGTGAGGATCGTGATGATCGGTAAGACAGGCGTGGGTAAGAGTGCGGTGGGCAACACCATCGTGAATAAAAAAGCCTTCGTATCTCTGGAGAGTCCAGAGTCCGTGACGGTGCACTGTCGTCACGCACAGATGGATGGTCGGCAGCGCGAGGTGCACGTGGTGGACACACCGGGCATCCTGGATACGTCCAAGAGTGTTGAGGTGGTGAGGAAAGAGATCATCAAATGCATCCAGATGTCCACGCCCGGCCCGCACGTCTTCCTGCTGGTGCTGCAGATCGGCAGGTTCACCAAAGAAGAAGAGAACTGCGTGGACGCGCTGGAGAAGCTGTTCGGACCCGAAATGTCCAAGTACATGATGGTCTTGTTCAGCCACGGGGACAAACTGACTCAACAGGGGACCACCATCCACGACTACCTGCGGGACGGACACCCCAAACTGACGGAACTGCTGAATCGCTGCGGAAACCGCTTCCACGTCTTCAACAACAGAAAACGCAAGAACAGGAAGCAAGTAGTCAGGCTCATCAAGAAGATCGACGAGATGGTGGCAGCCAACAGGAACTCGTATTACAACGACGACATGTTCGAGGCGGTGAACAGGACGCCGCAGGTCGCCGAGCAGATGCCTGACGGCACGGAGGACGCCACGCCTGACGTAGATGTCAACGTCAACTTTAATGTCCTGTCCGAACTGCTTCAGAGGATCATCCAGTTCCAAGCCACGCTATCGGCCACGACGCCACCACCTCTCTAACAACAAAACCTACTATGTGTGTTTTATGGTACGGCCACACCGAATGTGTATTTTACATTCATGTGATGAGATTACATACAAAGTCAACGGAGAGACGCGTTGCGACACAGATTCAACTCGGGCAGCATGTTGGATGCTGTGCTGTGGTGAGTCGGAACATCGGGGCGTTGGAGCGTTGAGGCGGTGGAGCGTTGGATTATCAGGGCACTGGAGCGTCGGGGTGTTGGATTATTAGGGCGTTGGATTATCAGGGCGTTGGAGCGTCGGGGCGTTGGATTATCAGGGCGTTGGAGCGTCGGGGCGTTGGATTATCAGGGCACTGGAGCGTCGGGGTGTTGGATTATTAGGGCGTTGGATTATCAGGGCGTTGGAGCGTCGGGGCGTTGGATTATCAGGGCGTTGGAGCGTCGGGGCGTTGGATTATCAGGGCGTTGGATTATCAGGGCGTTGGAGCGTCGGGGCGTTGGATTATCAGGGCGTTGGAGCGTCGGGGCGTTGGATTATCAGGGCGTTGGAGCGTCGGGGCGTGTGGGACCTCCCACATATCTGGGACCTCCCACATACCTGGGTCTTCCCACATATCTGGGTCCTCCCACATATTTGGTTCCTCCCACATATCTGGGAACTCCC
>CM035794.1:1600841-1625841 GCA_020466265.1 Siphamia tubifer | reverse complement strand
AGTACTCTGTGTTTTACTACAGTACTCTGTGTTTTACTACAGTACTCTGTGTTTTACTACAGTACTCTCTGTTTTACTACAGTACTCTGTGTATTACTACAGTACTCTGTGTTTTACTACAGTACTCTGTGTATTACTACAGTACTCTGTGTATTACTACAGTACTCTGTGTTTTACTACAGTACTCTGTGTTTTACTACAGTACTCTGTGTTTTACTACAGTACTCTGTGTTTTACTACCATCCGTCCATTAACCACAAGTTGTTTCCTTTTTTTCACATAAAGTTTAATCTTGATATTTTTCAAATAAAAAACACAATTAATTATTCATTCACATTGAAAATTGTTAAAGGTATTTAATGTAACATTTATTAAAACAATGAATATGAAGAATTAAGTTTATACATATATATATATATATATATATATATATATATATATATATATATATGACGACAGACAGATATTTACCTACTACTGTTGAAGTATACAGTGTATATAAGTATACAGTGTATATAAGTATACAGTGTGTATAAGTATAAAGTGTATATAAGTATACAGTGTGTATAAGTATACAGTGTGTATAAGTATACAGTGTGTATAAGTATACAGTGTATATAAGTATACAGTGTGTATAAGTATACAGTGTGTATAAGTATACAGTGTAAATGCTAAATGTTCTGCACTTATATACACACATTCACCCATTCACACAGTCCTACTGGGGACCTAAGTCAGGATTCAGTGTCTTGCCTAAGGACCCACTCTACCAACTGAGGCACCACTGGCCCTATATACAGTGTGTTTAAGTATACATATATAAAATATAACATATATAATCCCTCCAGCGTGTCCTGGGTCAGCCCCCGAGGTCTCCTTCTGGAGGGAAATGCTTGGAACACCTCCCCAGGGGGGCATCCTCATGAGGTGCCCGAGCCACCTCGACTGGTTTCTCTGGATGTGGTGGAGCAGAGTCCCTCCCCTATGCCCGAGCTTCGCACCCTGTCTCTAAATCTAAGCCCCGCCCACCCTGCAAAGGAAACTAATTTCGGACGCTTATACCTGCGACCTTATTCTTTGGGTCATGACCCAAAGCTGATGACCACAGGTGAGGGTCTGAATGTAGATCGACCAGTAAATTAAGAGCTTCACCTTCTAGTTTAGCTTCCTCTTCTTCACAATGGATCAGATTAACACCCACATTACTTCGGATGTCGACCCAATCTACCTGTCGACCTCCCACTCCATCCTTCCGTCAGTCATGAATAAGATCTTGATACGATATCTTACTAACTTACTTACTAACTTCATTCAAGATCCTGAGGTACTTAAACTCCTCCACATGAGGCAGGACCATGCCCTTGACCCGGAGAGGATACTCTACCCTTTTGTGTCTCAGAACCATGACCTCAGACGGGGAGGAGCTGATCGTCATCCCAGATTCAATTCAATTTTATTTATAAAGCCCCAAATCACAACAAAGTCGTCTCACAGGGTTTTACAGAAACACAATCAACTACAGAGATATATGAACAGACCCTCACCCTGTCTTTAGACCTGTCTTCTTGGCAAGAAAAAACTTCAAAACCCAGTGGGAAAAAGAAGAAATCTTGAGAACCACATTGAAGGAGAGATCCACTCCCATGGCTCACAGATGCTTCCTCCATGGTGTGACTGAACTCCTCCTATGCCAGAGTTTTTGCTTTGGTGACCACTGCCACCGCAGCCCGCTTGACCTGCCGGTACCAGTCAGCTGCTTCAGAGATCCACAGGACAGCCAGGCCCTGTAGGCCTCTTTCTTCAGCTAATGGCTCCTCTCACCTCTGGAGCCCACCAGCAGGTTTGGGGGTTACCACCACGACTGGCTCCAGCTACCTTGCGGATGCAGCTAATGACAGCCGCCTTGGCAATGGCAGAGTGGAACAGAGCCCATTCAGACTCAATGCTCCCCCCTCGGGACATTATTGAAACTTTGCCGGAGGTGTGACTTGAAGATCCACCTGACACGTTCTTCCGCAAGGCATTCCCAGCAGACCCGCACTACTCATTTGGGTCTTCCAGGTCGGCGCGGCATCTTCCCCTTCCACCTGATCCAACTCACCACTAGGTAGTGATTGGTAGGCAGTTCTGCACCTCTGTTCACCCGAGTGTCCAAAACATACAGCTGCAGGTCTGATGATATGACTACAAAGTCGATCATCGATGAGCGACCTCGGATGCGACCTAGTGCACTGATGGACATGTGTTTGAACATGGTGTTAGTTTTGGACAAACTGTGACTTGCACAGAAGTCTGAACACCACTCTGGTTCAGATTGGGCAAGCCATACTCCTCAACCACCCACTTCCAGGTCATGCTGTCATCGTCCACGTTGGCATTGAAGTCCCCCAGTAGGACAATAGAGTCCCCTTTCAGTGTGCTTTCCAGCATCCATCCCAGGGATATTTGGTACATATGCATCAACAACAGTCAACACCCATTCCCTCACCTGGAGGCACAGGGGAGCAACCCTTTCATCCATTGGGGTAAACCCCAACATGCAGGCAGGAGTGCCTGGGGGCTATCAAACAGCCAACCCCTGCTCACTGCCTCTCCCCCGGGGCAATTCCGGCAAAGAACAAGGTCCAACCCCTCTCAAGGACTCTGGTTCCAGAGCCAAAGTTATGTGTCGCGGTGAGGCCGACGGTGTCCAGTTGATAATGCTCAGGCCCCTCCACAAGCTCCTGCTCCTTCCCCGCCAGAGAGGTAACTTTCCATGTCCCTAAAGCCAGCTTTCACAACTGAGGATCGGACCCCCAAGACCCCCGTCTTGATCTGCTGCCTAATCCACAAAGCACCAGACCCTTCTGCCTCCCCTCGCAGGTGGTGAGCCCATGTGACGATGACCCCCTGCCTCCGATTTGGGCTGGCCACTAGGCGCTCGCCCATGGGCCCCAGGCTTGGCTCCAGGGATCTTGGTCTTCTTAGTCCTAAAGGGTCTTTAGTCACTGGGTTTACAGTGTTTATACAATAAATACTTTAAACGAATTCAAATTAAACTAAGTCAAAATTATGAGATAAAAAGTCAAAGGAGTGCAATGCATTGTGGGAACTAGTCTAAAGCAGTCCAGAGTGGCGACGTCGCCATCCTAAATAAGAAAGTGCTTTTCGTTATGGCACCGGTGAGGTTTGGGAAAACCATTTTATAATCTGGAATTTTCCGGATGAGCTCCATGACTTGTTGTAGATCTTTACTGGTGTTTTTGAACAGGACGCAGCGGTTGTTGACCTTTGACACCAGATTCCTCAGCTCAGGCTGTTCGTTGATGTACTGGTCACAGGTCATAGGCAGGTTTTCTCCATGCGTCAGGAGAATAACTGTGTTTTCTCGGATCTGCCAGCCCATCCTCTTCTCCAGGTGGTCTAATATTTCCCTCTCTCCATCTGTGAAACGCCCGGCCTGCATCACTAACAACACCACGCACCGGTCTGGTTGACAGAACTTCTTACACCACTCTAGCTCCGACTCTGCGTTCTTCACTTGGTCATGGAAAAAGTCCGGGGTGTCGATTATTCTCACTTTAGTTCCGAGTGTCTTCAGTATCACTGCCTCACATGTGGTGGTGACCGGTACCGACTTCAGCTCGGACTTAAAAACATTCTTGGACACCTTCTGGTATTTGAGTGTGGACAGGATGGTTTTGGCAGAGGCGCTCTTTCCACTGGCTGTTTGTCCCACCAGAATCATGTTGAAGACGTCTTCTGACTTTTCTGCACATTCAACATCTGAAACAAACAGAGTAAATACATGAACATTTGGAACAATGTTAACAGCACCAAGTGAAACCAAAGGGACAGACAAAATAGTGCAGCAGTGCATGTACACTAGAGCTGCATGATATATGGTTCAGGCTGTGACCTCACTCACACTCACACAGTCACTTCTGGATCACACACCGTTTGTCTGTTTATTTTTTTTCCACCATGAGCCTCGTAACATTTAAGTTTGTTTCACTTGTGCTTCTGTAACGTCCACTGTTACTTCAACACTCAACCAATCATTAATGCACCTGCACATCATGTGACTGTGTGCAGCAGCAGGCATTGTCCTGAACCAATCATACATGGACGGGCGAGGGAGGAGACGGGTGAGAGAGGGGATGGACGAGGTAGGAGACGGGTGAGAGAGGGGATGGACGAGGTAGGAGACGGGCGAGGGAAGAGACGGGCGAGAGAAGAGACGGGCGAGAGAGGGGATGGACGAGGTAGGAGACGGGCGAGGGAAGAGACGGGCGAGAGAAGAGACGGGCGAGAGAAGAGACGGGCGAGAGAAGAGACGGGCGAGAGAAGAGACGGACAAGGGAGGAGAAGGGCGAGGGAGGAGACAGTCGAGGGAGGAGACGGTCGAGGGAGGAGACGGACGAGGGAGGAGAAGGGCGAGGGAGGAGATGGGCGAGGGAGGAGACGGACTAGAGAGGAGACGGGCAAGGGAAGAGACGGGCGAGAGAAGAGACGGACAAGGGAGGAGAAGGGCGAGGGAGGAGACGGACTAGAGAGGAGACGGGCAAGGGAGGAGACGGACCAGGGAGGAGATGGGCGAGGGAGGAGACAGACGAAGGAGGAGATGGGCGAGGGAGGAGACGGACTAGAGAGGAGACGGACTAGAGAGGAGATGGGTGAGGGAGGAGACGGACCAGGGAGGAGATGGGCGAGGGAGGAGACAGATGAAGGAGGAGATGGGCGAGGGAGGAGACGGACTAGAGAGGAGACGGACTAGAGAGGAGACGGACTAGAGAGGAGACGGGCAAGGGAGGAGACGGGCAAGGGAGGAGACGGGCAAGGGAGGAGACGGACAAGGGAGGAGACGGACCAGGGAGGAGATGGGCGAGGGAGAAGACAGGCGAGAGAAGAGACATACGAGGGAGGAGACGGACAAGGGAGGAGACAGATGAAGTCTGTATGAAGTAAATGGATGTAAACCCAGAAGAGGTCTTTGCTCTCAGGGTTATTTTTTATCGTCAATTTATTAAGTGGGTCAGAAAAAACCGGATTGCTGTGGCTCAGGTGGTAGAGTGGGTCGTTAGGGTCAAAGGTTAAAGCTGTGGCTCAGTTGGTAGAGTGGGTCGCTCAATGACCGAGAGGTTGGCGGTTCACGTCCCAGCTCTGGCTGTCCACATGTTGAAGTGTCCTTGGGCAAGACACTGAACCCTGACTTAGGCCCCCAGTAGGACTGACCTTAGACCTTAGAAACCTACTGGTGTATGAGTGTGTGTGTGAATGGGTGAATGTGAGGCTAATGTAAAGCGCTTTGAACCATGAAGGTGGAAAAGAACTATATAAATGCAGAACATTTACCATTTATTCTGTGTCATGAGACACATGATCAGATGAGAGACGTGGAAGTGTAGTTTAGTGTCAGGGTTGGAGGACAGGGTTTCTGAGTTAGAAGCACGGCTCTGCAGCGCGGAGGCTAATGCTAGGCCTAGCTATAGTGAGGTAGCTGCAGGGACCGCAGGCTGTGCTAATGGCTGCAGGAATGCTAGCGTGGCTAGTCCCCCAGCCAGTACCGGGAGAGTCCAGGGATCGGTTTGTGACAGTACGGGGGAAGCGTGGTGCTAAACACACAAACGTAGCGCACCAAGAGCTTCACGTCTGTAGCAGACCCCATGGCAGAACACCGGCTTAACCAGACACTCTCCTCATTGGCAGTTCTATTCTTAGAGACGTGAAGCACCCAGTGGTGTCTGTCAGGTGTTCTCCAGGGGCCAGAGTCGGTGACATCGAAGGAAACCTTAGGCTTTTACAGCAGAGCAGGGCTAGCTTCCACCGCATTGTGATCCACGCTGGTGGTAACGATGTCCGACGGAAACAATCAGAGGTTCTTAAAGTGAACGTAGCATCGGTGTGTAAAGTTGCTAAGTCGATGTGTAACACCGTAGCATTCTCTGGACCCCTGCCTAACTTGTCCAACCTCTAGGTTGTCATCATTTAACCGCTGGTTGTCTAGATGGTGCTCAGAAAACCATGTAGTTTTCATAGATAAGTGGCGTGCGTTGTGGGGAAAGCCTGGGCTCATTGGCAGAGATAGCATACATCCCACTGGGGAAGGTGCCTCTCTCTGAGCACAAAATGTGGCTGCTAAATTTAACCTGTCAATATGACAATTCAGAGTGTGGGCCCAGGCGCAGAGTCGTAGAGTAAAACACTTCTGTGTACATCATCAACTTCACTCTGAGCTGTCACAAACCCAACATGTAGTAAATAATAGAAAAACTGTGTCTATCCCCTGTGTAGTTAATAATAAACACTGTGTAGTTAATAATAAACACTGTGTAGTTAATAATAAACACTGTGTAGTTAATAATAAACACTGTGTAGTTAATAATAAACACTGTGTAGTTAATAATAAACACTGTGTAGTTAATAATAAACACTGTGTAGTTAATAATAAACACTGTGTAGTTAATAATAAACACTGTGTAGTTAATAATAAACACTGTGTAGTTAATAATAAACACTGTGTAGTTAATAATAAACACTGTGTAGTTAAAAATAAACCTAATATTAAAAAACCTATAGGAGTCAGATCAAATAATTTAATAAAAATAGTTTTAAGTAATAATCAGATTAAAAGAACACCTAACAATTTTATCCAATGTGGACTGATCAATATTAGGTCTATTTCTTCCAAATCTCTATGAATCAATGATCTAATCAGTGATCAATAGATTGATATTTTAGCTGTGACTCAAACCTGGCTGCAGCAGGATGAATATGTCCCATTAAATGAATCCAGGTGAACTATCACACAGCCAGAACCAGTGGTGGTGGTGGAGGAGTGGCAGTAATATCTCACTCCAGTTTAGGTCTTAGCCCTAAAATTAATCCTAAAATTAATCCCACTTACCACTCCTTTGAAAGTCTACTTTTATCCATTACTTTCCCCAACTGCAGAAACCAAAAACCAGTCCTTTTTGTCCTAGTTTATGTCCCTCCTGGTCCTTATTCACAGTTTGGATCTCATCAGTCTCTGACTTTCTATCCAGTGTAGTGTTGAACTGGGATAGGATTAGAATAGTTGGTGATTTGAACATACATGTTGATAACAACACTGACTCTCTTAGTAATGCATTTAGTGACCTACTAGACGGATTAGGCTTTATCCAAAATGTTCATAAACCAACCCACATTCACAGACACACCCTCCATCTGATCTGAACATTTGCTGTTGAAATGAGTGACCTGGTTGTTTTTACCCATAATCCCATACTCTCAGATGACTTTTTAATGAGCTTTCAGTTTATGCTTGAGGATATTTCCACCTCAGTGATTAAAACACAAATGAAAAGGATATTATGTGACCGTGCTGTCTCAAAGTACAAAGAGTTAATTCAGTCACTATTTGTGTCTATGTCATGTGATTATGTAAAGGACACATTTAGTCCCAGTATAAGTGATGAGTTAGTCGATAGTACCATGCTCACACTACAAACTACGTTAGATATAGTTGCCCCCCTTAAGTTAAAAACTACTAAGATTAGATGAACCTCCCCATGGTACAACGCTGACACTCACTCCATTAAACAAACAACACCTAAATTAGAGGCAATGGAGGCGATCCAATTCACAACATTCTTTCAATGGCTGTAAAAATATGTGACTAAAGTATAATCCATCTTTGCGTACAGCCAAAACTAGATATTACTCATCCATAATAGAAGAAAACAAGAATAATCCTAGATTCCTGTTCAGTACTGTAGCCAAACTGACAAACAGACACACCTCCGTGGAACCAGTTATTCCATCCACGCTCCATTCTGATGATTTCCTGCAGTTCTTTAACAATAAAATATCAACTATGAGAGACAAAATAGACACATTTCTCCCAAATATTAGATCAGAAAAAGCAGCGGTTTCAAACCTAGGCCTTTTTATAAACCCCTCTTAGATTATTGTAACTCCTTACTTGTAGCGTGTCCTAAATATTCCCTAAAAAGCTTCAACTGGTTCAAAATGCAGCAGCAAGATTATTAACAGGATCAAATAGAAGAGAACACATCACCCCTGTGCTCCAAACCCTGACCCCTGACCCCTAACCCTATCACCCCTGTGCTCCAAACCCTGAACCCTGACCCTATCACCCATGTGCTCCAAATCCTGACCCCTGACCCTATCACCCCTGTGCTCCAAACCCTGACCCCTGACCCTATCACCCCTGTGCTCCAAACCCTGACCTCTGACCCCTGACCCTATCACCCCTGTGCTCCAAACCCTGACCCCTAACCCTATCACCCCTGTGCTCCAAACCCTGACCCCTGACCCTATCACCCCTGTGCTCCAAACCCTGAACCCTGACCCTATCACCCATGTGCTCCAAATCCTGACCCCTGACCCTATCACCCCTGTGCTCCAAACCCTGACCCCTGACCCTATCACCCCTGTGCTCCAAACCCTGACCTCTGACCCCTGACCCTATCACCCCTGTGCTCCAAACCCTGACCCCTAACCCTATCACCCCTGTGCTCCAAACCCTGACCCCTGACCCTATCACCCCTGTGCTCCAAACCCTGACCTCTGACCCCTGACCCTATCACCCCTGTGCTCCAAACCCTGACCTCTGACCCCTAACCCTATCACCCCTGTGCTCCAAACCCTGACCCCTGACCCCTAACTCTATCACCCCTGTGCTCCAAACCCTGACCCCTGACCCCTAACCCTATCACCCCTGTGCTCCAAACCCTGAACCCTGACCCCTAACCCTATCACCCCTGTGCTCCAAACCCTGACCCCTGACCCCTAACCCTATCACCCCTGTGCTCCAAACCCTGACCCCTGACCCTATCACCCCTGTGCTCCAAATCCTGATCCCTGACCCCTAACCCTATCACCCTTGTGCTCCAAACCCTGACCTCTGACCCCTAACCCTATCACCCCTGTGCTCCAAACCCTGACCCCTGACCCTATCACCCCTTTGCTCCAAACCCTGACCCCTAACCCTATCACCCCTGTGCTCCAAACCCTGACCCCTGACCCCTAACCCTATCACCCCTGTGCTCCAAACCCTTCACTGGCTACCAGTTGAGTTTAGAATTAAATTTAAAGTCCTCCTCCTTACATATAAAACCATTAATGGTATGGGTTAGGGGTCAGGGGTCAGGGGTTAATGGTATGGGCCCCTCTTATCTTAAAGATGATCTGGTTCTGTACCAACCCAATAGAACCCTTCGTTCTCAGAATGCAGGTTTATTGAAAGTTCCTAGGGTTTCTAAAACTACAGTAGGAGCTAGAGCCTTTAGTTACCATGGTTACTGTCTGATGGAGCTAGAGCCTTTAGTTACCATGGTTACTGTCTGATGGAGCTAGAGCCTTTAGTTACCATGGTTACTGTCTGATGGAGCTAGAGCCTTTAGTTACCATGGTTACTGTCTGATGGAATCATCAGGTCGACACAGTCTGTACATTTAAAATGAGGTTGAAAACATTTGTGTTTGATAAAAACTATGGTCAGGTTAGTTAAAAACAGACTGAAGTCACAGTTCAGTCTAAGCTGCACTAGGAGATAGAATGATGGAGGAAGAACAGACACTGAGTTGGTTCTTTTTCACTCTCTCTGTCTCTCTCTCTCACCCACCAAGTCTGTTCATGTCTTGCCACCTGGTGTCCCCATATTTCCCCACTCTCCCCAGAGGGGGGAATATAGGTCACTGCAGCTGCAGCGCAGACACTACAGCTCTCTCTGCAGTGTCTGAGTAGGGAGCCATGGACGACAGGATCTGCAGTGACTCGATTGCACCCTGTGCCAACCTGTGATCTTCTCCCTCACCTGTCTGGTGGATGGACCTGCCCCCCCTCCTTCATTTATATATGGACGTGCATCTATAGTCTGTCCGTCCATGGGAGTGGATCTGTCCTTCAGTGTGGTTCTCCTCAACATTTATTCTTTTTCCCACTGGGTTTGGAAGTTTTTACTGCTGAGAAGGAGGAGCTAAGGACAGGGGGAGGGTCTAAGGACAGGGGGGGTCTAAGGACAGGGGGGGGTCTAAGGACAGGGGGGGGGTCTAAGGACAGGGGGAGGGTCTAAGGACAGGGGATGTTTGGCGACTCTTCATATTTCTGTAGTTGATTGTGTTTCTGTAAAACCCTGTGAGACGACTTTGTTGTGATTTGGGGCTTTATAAATAAAATTGAATTGAATCTGTCTCAACTTACTTCGGTCACAGTCCACGAAAGAATCCAGCCACCTGTCGGTGTTTTTTTAATCAGCTGGACCTCATTTTCAGTTCCCAGCCAAAGTGTTTTCTTTTTCTGGTGGTGCTAACATCGCTTATTTAGCAAGTTTACTTGAAGGTCCTCTTCTGAGTCATCTAAAAGCACTCATTGAGCAGGACTCTCCTCTTTTCTCTAATTACGATTAGCCAGTGATTGAACTGAAAAAAATTCATGATCACCCGATCTGTGAGCAAGAAGCAGGTCAAAGGTTGCTCCAAATCACGCAAGGGGAGCATTCAGTACAGGATTATGTCATTCCTTTTCGGACTCTCGCCATTGAATCTAGATGGAATGATTCAGCTCTGATGTCAGCGTTTAAAGCTGGGCTTAAAGGGGACATACGTAGGTAGGGCGGTTTCCCTCAAAGGCCACTCCTCCACATGGGATGAAACCATCTCCATAGCCATTGAAGTTGGAGATCAGCTATTACGATGGGAACCAGTGTCCAGAGAGGGCACTGCTGCATTGGACCCACGTCATGAGGAACATATGCAAGTAGGATGCACATGGTTATCGTCTGAAGAGCATCACCAATGTTATATTCAGGGGCTGTGCCTCTACTGTGGCCATGCTGGACATTTTGTGCTCAAATGCCCTTTTAAGGGGCAAGTTATTCAGTGTTGTTCTGCCCAATTTACTCCTTTTTCAAGGATACATTTTTCTGTAAGTCTGGCCTCTCCTGGTTCATGTATTTTTCAGGGGACCCTAATTGATTCTGGGTTGGACTCCAATCTCATGTCTTAGGACCTCATTGAGACTCTTCAACTCACCCCTATTTAGATGTTTTCTCTTCTGGAAGTGGTGGCACTGGACGGCTCACTGGTAACGCACAAGACACCATCCATTAGGATGAATTTTGCTGATCATCACTCTGAGAAGATTAGTTTCCATATTGTTTCCTCCACACCCCAACCACTTATTCTGGGAATACCTTGGGAGACACAACCCACACAGACTGGCAAAGAAATGTGATATTATTATCTTGGGTATCCAACTGTCACAATTCATGCTTTCCTACTGTTTTTCAGAACCGAGTACATAACCAGATCCAGATCACAATGGCCCTGACCTCTCAGGATGAAACAGAATACCCTGCTCTAGACAAGGTTCCCTCTTCCTACCATGACCTCAAACAAGTGTTCAATAAGGCTAAGGCTAGAACATTACCACAGCATAGACCTTACGATTGTGATATAAATCTAAGACTGGACACTTCACCTCCTGAAGGCAGACTATACTCTTTATCTGGGCCAGAGACTAAGGTCGTGACTCAATACATCGATGAGTCGCTAGTGTTTGACCTAATTCATAGGTCCTCCTCACCAGCAGGGACAAGATTTTTCTTCATTGAGAAGAAAGACAAGACATTATGGCCATGTATAGATTATAGGGGTCTGAATGACATAACCATCCATGACAGATACCCTCTACCATTGATGTCATCAGCCTTTGAATTATTTCAAGAGGCCAAGATTTTTGCCAAGCTAGATGTGTGTAATGCCTATCATTTAATCAGGATTAAGGACGGGGATGAGTGGAAGATTGGGTTTAATACCCCCATCGGACATTTTGAGTGTCTGGTGATGTCCTTTGGGCTTACAAATTCCCCAGCGGTATTTCAAGCCCTTGTAAATGATATTCTGCAGGACTTCTTGAATGAGTTTGTTTTTGTTTATTTGTACGACATACAAATGTTTTCTCCAGACTCTCAATCACAGCATGTTCGAGTGATACTACAGAGGTTACTGGAAAACCAGCTGTATGTCAAGGCAGAAAAGTGCAAGTTTCACCGTCACTTCAATTTTGGGGTTTTCCATTTCAGAAGGCCAAATCAAGGTGGACCCGGATAAGGTCAAGGCCGTAAAGAACTGGTCAAGACCTACTACATGAAGAGAAGTACAGAGGTTCTTGGGATTCTCCAACTTCTACAGAAAGTTCATCAGGGGGTTCAGCAAGGTTGCTGCGCCATTACACACCTCCTCACCTCTCAGGGGAACTCATTCTGTTGCAGTGAAGACACTGACAAGGTTTTTCACAAACTCAAGCAGCTGGTTACCTCTGCTCCCGTACTTGGATTTCCAGATCCGAATGGAGTGGGAGCGTAGCCTAGGATCTAGACTGTCCCCAGTGGCCGCAAATGGTATTTGCTACGGGGAGAGTCTAGAAAGTCTAGGTGAATTTGTGGGCGGGATAACCGCTGTCTGTCAAATTTTCTCTTTACACAACGCCACGCTATTGGATGGGTAACCAGTCAGAGCCAACCAGTCAGAGCCAACCAATCAGAGCGATGAACATGGAGCAGGTCTAACCATTCCCGGTTCAGCCAGGATTCCGGAGTCCCGTACACTATTTGGCACCGGCCGCTTCGGATCTCCTCCGGGTCGCCTTTGCCGAGTTGTGCTGCTCGTATTCCCAGTTTTTCGGCCTCTTGCAACTGGTCATCCATTAGGGCTAAAAGGGGTGACACAACGATCACCAGCGGGTTGTGCAGACCCATGCGTCGTCCCAGTAGTGGAGCCAGCTGATAAATCAAACTTTTGCCATACCCGGCGGGCAAAACTCCGACAACGTCCCTTTTTTCTAAAAACAGCTTAAGTGCCGTTTTCTGCTCCTCTCGCAGGGAAAACTGTAATTTTAAATCCCCTAGCGTTGCTGCCAAAGCCAGCTCGAATGGTTGTTCCTGGTGATGAGCCATGTTGTCTAGCAGCTAGCAACTGGTGTTACGGCAATGTGTGCTAGCTAGCAGCTACGCCTTCTTCTTCTCTTTGGTGTGCTAGCTGCTACGTCTCTGCGACTACAACATTACGTGTCGTATTTGTGTCGTCATGAGGCAGGGCGGGCTCCAATCCCGCCCCTCGCGATTTGATTGGCCCGGTACATTTTGGATTTTCAGATCCGAGGCTGTCTAGTCTGTCTCCTGTAGCAAATACCATTTGCGGCCACTGGGGACAGACTAGATCCTAGGCTAGTGGGAGCGGTGATCTTTCAGCATTCTCTGGAGACAGGAAGGATACATCCCTGCACATATATGTCCAAGAAACTGTCAAGTTCTGAGAAGAATAATGATGTTGGTAACCGTAGGAGGAATGGAGACACTGGTTGGAAGGGACTGAACAGCCGTTCCTGGTGTGGACCGACCACAAGAACCTTGAGTACCTTAAATCAGCCAAGAGGCTCAATTCATGTCAGGCCAGGTAGTCTCTTTTCTTCACTCGCTTTAATGTCACGCTGTCTTTCAGGACCAGATCCAAAAACATGAAACTGGATGCCCTATCCAGAATGTTCCCGTCCAAACAGAGGAGCCCGTCTGAGGAAACCATCATTCCTCGAACCCAGGGGCTAGGGGCGTTCTGGTGGAAGAAAAGGTTCTAGAGGCCAACAGAAGGAGAAGGGCTCAACCTGGGGTACCTGGGGGCTGTCTATATGTTCCTCTGAGGTTGAGAGTGGAAATCATTCACAGGGCTCCCACCTCTAAGCTCCCAATCCATCCCAGTATACGACGCACAATGGCCGTCATTTCAAGAAGGTTCTTAATTGTTGTACATGAATACGTTTCTATTAACCCTCAAGTCAAAAGTCTTTCAGAGAAGTGTGAAATTATGTGTAATTGCCCCCTGGCGGGCCACTCTGACTCCAGGGAGTTAAATTCCATGGTGGTTTTATAATTTTATTTCATAACTCTACTGGAAATAACGGGTTATTAAAATAATATTTTCACATACAATAACTATATTCACCAAACAATTAATGGTACACACTTCTGTCTCTGAGTATGTACAAGTATCAACATGTATCTGAAGAACTATAGTAAATACACACATATCTTTGGTACCAAAATATCCACAATACACAACTTTATATTCAAGTGTAAAACATTTATGAGGCTAAACTCACTGTGCTAAACACATTTATTAATAAAAATGGGCGGACATCTTGGATTTAGTGTCCTGGGTTACTTTTAAACAAACTTTGATTTTTGTGTGAAAAAATTGAGGATTATTTTATTATCTACTGCAATAAAAATACCTGTGTTGCTTGGACAGACAATAGTACCCATGATGCTTGGACAGACAATAGTACCCATGATGCTTGGACAGACAATAGTACCCATGATGCTTGGACAGACAATAGTACCTGTGCTGCTTGGACAGACAATAGTACCCATGATACTTGGACAGACAATAGTACCTGTGTTGCTTGGACAGACAATAGTACCCATGATGCTTGGACAGACAATAGTACCTGTGCTGCTTGGACAGACAATAGTACCCATGATACTTGGACAGACAATAGTACCTGTGCTGCTTGGACAGACAATAGTACCCATGATGCTTGGACAGACAATAGCACCTGTGCTGCTTGGACAGACAATAGTACCCATGATGCTTGGACAGACAATAGTACCTGTGCTGCTTGGACAGACAATAGTACCCATGATGCTTGGACAGACAATAGTACCTGTGCTGCTTGGACAGACAATAGTACCTGTGTTGTTTTCAGGTGCTGTTTTTTCCAGTTCAGTTTTGGTCTGGGTTGAGGTGCCAACATCCACTGTTTCACTGCCTGTAAAGTGTAACACACATTAATAAACACACATACACACACACTGCTGGTGTAGTGATGTTATGTCACACATAAATAAAACATTCAATGTTAAAGTAAATTCTGCTGTAAATGCACTTCTATAATTATTTTCTACCTTCATGGTTCAAAGTTCTTTACATTAGCTTCACATTCACCCATTCACACACACACTCATACACCAGTAGGTTTCTAAGGTCTAAGGTCAGTCCTACTGGGGGCCTAAGTCAGGGTTCAGTGTCTTGCTCAAGGACACTTCGGAGTGTGGACAGCCAGAGCTGGGACACAAACCACCAACCTCTCGGTCGTTGGGCAACTGTAAATACCATGGGAACAACAATGTTATGATTGTCAAACGGAAAAATTAAAAAAGCTAATGTAGTCCTTTTAGTTTTATTTGTATTATTTATAGATGGAAACACAAACAACTAAAATACTCTTTAGTTGTTTAACATTTTTGATTTTTGATTTTCTTTCTGATGTGAGTGTGACTATTATATTTACATGAATACAGCACTTTAGGACCATGGGAGGGTGGGGGGGTGGGTGGGCATCCAAAACCCATGCCCTAGGTCCTCCAGGCTGGCAGTATCCCCCTGAGCCTCCCCTTGGCAATCGGGTCTAAACTGGGCTGAGCCCCGGTCAAGAGGGTGGAGTTAGAGGGAGAAGAGGGTGGACTTAGTGGGTGGAGTTAGAGAGAAAGAATAAAGACCGGTGCTGGAGGAAGTTCTGAAAGACAAACGCTGCGCTTGGAAGAGACTCGCCTTGTGGCTGGGACGGGGCCGGAGCGAAACCCAACACCAGGTTGGACGCATCACGGCACACACGCAGGTCTGTGCCGGAATGTGCTGGTCCTCGTCATCGGCCCCTGAGGGAGACAGACCGTCTGGATGTTGCTCGTTCGCCAGGTTGGGAAAAACCAGGAATGTGGCGGCGGGCCACGGCCTTTGTGTTTGGATCAAACATTCAGACTGGTGTGAAATGGTCGAACCACATATATTAACTCTGCCTTTACTATTAATATTCTGCTAGCGTTGTTAATGCTCACATTCACAAAGATATTCTATGTAGAGATAAACAAAGAACCTAGACTACAATAATAGAGAGTTTATGCAGTGGAATGACTGGCGCACGATGTTTGTTTGTTTTAACTGGCGACAGAAGATAATCCATCGGTCAAACGGTCATCCGTTAACATTCCTCCTCCCAATGCATTCTGGGAAATTTCCACAGCTGCTCCTCCAACATGTCATGTACTGTTACAATAGAACTTGTTTCCACAGTTTGTAATTACCAACACACAATCCTTTTTACAGTGTATAATGTGAGCAGAACCAGTCTGGTGATAAGAGTCAGGTCACATTTATCAGACTCTTGGCCATGGCTCAGTTGGTATAGCGGGTCCATTAAGGGTTGGTGGTTCGAATCCCGCTCTTTCCTAGTCAGTCCGTTGTGTTCTTGGGCAAAGACACTTAACCCTCCAGTGTCACTCACACTGATATATGAATGTTTGGTGGTGGGAGGGGCCGCGCAAAATGGCTGCCATGCAGTCTGCCCCTGGACAACTGTGGATACATGTGTAGTTTACCACCACCAGAGGGAGCATGTGAGAGTGAATGAAAAATGGATCAGTAATGTAAAGTGCTTTGGGTGCCTTGAAAAGTGCAATAGAAATCTAATCCATTATTATTATTATTATTATTATTATTATTATTATTATTATTATTATATCCTTTAAAATGTGAAGAACATCAACAACTGGACACGTGTTGACAAAAACAAGTGACATTTGAATAAGATTTTGTCCCCATTTGTCTCAGTTACAGTTTACATAACAATTACAAAACCCTTAGTAACAGAATATTTATATAATCACAGACATGTCAAGTTCGTCTGATTCATTCAATTTATTCACATTTTTTGCAAATGGTTTGTTAACATGAATATTTAATTAATTCATTAATTAATTATACAGGTTTTATACTAAAACAAAGATAAAATCTACAGTTTTTATTACTGATAGATAATTATGATTATATTTTACTGCTGGCCCAAATTTGGCCCCCGGGCCTTATGTTTGTCACCGGTGCTAGAGGAGAACAGAGGGTTAAGGATAGGTGAAAGAACTGACCTGTGATTGGCTGCAGAGTCTGAAGATGTTGTTGGTCTCTGAAAGAATAATGACATAACGATAATGACTTAAACGGTCATGTTTTAAACCTGTACAGACTAGCAGCCGGTTCTGGACCAGTTCCTAAAGTACCCTCAGGTGCAGGTACAGACGGTGGTACCTTTGCAGCTGTGTGTCCAGAAACTTCTTCCTCTCCGCCAGCAGCAGGTTCATGCTTTGCTCATAGTTGTAGGCGGGGCCAAAACACCACTCCTTACACTGTTGCTGGATGTTCTCGTTGGCTGTGGCCAACCGGACACCCAGCTTATCCTTCAGGGGGTGGAGCTTCTGGTAGCTGTCCATGTCCCTCACCATGACAACCAGATGTGGGATGATATGGTTTCCAAAACACTTCTGAAGCTCTTTGATCTCATCCTCTGGTGTCTTGCTCTGTGTGTAGTGAGAGTGTATGGGCAGTGACTTGGTGTGTCGAGAGTATATGGGTAGTACATGAGTGTGATGAGAGGGTGAGGGCAGTAAATAAATAAATAAAATTGAATTGAATAAAATTGAATTGAATTAACTGGAAATGGTGGGGGCAATACCTGGGTGTGGTGAGAGTGTATGGGCAGTACCTGGGTGTGGCAGGAGTGTTTGGGCAGTTCCGGGGTGTGGTGTGTTGGGGACAGTACCTGGGTGTGGTGGGGTAGTACTTGGGTGTGTTGGGGGCAGTACCTGGGTGGGTTGGGGGCAGTACTTGGGTGTGTTGGGGGCAGTACCTAGGAATGTTGGGGGCAGTACCTGGGTGGGTTGGGGGCAGTACTTGGGTGTGTTGGGGGAAGTACCTGGGAATGTTGGGGGCAGTACCTAGGAATGTTGGGGGCAGTACTTGGGTGTATTGGGGGAAGTACCTGGGAATGTTGGGGGCAGTACCTAGGAATGTTGGGGGCAGTACCTAGGAATGTTGGGGGCCGTACTTGGGTGTGTTGGGGGAAGTACCTGGGAATGTTGGGGGCAGTACTTGGGTGTGTTGGGGGAAGTACCTGGGAATGTTGGGGGCAGTACCTAGGAATGTTGGGGGCAGTACTTGGGTGTGTTGGGGGAAGTACCTGGGAATGTTGGGGGCAGTACCTAGGAATGTTGGGGGCCGTACTTGGGTGTGTTGGGGGCAGTACTTGGGTGTGTTGGGGGAAGTACCTGGGAATGTTGGGGGCAGTACCTGGGTGTGGTGAGAGTCTACAGGCAGGATGAACAGGTTGACACCAGGCTGGGACAGCGCCATGCAGTCGATGACGTGCAGACTTTGATGGACACCGAAATCCGGCATGGTGACGACTTTGAAGGCGCCGTCGTCGTTGACGACCAGACCATCCTCAGTCACCATGGAAACAGCTGATCCACACAGGAGCTGTCCAATCAGGGACTTGAGCTGCGTGTCCTGTCCAATCAGTACGATGATGAACTTCTCTGGATACGCTGTGAGGATGAAGATGATGATGAAGATGAGGATGAAGATGATGATGAAGACAAATGTTAAATGTTCTTCACTTCCATAGCTCTTTACATTAACCTCACATTCACCCATTCACACACACTCACACACCAGTAGGTTCTATGGTTCTGTCAGTCCTACTGGGAGACTAAGGGTTCAGTGTCTCTGGACATGTGGACACTTGGAGATGTGGACAGACAGAGCTGAGACGCGAACCGCCAACCTCTGAGTCATTGGGCGACCCACTCTACCAACTGGGCCACAGCAGCAGATGACGATGAAGATGAGGATGATGATGTCATCACATATTTTAATAGAGAACAATGTCAGATGATTGGCTAGGAGACTGTAGACCAGGACTCTTAGACCAGGGTCCAGTTTAGACCGGGACTCTTAAAACAGGGTCCAGTTTAGACCAGGACTTTTAGACCAGGGTCCAGTTTAGATCAGGACTTTTAGACCAGGGTCCAGTTAGACCAGGACTCTTAGACCAGGGTCCATCTTAGACCAGGACTCTTAGACCAGGGTCCAGTTTAGACCAGGACTCTTAGACCAGGGTCCAGTTTAGACCAGGGCTTTTAGACCAGGGTCCAGTTTAGATCAGGACTTTTAGACCAGGGTCCAGTTAGACCAGGACTCTTAGACCAGGGTCCATCTTAGACCAGGACTCTTAAACCAGGGTACAGTTTAGACTAGAACTCTTAGACCAGGGTTCAGTTTAGACTGAGACTCTTAGACCAGGGTCCATCTTAGACCAGGACTCTTAAACCAGGGTACAGTTTAGACTAGAACTCTTAGACCAGGGTTCAGTTTAGACTGAGACTCTTAGACCAGGGTCCATCTTAGACCAGGACTCTTAAACCAGGGTCCAGTTTAGACCAGGACTCTTAGACTAGGGTCCAGTTTAGACCAGGACTTTTAGACCAAGGTCCAGTTTAGATCAGGACGTTTAGACCAGGGTCCAGTTAGACCAGGACTTTTAGACCAGGGTCCATCTTAGTCTAGGACTCTCAAACCAGGGTCCAGTTTAGACCTGGACTCTTAGACCAGGGTGAGGTTTAGACCAGGACTCTTAGACCAGGGTCCAGTTTAGACCAGGACTGTTAGAACAGGGTCCAGTTTAGACCAGGACTGTTAGACCAGGGTCCAGTTTAGACCAGGACTCTTAGACCAGGGTCCAGCTTAGACCAGGACTGTTACACCAGGGTCCAGTTTAGACCAGGACTCTTAGACCAGGGTGAGGTTTAGACCAGGACTCTTAGACCAGGGTCCAGTTTAGACCAGGGTGAGGTTTAGACCAGGACTTTTAGACCAAGGTCCAGTTTAGATCAGGACTTTTAGACCAGGGTCCAGTTAGACCAGGACTCTTAGACCAGGGTGAGGTTTAGACCAGGACTCTTAGACCAGGGTCCAGTTTAGACCAGGACTGTTAGACCAGGGTCCAGTTTAGACCAGGACTGTTAGACCAGGGTCCAGTTGAGACCAGGACTCTTAGACCAGGTTCCAGTTTAGACCAGGACTCTTAGACCAGGGTCCAGTTTCGACCAGGACTGTTAGACCAGGGTCCAGTTGAGACCAGGACTGTTAGACCAGGGTCCAGTTTAGACCAGGACTGTTAGACCAGGGTCCAGTTTAGACCAGGACTCTTAGACCAGGTTCCAGTTTAGACCAGGACTCTTAGACCAGGGTCCAGTTTAGACCGGGACTCTTAGACCACATAATAAGTACAAACTATTGTATGTGATTTAACGTAAACACATCCATTAAATTATTTACCATACAAACAAAACAAAAAAATGTTTTAATGGTTTATTTTAGAAACTTTTCCGTTTTTTCTGCTTAAATAAATATTTTATTTATGACACAAATACAGTTTTACTTTGTACTTTATTACACTTCAGTAGTTGTACTTTTACTTCAGTAAAGCAGTTGAAGCAGTACTTAATAAAATTGAATTGAATTTGACCAAAGTAGTGTATTTTGCACCAGTAGCTGTACTTGTACTACAGTACTTTGACCAGCTCAGGTCAGTGGGTCAAGGGTCAAAGGTGAAAGTGTGGATCAGACAGAAGGATGAATAGTGACTGACCTGGTGGAGGTGAACGCTGAGCCATGGTGTCGACGTCTGCACCTGGAACCACCCACACGCTCTCATATAGGCTCTGAGGCTCCTCCCACAGGGCGGAGCCTCAGACCTGTTGAACAGCACATAAACCTGATGATTTCCCATGATGCCATGGGCCAGTCTGCTGTAAAGAATGTTGTCTGTCAGCTGTTTGGTTCCTTTGGAATGTTGGGTGTTTGGGGCACTGCTGACACCTGCTGGACCACACAGTAACAGCATTAGCATTAGCAACAGCATTAGCAACAGCAACAACATTAGCAAAAGCATTAGCAACAGCATTAGCAATAGCATTAATGCCCTTTGATAGCTCAGTTGGTAGAGCGGAGGACTGTAGTGAAAATCTGCAGCAACATTAGCATAAGCAACAATGTTAGCATTAGGAGCAGCATTAACAGTAGCATTAGCAGCATTAGCATTAGAAGTATTAGCAGTAGATTTAGCAACAGCAGCACCAGCATTAGCAATAGCATTAGTTAAAGCAGCATTAGCATTAACAGTAGCATTAGAGCATTAGCAGCATTCCGCCGCAGCATTATCATTAGCAACAGCATTAGCCACAGCAGCAGCATTAGTAGCATTATCAGTATTGGCAGCAGCATTAGCAGCATTAGCAATACAATTAGCAGAATCATTGACGGCAGTATTAGCAGCGCTAATATTAGCAGCAGCAGCATTTAAAACATTTTTTTTTCATTCATTTCAGGCAGTTCCATTCAATGTTCAATTCACCATCAATCCAATATGAAAAACAAACAAATAAACACACACACACACTATATATATATATATATATATGCGGCCAGAATACCAAAACAAATAGGGAAAAAGAAAGAAAAAAAATAAAAGAAAGGTGCCTGAAAAGAAGTGGGACGAAGAAAACGTATTAAATCCCACCCCAAAACTTATTCAGTAACAGTACTACATTTGTTGATACTTTTGTTCTTATGAGATTAAGGAAAAAAAACATTTACACAACTCAGTAGTCAGCTCGTAAACAAGACAAAAAAACTAAATACATATGATCATATACAACAGTGTAACCATAGGTTACATAGAAAACTGTGGAGTAATATACAAATACTAACAATAGTAATATACAAATACTAACAATAGTAATATACAAATACTAACGATAGTAATATACAAATACTAACAATAGTAATATACAAATACTAACAATAGTAATATACAAATACTAACAATAGTAATATACAAATACTAACAATAGTAATATACAAATACTAACAATAGTAATATACAAATACTAACAATAGTAATATACAAATACTAACAATAGTAATATACAAATACTAACAATAGTAATATACAAATACTAACAATAGTAATATACAAATACTAACAATAGTAATATACAAATACTAACAATAGTAATATACAAATACTAACAATAGTAATATACAAATACTAACAATAGTAATATACAAATACTAACAATAGTAATATACAAATACTAACAATAGTAATATACAAATACTAACAATAGTAATATATAAATACTAACAATAGTAATATACAAATACTAACAATAGTAATATATAAATACTAACGATAGTAATATACAAATACTAACGATAGTAATATACAAATACTAACAATAGTAATATATAAATACTAACAATAGTAATATACAAATACTAACAATAGGAATATATAAATACTAACGATAGTAATATACAAATACTAACGATAGTAATATACAAATACTAACAATAGTAATATACAAATACTAACAATAGTAATGTACAAATACTAACGATAGTAATATACAAATACTAACGATAGTAATATACAAATACTAACAATAGTAATATACAAATACTAACAATAGTAATATACAAATACTAACAATAGTAATATACAAATACTAACGATAGTAATATACAAATACTAACAATAGTAATATACAAATACTAACAATAGTAATATACAAATACTAACGATAGTAATATACAAATACTAACAATAGTAATATACAAATACTAACAATAGTAATATACAAATACTAACGATAGTAATATACAAATACTAACAATAGTAATATACAAATACTAACGATAGTAATATACAAATACTAACAATAGTAATAAACAAATACTAACGATAGTAATATACAAATACTAACGATAGTAATATACAAATACTAACAATAGTAATATACAAATACTAACGATAGTAATATACAAATACTAACGATAGTAATATACAAATACTAACGATAGTAATATACAAATACTAACGATAGTAATATACAAATACTAACGATAGTAATATACAAATACTAACAATAGTAATATACAAATACTAACGATAGTAATATACAAATACTAACAATAGTAATATACAAATACTAACGATAGTAATATACAAATACTAACGATAGTAATATACAAATACTAACAATAGTAATATACAAATACTAACAATAGTAATATACAAATACTAACAATAGTAATATACAAATACTAACAATAGTAATATATAAATACTAACAATAGTAATATACAAATACTAACGATAGTAATATACAAATACTAACGATAGTAATATACAAATACTAACGATAGTAATATACAAATACTAACGATAGTAATATACAAATACTAACAATAGTAATATACAAATACTAACGATAGTAATATACAAATACTAACAATAGTAATATATAAATACTAACGATAGTAATATACAAATACTAACGATAGTAATATACAAATACTAACGATAGTAATATACAAATACTAACAATAGTAATATACAAATACTAACGATAGTAATATACAAATACTAACAATAGTAATATATAAATACTAACGATAGTAATATACAAATACTAACGATAGTAATATACAAATACTAACGATAGTAATATACAAATACTAACGATAGTAATATACAAATACTAACGATAGTAATATACAAATACTAACGATAGTAATATATAAATACTAACAATAGTAATATACAAATACTAACAATAGTAATATACAAATACTAACAATAGTAATATATAAATACTAACAATAGTAATATACAAATACTAACAATAGTAATATACAAATACTAACGATAGTAATATACAAATACTAACGATAGTAATATACAAATACCAACGATAGTAATGTACAAATACCAACGATAGTAATGTACAAATACCAACGATAGTAATGTACAAATACTAACGATAGTAATATACAAATACTAACGATAGTAATATACAAATACTAACAATAGTAATATATAAATACTAACAATAGTAATATACAAATACTAACGATAGTAATATACAAATACTAACGATAGTAATATACAAATACTAACAATAGTAATATACAAATACTAACAATAGTAATATACAAATACTAACGATAGTAATATACAAATACTAACAATAGTAATATATAAATACTAACGATAGTAATATACAAATACTAACGATAGTAATATACAAATACTAACAATAGTAATATACAAATACTAACAATAGTAATATACAAATACTAACAATAGTAATATACAAATACTAACAATAGTAATATATAAATACTAACATAAGTAATATACAAATACTAACGATAGTAATATACAAATACTAACGATAGTAATATACAAATACTAACAATAGTAATATACAAATACTAACAATAGTAATATACAAATACTAACGATAGTAATATACAAATACTAACGATAGTAATATATAAATACTAACGATAGTAATATACAAATACTAACGATAGTAATATACAAATACTAACGATAGTAATATACAAATACTAACAATAGTAATATACAAATACTAACAATAGTAATATACAAATACTAACGATAGTAATATACAAATACTAACAATAGTAATATACAAATACTAACGATAGTAATATACAAATACTAACAATAGTAATATACAAATACTAACAATAGTAATATACAAATACTAACAATAGTAATATACAAATACTAACAATAGTAATATACAAATACTAACAATAGTAATATATAAATACTAACAATAGTAATATACAAATACTAACGATAGTAATATACAAATACTAACGATAGTAATATACAAATACTAACGATAGTAATATACAAATACTAACAATAGTAATATACAAATACTAACAATAGTAATATACAAATACTAACGATAGTAATATACAAATACTAACAATAGTAATATATAAATACTAACGATAGTAATATACAAATACTAACGATAGTAATATACAAATACTAACGATAGTAATATACAAATACTAACAATAGTAATATACAAATACTAACAATAGTAATATACAAATACTAACAATAGTAATATACAAATACTAACGATAGTAATATACAAATACTAACAATAGTAATATATAAATACTAACGATAGTAATATACAAATACTAACGATAGTAATATACAAATACTAACG
>CM035794.1:1563341-1595841 GCA_020466265.1 Siphamia tubifer | reverse complement strand
TATTTAAAATGTGTTCGTAATAATTTTTTAAATAATTCTTAAGATATTATCAGTGTTGGGAAAGTTCACTTTATTTAGGAACTAGTTCATAGTTCAGTTCCAGTTAGTTAATATGAATTAGTTCAGTTCATCCTTCATTTTTCTAAATTATTAACTAGAAGTTCATGGATCCTAAAATAAACTTTTTCCTTCTTTTTTTGTGTTATTATTGTAAACTTATTATTAACTGTTCCTAACGTTATCCTGTAGTCAGTAAATCAGGGGTAAATGTCAAAGTCAGTATCTTACCCCAGGGTTAACTTCCCTCTGCAGGTTCTTAGAACACAAGCAGTGGTTTCACTGAGTTTAGTTTTTAATGTTTATTTACAAGAACGGGACAAACACCTGCTCTGGTCACACTATGTACATTTAACTCTTTTTCTTCACTCCCAAAAACTCTCTGTCCCCCTCTCTCTCTCTCTGTCTCTCTCTCTCTGTCTTTCTCTCTGTCTCTTTCTCTCTCTCTCTCTCTCTCGCTGTCTCTCTCTCTCTCTCTTTCTCTCTCTCTCTCTCTCTTTCTCTCTCTCTCTTTCTCTCTCTCTCTCTCTCTCTCTCTTCTCATTGGCTATTCCACAACATTATGTTTCCAACATTAGTTCAGAATAATACATAAATGTCATCTATGATAATGTTGTGTTTTTATCCCATTTTATTCCTTATAGGACTCAATAATTACAACGTGATAAGAACTAAATATGAACTAAATAAGAGCACAGTTCAATAAATGCCAGAATAATCACGTTCACAACTTCCCGTTCATTTGGCAAAAGTGAACGAGTCGTTCAAGTTCGTTAAAAATATGATATAGTTCGTGAACGATCGTTCAATGAACTCCTTCAGGTACAACATGGGTGAGGTGGAAGACTCCAATGCTCAGTGCTGAAGGGAAAAATAATTTAATAACAAACAAAGCAAAAATCAAGACAGAAACGACACCAAACAAAGACCAAATAGAAACCTGGGTGTAGATCAGAGTCCGTGGTGTGAAAACTGTCCAGGTTATGGTGACATGAGAGATGTCCGGGTTATGGAAAAGATAGAAGTGTATGGTCCCACACTGGCAACTGCCGGCCTTACTGCTTTTATAGTCACAGATAAGTAACGGTTTGCAGTGTTGTGGAATTATTTCAGTTTAATTAAGAACAAAGCTGGAATCAGAATAATATTTAGAAAAATAATTGTAATGAGTTCTGTTCAAGACAGAACAAACATGGCAGCATGTGTGTGGAGAGAACTGTGCCAGACCAAGGAGACCCAGGTACTTATACAGATACAACTGGCCAAAGGAAACATACAGAAAGGGTGGTTAAGATAATGATCATACAACTAACAATAAAAGGAGGTCACAGAAGGTTTGGTAAAACTTTCAACTGATACAATTAACAATAAAATTCAATTCAATTCAATTCAATTTTATTTATAAAGCCCTAAATCACAACAAAGTCGTCTCAGAGGGCTTTACAAAAACATAATCAACTACAGAAATACATGAAAAGTCCCAGGCATCCCCTGTCCTTAGACCCTCCCCCTGTCCTTAGACCCTCCCCCTGTCCTTAGACCCTCCCCCTGTCCTTAGACCCTCCTTCTCAGCAGAAAAAACTTCCAAACCCAGTGGGAAAAAGAAGAAATCTTGAGGAGAACCACATTGAAGGACAGATCCACTCCCATGGACGGACAGACTATAGATGAACGTCCATGTATAAATGAAGGAAGGGGGGGCTGGTCCAGACAGGCAGGGGCGGTGGTCCGGGGTCACAGGTCAGCACAGGCGAGATACTCCAGATCCTGTCGTCCATGGCTCCCGTGCAGACAGTGTCAGGAGAGCCACCACTCCCCCCAGGGGGGGAGGGGGGAAAGGGGACACCAGGTGACTAGTCATGAACAGACTTGGTATGAAAGATATGTTATAAAAATGACAGAAACAGATGTGAGAGAGAGAAAGAGAAGAAAGAACTCAGTGTCTGTACTTCCCCCAGCATTCTAACTCCTAGGGCAGCCTAGACTGAACTGTGACTCATACATCATGTATACATGATATATGAGTCACATCATTTTTAACTAACCTGATCATAGGCTTTCTCAAACAGGAATGTTTTAAGCCTAATTTTAAATGTAGAGACTGTTTCTGCGTCTTTAATATTAAAGGGAAGATGATTCCATAAGACAGTAACCATGGTAACTAAAGGCTCTAGCTCCTACTGTACTTTTAGAAACCCTAGGAACTTTCAATAAACCTGCATTCTGAAAACGAAGGGTTCTATTGGGTTGGTACGGAACCAGATCATCTTTAAGATAAGAGGGGCCCATACCATTAACCCCTGACCTCTGACCCCTAACCCTAACCCATACCATTAATGGTTTTATATGTAAGGAGGAGGATTTTAAATTCAATTCTAGACTCAACTGGTAGCCAGTGAAGGGTTTGGAGCACAGGGGTGATAGGGTTAGTGGTCAGGGGTCAGGGTTTGGAGCACAGGGGTGATAGGGTTAGGGGTCAGGGGTCAGGGTTTGGAGCACAGGGGTGATGTGTTCTCTTCTATTTGATCCTGTTAATAATCTTGCTGCTGCATTTTGAACCAGTTGAAGCTTTTTAGGGAATATTTAGGACACGCTACAAGTAAGGAGTTACAATAATCTAATCGTGATGTAACAAATGCATGAATTAATTTTTCTGCAGTCGTTTTAGACAGAATATTCCTAATTTTGGCTAATGTTGCGCAGGTGAAAGAAGGCTGTTCTGCAAGTTTGGTTAATGTGCCCTGACCTCTGACCCCTGACCCTTTGAATGAAAGATCTGGATCAAATAAAACTCCTAAATTTTTAACTGTGGCACTGGGTGTTCCACTTAAGTTGTCCAGAGTAACTATCTGGTCAGTTAGTGTCACTGACTGGTTTAAATGCTTTGGGCTAAGCACAGTCAACAGTTAAAACTGTCAGATGTAAAACACAAGACAAAGTAATAATATAAAGAAAAAATAAGTCATACATTTCCATTACAGCAGCTTCACAGTGAAGGGTCAGGTGTGCATTGAGAAAACTGGGGGAAAGGTCACCAGAGTAGAGGTCATGACAACACTGGATATTAGTTCATTTATTTTGGTATCGTTTATATTTCCATTCACTTCCTCGGTTTTTACTTTCATGAATTGTTTATACATTTTGAAGTCCTTTCATTATCCAGGGACATTTCTCGGGTTTATTCTTTATTCTATATTTATGCACAGGGTGTTATGAACGCAGTACTCTGTGTCCTGTAAGTCTTTTATTTTTGTGAGTCTTATGTAGTTTCTGTCATTGTTAGTGTCTGGGCTTTTATTTTGTTATGTGGGTTCTTGTCTGTGTCTTGTGGTTCTTGCAATTTAGGAGTTTTATTTGATCCAGATCTTTCATTCAAAATGCACATTAACCAAACATGTAGAACAGCCTTCTTTCACCTGCGCAACATTAACCAAAATTAGGAATATTCTGTCTAAAACGACTGCAGAAAAATTAATTCATGCATTTGTTACATCACGATTAGATTATTGTAACTCCTTACTTGTAGCGTGTCCTAAATATTCCCTAAAAAGCTTCAACTGGTTCAAAATGCAGCAGCAAGATTATTAACAGGATCAAATAGAAGAGAACACATCACCCCTGTGCTCCAAACCCTGACCCCTGACCCCTAACCCTATCACCCCTGTGCTCCAAACCCTGACCCCTAACCCTATCACCCCTGTGCTCCAAACCCTGACCCCTGACCCCTAACCCTATCACCCCTGTGCTCCAAACCCTTCACTGGCTACCAGTTGAGTCTAGAATTAAATTTAAAATCCTCCTCCTTACATATAAAACCATTAATGGTATGGGCCCCTCTTATCTTAAAGATGATCTGGTTCCGTACCAACCCAATAGAACCCTTCGTTCTCAGAGATGCAGGTTTACTGAAAGTTCCTAGGGTTTCTAAAAGTACAGTAGGAGCTAGAGCCTTTAGTTACCATGGTTACTGTCTTATGGAATCATCTTCCCTTTAATATTAAAGACGCAGAAACAGTCTCTACATTTAAAATTAGGCTGAAAACATTCCTGTTTGAGAAAGACTATGGTCAGGTTAGTTAAAAATGATGTGACTCATATATCATGTATACATGATGTATGAGTCACAGTTCAGTCTAGGCTGCCCTAGGAGTTAGAATACTGGGGGAAGTACAGACACTGAGTTCTTTCTTCTCTTTCTCTCTCTCACACCTGTTTCTGTCATTTTTATAACATATCTTTCATACCAAGTCTGTTCATGACTAGTCACCTGGTGTCCCCTTTCCCCCCTCCCCCCCTGGGGGGAGTGGTGGCTCTCCTGACAGTGCCTGCACGGGAGCCATGGACGACAGGATCTGGAGTATCTCGCCTGTGCTGACCTGTGACCCCGGACCACCGCCCCTGCCTGTCTGGACCAGCCCCCCTTCCTGCATTTATACATGGATGTTCATCTATAGTCTGTCCGTCCATGGGAGTGGATCTGTCCTTCAATGTGGTTCTCCTCGAGATTTCTTCTTTTTCCCACTGGGTTTGGAAGTTTTTTCTGCTGAGAAGGAGGGTCTAAGGACAGGGGGAGGGTCTAAGGACAGGGGGAGGGTCTAAGGACAGGGGATGCCTGGGACTTTTCATGTATTTCTGTAGTTGATTATGTTTTTGTAAAGCCCTCTGAGACGACTTTGTTGTGATTTAGGGCTTTATAAATAAAATTGAATTGAATTGTCACTCATTCTGACTTTACTTCCTGTCACCTGTGTTGTCCTGCCCCTTGTTCATTTTCCCTCATGTGGGACACCTGTCTGGTTAGTATATGTCCCCATGTAACCTACGAGCGCTTTTTCTTCTCTGGTTTGGACTGGTACTTTCTGGTACTTGGTTTTTGCTCGTTCCTTGTCTGTCTGTGTTTTGGATGTGTTTTGTGTATGACCTTTGGCCTGGATTCTGGACCTAGACTCTGCCTTGCCCCCCTTGGAATTGACGCTCTCTCGGCTCTCTGGACGGACCCATTTCTGGCCTACGGTAACAGTGTTGTGGATTATGATTCAGTTTGTTCTGATCATTGACTGTCTGACCCTGTTTTTTGTCCCAGTGGCTGTTTTAATTGGGGCCGCTATCCCCAGAAGGAGGTCCTGGAGGGAACAAGTGTTTTCATATTTATGGATACTATTGTCAATAAATCCTCTTAAACTTGATCCTGGGTCTGTGAGTCTGCATTTGGGGTCCCTGTGTCACCTGTATGGTGACACAGGGCAGTGTTTAAAATATCTAATAAGCACCGTGTTCCAGTCTTAGCTTTTTAGATCATTTTTGAACATTTTAATACTACTATCTGATACTATTGTTTTGTGAATGTACTTTGGTTTTCATAGACAGTAAACACTGGTCGATGGTCAGTTATGTCACATGTCATTAGTGAAAACATTATCAATAAGGGTTGCACTCTGTGTCGTTATCCTACTGGGTCTGATGATGACATGGAACAGGCCCATGTGAAACATGTTGATAAAATCATCAGTAGTTTTATGTCTGTTGGATTAATTACATCTATGTTGAAATCTCCTGTAATATGAATAATTTTTTGGGTTCTTGAAAACTATTTCTCCATCCAGTCTATAAATAAGTCCTTCAGCTTGGTGTTCTCTAAACACAAGTGACTACAATGTTATTTTTCTTTTCACAAATGATTTCAATTGATACACACTCCAACAATCCATCAACAGCATCTGACGTTTTTTCAACAATTTTGAATTTAATTTTCTTATTAACATAAACTGCTACTGCTCCACCCGTTCTGTTTCTTCTATTTCTGTAGCTGAGCTCATATCTTTCTAACGTACAATCTATACCTTTGTCATGATTGAACCATGTTTCCCATATTGTGATAATAGAAAAAGGAAATTTAAGTTTTTGAAGGTACTCCTTAATACTGTCAAAGTTTTTGTACATGCTCCTACTATTAAAGTGTATTATTGATAAGTTAGCAGCAGTAATAGCATTAACAGCATTAGCATTACAATTAGCAGCAGCATTAACGGCAGCAGCTGCAGCATTGTTATTAGCAACAGCATTAAGAGTAGCATTAGCAGCATTAGCAGTAGTTAGCAGTCGTTAACAGTAGTTAGCATTAGTAGTAGTTAACACTAGTTAGCAGTAGTTAACAGTAGTTAACGGTCTCGCAGTGTGATGTGGTCCAGTATATATATATATATATATGTGGTTGCTATCACAGCTAGAGATCAATGAGGTACAGCGTTGTACCTCATCCACGGTACAAAGATGCTACGGCAAGGGGGAGCCAGGACGACAGGTCAGCTTGGGGGTGGTTTCACCACCACCCCCAAATATCGAGATTGGGTACCAAGCCCCAGAAAGACTAAACACAAGGGCAGCTGACCTGAGAAAGAGAATCATGAAATCCTGGGGGAACACAACTACCTGCTTGCCAAGGCTAAAGAACAAAGTACCAGACCAGTCTCTACTGGAGGACCTGAACACTGCACTGCAAACTGTCCCTACCACTACCATCACTGAGACCAATCAGCTGATGTATGCAGCAGCAACTGTAATCCTTGAGATGCTTGGCTACAAGATGAACAGCCAGAGCAGCCAGAAGGTTGCTAGAGCAAAGCTAGAGGCAAAGATCATGGCAGCACGGAGAGAAGTCAGTGTTCTAACAGAACTAAGCAGAGGTGTGAATCTGAGGAAAGAACTGCCCAAGAAATACAACAAACTGTCCACAGCTGAGGCACTGGAGACTGCTAAGCAAAGGCTCACAGCACTAGCTACCCGCCTAAAGAGATACACAAGAGAGGTAGAGGCCAGGAGAATAAACCAGGTGTTCTCCACCAACCCAGCTAAGGTCTACTCTCAATGGCAGGGGGGCAAGGTGACAACAGACCCACCTAGGGCTGAAACTGAGCAATACTGGAAGAGCATCTGGGAGAAGGAGGCAACACATAACACCAATGCCCAATGGCTGACAGACTTACAGGCAGAGCACAGCCAACTCCCAGAACAAGACCCAGTAGTCATCACACTAGCAGACATCCAAACCAGAGTGTCCAAAATGAAGAGCTGGACAGCACCAGGGCCCGACATGATTCATACCTACTGGCTTAAGAAACTGACAGCACTCCATGAACGCCTAGCAGCACAGATGAACCAGCTGCTGATATCGGGAAACCACCCAGAGTGGCTAACCCAGGGCCGGACAGTCCTCATAATGAAGGACCCCCAGAAGGGAACAATACCATCTAACTACCGGCCTATAACCTGCCTCAGCACCACATGGAAGCTTCTATCAGGCATCATAGCGACTAAGATGAGTAGGCACATGGAGCAATACATGAGCAGAGCACAGAAAGGAATAGGCAACAACACCAGGGGAGCCAAACACCAGCTACTGGTTGACAGGGCAATTGCCCGAGATTGCAAGATGAGGAACACCAACCTGTGCACTGCCTGGATTGACTACAAGAACGCCTATGACTCGATGCCACATACATGGATACTGGAATGCTTAAAACTGTAGAACATCAACAGGACACTAAGAGAGTTCATCCAGAACTCAATGAGGCTGTGGAAGACGACTCTGGAGGCCAACTCAAAGCCAATTGCACAAGTGAACATCAGATGCGGCATTTACCAAGGAGATGCTCTGTCCCCCCTGCTGTTCTGCATAGGCCTAAACCCCCTCAGCCAGATCATCTCAAAGAGTGGCTTCGGATACCAGTTCCGAAGTGGAACATCCATCAACCACCTCCTCTACATGGATGACATCAAGCTGTATGCCAAGAATGAGCGTGACATTGATTCCCTAATTCACCTCACCTGGATCTACAGCAAAGACATTGGGATGTCATTGGGACTAGATAAATGTGGGCGGATGATATCTAGAAGAGGAAAGGTGATCACAACTGAAGGGGTTGACCTACCTGAAGGGAATATCACAGATGTGCAGGAAAGTTACAAATACCTAGGGATCCCACAGACAAATGGTAATCATGAGGAGGCAGCTCGGAAGTCAGCCACAGCCAAATACCTACAGAGGGTAAGACAGGTCCTGAAAAGTCAGGACAGGCCATTAACACCTATGCCCTGCCAGTAATCAGATACCCAGCTGGGATAATATCCTGGCCACTGGAAGAGATACAAGCCACTGATATCAAGACAAGGAAACTCCTTACCATGCATGGAGGGTTCCACCCCAAGTCCAGTGTCCTGAGGCTGTACACTAAGCGAAAGGAAGGGGGCCGAGGACTAGTAAGTGTCAGAACTACTGTCCAGGAGGAAACGGCGAACCTCCAGGAATACATCAAGAAAATGGCCCCCAATGACCAACTGCTAAGTGAATTCCTCAGGCAACAAAAGCCCAGTAAGGTCGAGGAACCAGAGGGGCTATCATGGAGGGACAAACCCTTGCATGGCGTGTACCATCGACAAATTGAGGAAGTGGCTGATATGGAAAAGACATACCAGTGGCTGGAAAAGGCTGGACTAAAGGACAGCACAGAGGCACTACTCATGGCTGCACAAGAACAAGCCCTGAACACCAGAGCAATAGAGGCCGGGGTCTACCACATCAGACAGGACCCCAGGTGTAGGCTGTGTGGAGAAGCCCCTGAAACAGTCCAGCACATCACAGCAGGGTGTAAGATGCTGGCAGGTAAGGCATACATGGAGAGACATAACCAGGTAGAGGACATACTGTACAGGAACATCTGTAAAGAGTATGGACTGGAGGTCCCAGGGTCAAGATGGGAGAACCCCCCAAAGGTGACAGAGAACAAACAGGCCAAGATCCTGTGGGACTTCCAGATCCAGACTGACAAGATGGTGATGGCCAATCAGCCTGACATAGTGGTGGTGGATAAACATGAGAAGACAGTGGTGGTGATAGATGTAGCAGTCCCCAGTGATAGCAACATCAGAAAGAAAGAACATGAGAAGAGAAAAGAAATACCAAGGACTGAAAGAGGAGTTAGAGAAAATGTGGAGTGTGAAGGCAACAGTGGTACCAGTAGTGATGGGGGCACTAGGGGCAGTGACCCCCAAGCTGGGAGAATGTCTCCAGCAGATACCAGGAACAACATCAGAGATCTGTGTCCAAAAGAGAACATTGTTAGGAACAGCTAAGATCCTGCACAGAACCCTCAGGCTCCCAGACCTCTGGTAGAGGACCCGAGCCTGAAGGGGACACCGCCCACGTGGGGCGAGAGGAACATTTTTATATATATATATATATATATATATATATATATATATATATATGTCACAAACCGGCCTGGTTGGAGTGGCAAATTAAGGGAGACCAGACAGGTTTTTATATATAACATAGTACTTTAATATAACTTAAGAGGTTTACAAAACAAAAAAAAGGAGTGAAGTGTGAAATATCTTGGCATCAGTTATGAGTGTAGTGCATGGGTGAGTGAAAATGTGAGTGTGGATGTTGAGTGCAAAAGGTAACACAAACTGAATTCGAATCCAAACCAAACCAGAACAGAACAGAACAAAGCTGTGTATGGAGCATCTGGGACATCTCCACAGAGAGCGACCAGGTGAGCTTTTGTAACCTCCCACCGCTCTACCAGGTGCCACTTGTTAAATCTAACGACTCTCCCTTTCCTCCAGCTCCAGGTGATCACCTGATAGGCAGAAAGGGAGGAGCTGTAACACCCCCCTCTATAAGAACAACCCCAAATACATCACACACCAAGCAATACATCTAACCCACATTCACACAAAAAACAACCTACTCCACTTGACAACCAACCCATCCTCAATCTTTGCCTGCCCACCAGCCTGCCACCCCCCCTCCTCCAATCTTAATGACTCTGCAATTCTAAACAAAAGACATCCTAAGACCAAGGCGCTCGAGACAAGGCATCTGCAACTACATTTTCTCGACCCTTTATATGCCGTATATCCAAATGATATGGTTGCAGGAGTAAAGCCCAGCGCATCAGTCTCTGATTGGGATTTTGCAGTGAACGCAAAAAAGTTAAAGGGTTATGATCAGTGTACACAATCAGCTCAGAGCTTGACCCAACATAAACATCAAAGTGTTGAAGAGCCCAAATAAGTGCAAGTGCTTCCTTCTCTATTACTGAATAGTGTCTCTGGTACATTTTAAACTTTCTAGAAAAGAAGCTGACTGGCCTTTCTACTCCCTGTTTATCAGTCTGCAACAAAACTCCCCCAGCCCCCAAATCACTTGCATCCACCTGCAACTTGAAGGGCAAGTCCAGCCGGGGAGCAGCAAGCACTGGAGCTGAAGACAGGATGCTCTTTATCTGGTCAAAAGCCTGCTGACAAAGTGGAGACCAAACATACGGAATATCAGCTTTCAACAGTTCAGTCAGTGGAGCTACTACAGAAGAAAAATGGGCACAAAAACCCCGATAATAACCTGCCATCCCAAGGAATCGCAACAACTCCTTCTTAGTGGATGGAACAGGAAATGCCTGTATTGCCAAAACTTTAGCCTGAATGGGACGAACCTCCCCCTGTCCCACAACCTTGCCCAAATACGTTACTGTGGCTTTTGCAAACTCACATTTTGACAGGTTAATAGTCAAGTGAGCCCAAACCAGACGGTCAAACAGAGCCTGTAGTCTCATAAGATGTTCCTCCCAGGTGTCACTAAATACAACCACATCATCTAAATAGACTGCACAGCCTTCCAGTCCACACACAACTTTATTCATGAGCCTCTGAAATGTGGCAGGGGCATTTCGCAGTCCAAATGGCATGACGGTGTAGGAGTACAAACCTGACGGTGTCCCTGGCTCTTTCAGAAAGGGGAACCTGCCAGTAGCCCTTAAGGAGGTCAAAGTTGCTGACATACTTGGCTGCTCCCACCTGATCAACACAATCTTCCAGCCTTGGAAGAGGAAAAGAATCAGGTTTTGTTACTGCATTGACTTTACGAAAATCAGTGCAGGGTCTATGGGTGGAATCAGGTTTAGTAACTGAAAGACAGGGAGACGCCCAGCTCGAAGAATAGGACTCAGCAATACCATGTTCCAACATATAGGACACTTCTGACTCTGTAAAACCTCTGAGTGATTTGCTTGGCGTCTCCCACGTCCACATCATGCTCTATTAAATCAGTACACGTTGGAGTGTCCGAAAACAAACTTGGGTAACTGTGAATCAGTTTAACCATTTTCTCTTGTTTGACCTCATCTAAATGACCCAGCAGTCTATCTAATCTGGCTAAAGTTCCTGAATTATTTAGTCTGGGCTGCAACAGCCCCCCAGACCTTTCATCGTCATCATCAAGTGCTGCCACAGAAGTATTGGTCAGCAGAACTGGACAATTTAGGGATGTCTCACCTGTTGGAACACGAGCATAATAAGGTTTAAGCAAGTTTACATGACAGATTTTACTTGGCTTTCTTTTACTTGGCATTTCAATCAGATAACTCTGTTCCGAGACCTGATGCAATACATTACGGGGACCTACAAACTTTGCCTGGAAAGGAGATTCAACAAGTGGCAACAGAACCAAAACTTGGTCACCTGCACTAAATTCCTGCCTCTCTGCTCTACGGTCAAACAATTGTTTAATTTTTTTCTGGGAGACTTGCAGTTTTTGTTTTGCCAATCCTCCAGCCTCATAGAGTCGATGTCTAAAACCATTGACATAAGCTATCAAGTTCTGTGGAGGGTTTGTCAGCTTCCACTGATCACGCACTACAGACAAAGGACCACGAACAGTATGTGCAAAGATGAGTTTATTAGGACTAAATCCTGTACGTTCCTGGATAACCTCTCTCGCCGCCAACAATAGCCATGGCAAACCCTCCTCCCAGTCTGCCTTCAACTCTGTGGAGGAAGCACGCAGCAACGATTTTAAATGCTGATGAAAGCGTTCAAGAGCACCTTGACTCTGAGGATGGTACGCTGATGGTACACTACGTTGTGCTTTATTCTGAGTTGTTGGAGAACTTGTTTAAACAGCCAAGATGTAAAATTTGATCCTTGATCAGTCTGTATGATTTGGGGGATCCCAAACACAGAGATGAACTGGCTGAGGGCCTTCACTACTGCTGTTATTGTGCGCAGTGGATAAGCAGCCGGATATCGGGTTGACTGACACATTACCGTCAACATGTAAAAACTACCAGACTTTGATCGGGGCAGAGGGCCCACACAATCAATAATAAGATGCTCGAAGGGTTGACTCACTGCAGGTATTGGATATAAAGGAGCAGGATTTATAGTTTGATTAGGTTTACCTGTAACCTGACAAGTGTGACACGTCTTGATAAATCCAGAGACATCATGTTTTAAACAGGCCCAGAAAAAATGCTGAAGCACCCGAAAATATGTTTTCTTTACACCCATGTGTCCTGCAACATTTTCATGAGCTGTCTGAATTACTGACATCCTAAATTTTGATGGCAGTACAATTTGCACAATAGGATCACCAGTGAACGCTTCACCATGAGGAGCCCACATCCTGAGCAAGAGGTCATCTTGAAGAAAATACTCCTGCTTGGCCTTGGCAACCTGCAACATGGGCAAAGCCAGGTTATACAAGCCCTTCAGAGATGGGTCCTCCCGTTGCTCCCTCACCAACTCTGAACGAGAAACACAAAGATCTGGTTCCGTACCAACCCAATAGAACCCTTCGTTCTCAGAATGCAGGTTTATTGAAAGTTCCTAGGGTTTGTAAAAGTACAGTAGGAGCTAGAGCCTTTAGTTACCATGGTTACTGTCTTATGGAATCATCTTCCCTTTAATATTAAAGATGCCGATACAGTCTCTACATTTAAAATTAGGCTTAAAACATTCCTGTTTGAGAAAGACTATGGTCAGGTTAGTTAAAAATTATGTGGTGTATGAGTCACAGTTCAGTTTTAGACTCCTAGGGCACTAGGAGTTAGAATGCTGGGGGAAGTACAGACACTGAGTTCCTTCTTTCTTCTCTTTCTCTCCCTCACACCTGTTTCTGTCATTTTTATAACATATCTTTCATACCAAGTCTCATTCCCCCCTTCCCCCCCCCTGGGGGGAGTGGTGGCTCTCCTGACAGTGTCTGCACGGGAGCCATGGACGACAGGATCTGCAGTTTCTCCCCTGTGCCGACCTGTGTGCAGACCACCGCCCCTGCCTGTCTGGACCAGCCCCCCTTCTTGCATTTATACATGGACGTTCATCTATAGCCTGTCCGTCCATGGGAGTGGATCTGTCCTTCAATGTGGTTCTCCTCAAGATTTCTTCTTTTTCCCACTGGGTTTGGAAGTTTTTTCTTGCCGAGAAGGAGGGTCTAAGGACAGGGGGAGGGTCTTAGGACAGGGGGAGGGTCTAAGGACAGGGGATGCCTGGGACTTTTCATGTATTTCTGTAGTTGATTGTGTTTTTGTAAAGCCCTCTGAGACGACTTTGTTGTGATTTAGGGCTTTATAAATAAAATTGAATTGAATTGAATTTTATCTTATCCTATCTTGGTGCATGCTTATTATATTTTTTTATTTCATTTTTTTATACTATATATATACATATATATACATATATATATATATATATAATTCTTTTTTTTTCTCTTCTTTTATTGATATACTATATGTTGAATGTTGCAGCGTTACACCGAGACAAATTCCTAGTTGTATACTACATGTGTATTATACGAACAATGGCAATAAATCTCTTTCTGATTCTGATTCTTATCAACACAAGCAGCAGTCATTCAACGAACGAGTCACAGCACAGACTGTAGACACAACTTGCTCTGGATCTTCCACTTTTTGTGGTTCTTTAGCACAAATTCTTCAACCTACTTGGTCAGGTTCAGTTCCCTCATTCTGATTTGGAAGTGTAGCACCATTATCTGATGTTTGTACCCTGTCTGGTGTCACATCTGCCCACACACTGGCACCTGCCAGGTCATTTCCTAAGATGATATCCACTCCCTTCACTGGCAGTGCTGGACGAACACCAACTTCCACATCTCCCTGTATTAGACCACAAGACAAACATATTTTATGAACAGACACAAAAATGGTTTGCAAACCCATCCCTGTGTCTGACTTAGCAGAAAAAGGCAGAATTGCTGCCCTCGCAAAGGTCTGCAATGCTCCCGAGTCCCTCAAAATTCTGACTGGAACTTTGACGTTATCACCAATTAATGTTACATAGCCTTTAGGCATAAATGGAGCATAACCCGAGTCAACCTCTGTGGTGTCTACTGATTTAACTTGCATTTGAAATGGAGCCACTAGCTCCATCTGGTCAACAATGGGATTCGGAACAGATGCAGCCAAACCAGCCGATTTCACCTGAGATATTTTAGTTTTCACTCTCAAAAGAGGACAGTCTTTCTTCCAGTGACCCTCCTGCCGGCAGTAGTTACACATGGTTGGACCAATTTTACCCTTACCATGCTGCTGCAACTTAGGGGATACAGAATCCGCTGTCTGGGATTGGTCCCTCTGATAACGGTCACCAAAAATGTGATTATGAGTTAACACATATTCATCTGCCAATACAGCAGCCTTATTGGGACAAGTGGTCTTTTGTTCATTAATGTATGTTGCAATATAGTCTGGTATAGACTGTTTAAACTGTTCTAGAACAATTAGATCACTTAACTTGTCAAATGTTGTTACAGCAGATGAAGAGCACCATCGATTAAAATGTGACTTCAAATCACATGCAAATTCTACATGTGTTTGTCTACCCGTCTTTCTCCAACTCCTGAAACGTTGACGATATGCTTCAGGAACTAATTCATATGCCTTCAAGACAGCTGCTTTGACAGTTTTGTAGTCTTTTCAGTCGTCGGTGGATAGCGTGGAATAGACCTCTTGTGCTTGTGAAGACACATTGCAACATTAAAGTTCGCTGCTCATCAGGCCAGTTCTTTGAATCCGCTACACGTTCAAACATAGAAAACTGCGGAATTAATTTCAGATTACTTGACATATCAAAAGGTGGCTCACTGGTCTCCCCATTGAGAACAGCTGCAGACATTTTACCATCCTTAATCATTGATAGTTTTTGTATTTCCAAACCCAATTTCATCTGTTCCGTTTTGTATTTGATCTTTTCCATTTCTTTCTCATGCTCCATTTTCAACAACAGCAGTTCTCTCTGTTGGTCAAACGTTAAGCCAGCCATGGTACTTACTTCACTCTTACCTTCTCTCTCAGTAAGAATACCACCCTCTTGCAGGTTAGCCAGTAAGATACGCTGGAGGTTTTCCTTTGAGCGTCTGAGATCAACCTCCACAGAGTAATGCTGAGCAATCATCACCAGCTGTTCCTTGGTGCATCTTTCCAGCAGCTTCTCTGTGGGAGACTGAATGAAGTCATTAACTATGGTGCTCATTACTACCAATCAAAGTTAATACTTTACAAAACCAAATCAAACTACCACCCAAATCATTGCATTACGCATGTGGCCAAACAAAACCAGCATCTCCTCTTGCTAACTACCTAGCCAAACAAACTAACTCACTCAACCCTAGTCTTCGTACAGGTAGTTGTGGCGGGTATTTATTCACTCAAACTCAATGGGCTTGGAGAGCAACTGCAAAATACAGCGACAATCCAAAAACCCATGAAGTTGATCCCGAGCCAACATGGAGAGGCATAACCAGGTAGAGGACATACTGTACAGGAACATCTGTAAAGAGTATGGACTGGAGGTCCCAGGGTCAAGCTGGGAGAACCCCCCAAAGGTGACAGAGAACAAACAGGCCAAGATCCTGTGGGACTTCCAGATCCAGACTGACCAGATGGTGATGGCCAATCAGCCTGACATAGTGGTGGTGGATAAACATGAGAAGACAGTGGTGGTGATAGATGTAGCAGTCCCCAGTGATAGCAACATGAGAAAGAAAGAACATGAGAAGAGAAGAGAAATACCAAGGACTGAAAGAGGAGTTAGAGAAAATGTGGAGTGTGAAGGCAACAGTGGTACCAGTAGTGATGGGGGCACTAGTGGCAGTGACCCCCAAGTTGGGACAATGTCTCCAGCAGATACCAGGAACAACATCAGAGATCTGTGTCCAAAAGAGAACATTGTTAGGAACAGCTAAGATCCTGCACAGAACCCTCAGGCTCCCAGGCCTCTGGTAAATCATATTTATCTAATCGCTACCAATTTGTTCACATCAACAAACAATCATCACAGTCCTCCAGAGTTAATTATGGCGTTCCTCAAGGGTCAGTCCTTGGGCCTATTTTGTTTACACTATATATGCTCCCTTTAGGTAACATCATTAAAAATCATGGCATTAATTTTCATTGTTACGCGGATGACACACAGCTATATTTATCGATTAAACCTGATCAGACCAGACAAATAGATAAACTAAGTACTTGTGTACAAGACATAAAGACTTGGATGAGTGACAATTATCTTTTACTGAACCCTGAAAAAACTGAAGTCGTTATAATTGGTCCTAAAGATGCGAGAGACTCCCTACCTGACCACATAGTTACTGTAGACAACTTAAGTGGAACACCCAGTGACACAGTTAAAAATTTAGGAGTTTTATTTGATCCAGATCTTTCATTCAAAATGCACATTAACCAAACATGCAGAACAGCCTTCTTTCACCTGCACAACATTAGCCAAAATTAGGAATATTCTGTCTAAAACGACTGCAGAAAAATTAATTCATACATTTGTTACATCACGATTAGATTATTGTAACTCCTTACTTGTAGCGTGTCCTAAATATTCCCTAAAAAGCTTCAACTGGTTCAAAATGCAGCAGCAAGATTATTAACAGGATCAAATAGAAGAGAACACATCACCCCTGTGCTCCAAACCCTGACCCCTGACCCCTAACCCTATCACCCCTGTGCTCCAAACCCTTCACTGGCTACCAGTTGAGTCTAGAATTAAATTTAAAATCCTCCTCCTTACATATAAAACCATTAATGGTATGGGTTAGGGTTAGGGGTCAGGGGTCAGGGGTCAGGGGTTAATGGTATGGGCCCCTCTTATCTTAAAGATGATCTGGTTCCGTACCAACCCAATAGAACCCTTCGTTCTCAGAATGCAGGTTTACTGAAAGTTCCTAGGGTTTCTAAAAGTACAGTAGGAGCTAGAGCCTTTAGTTACCATGGTTACTGTCTGATGGAATCAGCTTCCCTTTAATATTAAAAACGCCGAAACAGTCTCTACATTTAAAATTAGGCTTAAAACATTCTTGTTTGAGAAAGACTATGGTCAGGTTAGTTAAAAATTATGTGACTCATATATCATGTATACATGATGTATGAGTCACAGTTCAGTCTAGGCTGCCCTAGGAGTTAGAATGCTGGGGGAAGTACAGACACTGAGTTCTTTCTTCTCTTTCTCTTCCTCACATCTGTTTCTGTCATTTTTATAACCTATCTTTCTTGCCAAGTCTATTCATGACTAGTCACCTGGTGTCCCCTTTCCCCCCTCCCCCCCTGGGGGGAGTGGTGGCTCTCCTGACAGTGTCTGCACGGGAGCCATGGACGACAGGATCTGGAGTATCTCGCCTGTGCTGACCTGTGACCCCGGACCACCGCCCCTGCCTGTCTGGACCAGCCCCCCTTCCTGCATTTATACATGGACGTTCATCTATAGTCTGTCCGTCCATGGGAGTGGATCTGTCCTTCAATGTGGTTCTCCTCAAGATTTCTTCTTTTTCCCACTGGGTTTGGAAGTTTTTTCTTGCCGAGAAGGAGGGTCTAAGGACAGGGGGAGGGTCTAAGGACAGGGGGAGGGTCTAAGGACAGGGGGAGGGTCTAAGGACAGGGGATGCCTGGGACTTTTTATGTATCTCTGTAGTTGATTATGTTTTTGTAAAGCCCTCTGAGACGACTTTGCTGTGATTTAGGGCTTTATAAATAAAATTGAATTGAATTGGTAGAGGACCCGAGTCTGAAGGAGACACCGCCCAGGTGGGGCGAGAGGAAATTTTTTTTTTAAATGTGTATATATGTATATAAGTGTATATGAAGGGATAGGTGGATGTAAAGACATAGTGTATAATTTATAAAATGTTAGTATGTGTGTACAAATGATATGTGTACAGGTGTATATGAGTGTATAGGGTAAAGACATAGTAATATATATAGTACCACCGAGGTTCAATAGTACCACTGAGGTTCACTGTCATTTAACCCTTTGTTCAGGATCAGTGCTGTGTGTGAAAGTCACTCTTTTACCAAAATACATGTAAACAACTAATGTGTAAAACTTTTACCCTTCATGTAGTATATTCAGGGACAGTTTATTTAGACTCTGTTAAGCAGTTGGAGGGATGGTGCTCGGTGATATTCAGGTTGTGTGTGACCCTGGACTGTGTGCTCAGTGTGTTGTAGTGTTGTGGTTCAGTGTGTGCAGGAAAGATTTGTTCATGAAATGTCGAGTGTAGAGGAGTTCCTGAAGGCATCATCAGAGGAGCTGTTGGAGGGCTGACCAGTGAGCAGTTACTCTGTACTGCAGAGGTTTACCAATGACATGTTAGTGATAAAAGGTTCAAGGAAAACATTAAAAGTATTATTAAGGTCAACTTGTCAGAACAAGGGTCTGTGATGGGGGGTGATGTTATAAAGTTAACTTTTGAGCAGAGAAAAGAATAATTACTGTTCCCGATGGAAATGTAGAAGGTGGCAGTAGAGAAGCTGAAATTAAAGTGTTGGAGATGGAAGAACGGAGGTTAAATCTGCTACTGCAGGTGCCTCCAATAGTGGAACCTCTCATTCATTTGATGTGGCCAGTAATTTAAAGTTAGTTCCTCAGTTTAATGAGCGGGACCTGGATACTTCCTTAACTTTGTTTGAATGTGTTGCTGTAAGTAGGGGCTGGGTGGATTCTGAGCGCACCCTTTTACTTCAGGGTGTGCTAATGGGCAAGGCACAGGAAGTGTATTCAGCTCTGTCAGTAATAGACAGTAAGGTGTATTCGTTGTTAAGGCGGCCATATTAAAGGCATATGAACTAGTTCCTGAAGCTTACTGCCAGAAATTCAGGTCCTGGGAAAAGTCAGGCAGGCAGACCCATATGGACTTTGCCAGGGACGTGGTCACCTTTTTCAGTTGGTGGTGCACTGCGGTGGGGGTCAACACTTTTGAAACCTTTTGTAACTTGGTGGTGTTAGAACAATTTTAAAACTGTGTTCCCAGTCACATCAGTTACATAAGTGAACATGAAGTGAAGAGTGCTGCGGAGGCTGTTGTACTGGCTGACAAGTATGAACTAACACACCAGGGTGATCTCAGGGCTCCTGACTGGGTTACACCTCGTGCTTTTAAAAGGAAGAAGAACATGTATTCATGTGGTGGTAAGTTTTTCAGGGTCAGGAGTATTCAGACTACTCAAAAGTGTGTCACTTTTGTAAGGTGTAGGAAAACATACACTTTTAGTTTCCTCTTACTTGTGTTCATTTTTATCGGGAAGAAACCAACAGGATCCAAAAATGAAGTTTCAGAAGTTTTATTACCATTAACCCTAACAAAGGAAACTAGAAAAATGTGCGACAGATATTTGTTTTTTTTCTCTGTTTTGATCCAGACGAACCAGGAAGCTACAGAGAGAAGAACACACAAAAAACACAGAAGTAATATTTTATAGTTGTCTTGGGGCGTTGACTCCCTTGTCTCTGCAGGCTGGAGTTGATGATGCACGCCCTCGTTGCCATAGGAATGCAGCTGCACTCAGGATGGGGGAGAGTTGTCCTTCAGCCTGCATACTGGAAACTTTGTTCAAAACCAGAACACAACTTCACACTGGTCTAAACCAGTGGTGTGATAGATAAAGACGAATGTATGGTTAGTCATGTAGCACATTGTCAGTTTTGCATGTGTGAGAAGTTATTTGAGGTAGACAGACTATTATACTTCATTTAATGTTTATTCAAAGAAATGAACGATAAGTCAATAAAACTTGATTGTGAATACAAGCATGACTATATATCTTCATAGGCAATTGGACCTTGTTTACACCACCCAGACAGGAGCTTATAAGGCCTTCCCCCTCCCCCATCTTGGTGCCTCGGACCACCTCACCGTTATGCTAATTCCAGCATACAGACAACTGGTAAAGGGTCTTCAAACAAGTTGCCTCCCACAACAACACCACAGACCTCCATTAGTACACAGAAACCGTCACTGCCTTCATCACAAAGCGCATTGATGATGTAACAGACACCAAGACCATCACCATTCGTGCCAATCAGAACCTATGGCTGACAGCGGAGGTCTACAGGCTCCCGAAGGTGAGGAACATTGTCTTCAGAGCTGGAGATGAGGTGTGCTTAAGACAAGCTAGGGCCAACCTGTCCCGAGGCATCAGAGAGGCAAAGAGGCAGTACAGGAATATAGCTCGCCGCTTCAGCAACAGCAGAGACACTCGGAGCCTGTGACAGGGGATACAGACCATAACAGACTACAGACCCCCACAGCAGACCTCTGACAGCACCACTCTTCTGCTGGATGAGCTAAACGACTTCTTCGGCTGCTTTGTGGCAGACAACAGCACCCCTGCACAGAAGGCTACATCTCCTCCCAGTGATCAGGTGCTGACTCTGTCCCCGGAGAGTGTGTGGAGGGCCCTCAGCAGTATCAACACACGCAAAGCTCCGTGTACTGAGGGACTGTGCGGGGTAACTCGGGGATGTCTTCACAGACATATTTAACATCTCCCTGAGGCAGGCCGTTGTCCCCACGTGCCTCAAAACAGCCACCATCATTCGAAGTCATGTCCCTCCTGTCACACTTGAAGTGCTTTGAGTGTCTAGTCATGCACCACATCAAATCCCTGCTGTCACCCACCCTGGACCTCTACCAAGTTGCATATCAGACCAATCACTCCACCGATGATGCAATCTCCACTGTCCTCCACTCAGCCCTCACACATCTGGAAAATAAGGACTCGTATGTTAAAATGCTGTTCATAGACTTTCGTTCAGCTTTTAACACCATCATCCCCCAGCAGCTCATCCACAAACTGGACCAGCACGGACTTAACACCTCACTGTACAACTGCTTACTGAACTTCTTGACAGGGAGACCACAGGCAGTCCGGGTCGGAAGCAAGACATCCAGCACCATCATTCTGAACAAGGATGCGTGCTGAGCCCGCTACTTTTCACCCTACTGACCCATGACTGCACACCAATGCACAGCTCCAACCTCTTCATCAAGTTTGCGGATGACACAACTGTGGTGGGTCTCATGAGCAACAGAGATAAGACAAACTATAGGGGGGTCTGGATCACTTGCAGTACTGCATGACTGTTTCTGTGTTTCCACTTGTGTCATTCACAGGATTCTCTAGGCAGGGGTTTGTTCTTTGGACATGTCATCAGTGGATGAGCTGCACCTGATCCCAGTGTTAGGCTCATCCATTGGCTCACCATATAAAAGCCCACCTCCTAGATGCTGCGGGGGGGGGGCTTCACACAGTGTGCTGCTCCCCCCTTACTGGCACTCCTCTACAGAGACATGTTTGTAAAATAAATACGCACATCGACCCACAGTGAATGAATAGACGTGTGTCTTTTAGCAAGTCCATCTTGCACTGTGAGTGTAGCCTGCTCAGGCCAAAAGTGTTTCAGCAGTGGTTCCTGCTTTGCGTGCTCTGGCCATCCGTCTGCACACATTTTCATAATGCAAGAACCTATATTGTCAGCCTCCAGCTCTGCTTCGAGGGTGTCCATGAACGTGGGACTGACAGGCTAACAATGCAGTCCACGTACATATCTGTGCTCTCCATCAGTTCTGTGTCATTTATAGTCATTTGTGTATTTACAGGTGAATGTGACGACGTGTGGGAAGTCCAGAGTGATTTCCCAGGAACATGCACGATGTCATAGAAGTAGTGCATGCGTCTCATTGGAAAGCACTGTATCGTTGGTGGCAACAGGTCTAGTGCTTGTATGCCTTGTGAGGAAAGATGTGGCTTATGGTCAGTCTCAAGGCAAAAGTGCTTTCCTAACAGGAAGTCCTGGAAGCGTTCACATGGCCAAGTTAGACCCAGGGCCTCCTTTTCAACTTGTTGTTAATAGTGCTGCTCAGTGGGTGACAGTGAATGGGACGTGTAAGCCACCAGCCTCCATTCGCTGTTCCATTTCTGGGGGAGCACGCCTCCCAGTCCATAAGACTGGGAGGCCAATACTTTGGTGTCCCTGCTCGTGTCATACATGGCCAGGGCCAGTGGACAGGTGAGTGCTCCTTTCATCAAAACCCACTACCTGGTCAGCACTCCACAGTCAAAAGTTATTTGAGAGAATATTACAAAGAGCTTTGTTTTTCTCAAATTGGGGTGGCTGTGGCTCAGTTGGTCGAGTGGGTTGTCCAATGACCGAGGGGTTGGCGGTTCGCATTCTGGGTCTGGTTGTCCGAATGTCCAAGTGTCCTTGGACAAAAACACTGAACCCTGACTTAGTCTCCCAATAAGACTGACAGAACCTTAGAACCTACTGGTGTATGAGTGTGTGTGAATGGGTGAATGTGAGGTTAATGTAAAGAGCTTTGAACCATGAAGGTGGAACAACTATAGAAGTGAAGAACATTTACCATTTCTCAGCCAGCTGGGGTATGAATTTTCCCACCTGGTTTACCATCCCCAGGAAGCTCCTTAACTCACCCACATTTGTGGGCTCTTTCATGTCCCTGATGGTCTGTGTCTTCCTTGGATCAGGTCTGATGCCCGAGGAAGACCACCTCACTTCTGGAAAGCTCACACTGGTCCATATAAAACCATGGCGCTAGTTTCCAAATGGCTGTACAATTCATGCCTGCATTTAAATGTTAAAAAGACCGAGTGCATGTTTTTTACAAAGACACCATCAGACTTATCAGATCCTGACGTGTTCATTGCCGGAGGATCAATGTTACTCAAACAACTAAACTAAATATAGCAAATGTTAGATATATTAGACAATGTCTGAATATTGAAGCTGCTAAAGTGTTTTTTAATGCTATGATAATACCACATCTGTCATACTGTGTCACCAGCTGGTCTCAGGGCAGTAAGACAACATTAAAACCTATCCATTATGTCTATAAACAGGCCTTAAAGGTCCTAGACATTAAACCATTTCACTTTCACCATTGCAGTATTTTGAAAAAATACAACTTGCTGAACTGGGAAAACTTTGTCAAATTTCAAGATGCAAATCTGGTCTTTAAAATTCTACATGGCTTGGCCCCACCCCCACTTTCTAATTTTCTGAACTTAAGTAGGAGACAAACTAGGTCTGCCTCCTCTAATAACATATTAGTCCCTCTCAGAAAGAGTGCTTTCAGTCAGTCGGCCTTTTCAGTGAGAGCCGTTCACTTTTGGAACACCATTCCATCTCACATACGCAGTGTTGATACATTTCAAAACTTCAAAAACATGTTAAAATCCTGGTTATTAAAGAATCAAGCTTATGCTCATGATCTTAAACACTTTTAGATAATGATAATTTAAATAGTTCATTGCTGCTTTTGTGCTGCCTACCTGCTGCAGATGTATTTATTGTATTTATTGATGCTTAAATGCTGTCTTCTTGATTTAGTTTGTGCTGCAGGTTGCTGTATGGTTTAATTGTGAGCTGGTGTATGATGTATTCTTGATTGTTATTGTTTTTTCTTATTATTGGCAATTTACACCTTGCCCAGGGACTACAGTTGAAAACTAGCTTTCGAGCTAAAACTGGCGCATTTACAGAAATGTTGATTAATGTGCATTGTCCCTGTTGAAATAAACTAATAAAAAAAATAAATAAATATTGAAGGTCACCCCTGATTGCTCAAGCTTTTTCAGCAGGGTGTGGAGATGAGCATCGTGCTGTTCTTGGTCTTTTCCCCACACTAGCAGGTCATAAATGTGGGAGACCACACTGTCCAGTCCCTGTGCCATCTCTACCATAACACATTGGAAGTGTTAAGGCGCAGAGTTGATTCCAAATGGAAGACGTTGGAAGTGGAACCGTCTGAATGTAGTGTATTAATGAGACTCCTCAGCTAAAGGAATCTGCCAGAAACCCATGTTAGCGTCGAGCTAACTGAATACTCTGGCTCCGGCTAACAATCCTAGACTCTGTCAAAACAAACTTTTCGTGCCACACATACTGGTTCAAGCTGGTGAAGTCCACACAGACGAAGTCGCTGGCTGTTCGTTGGTACGAGAATGATGCCGGCGCACCACACCATTGGCTCTTGGGCGGGCCTGATGACTAGTCCAGTATCTGTACTAACTGGTCCAGTATCTGTACTAACTGGTCCGGTATCTAAGTTAACTGGTCCGGTATCTAAATTACCTGGCCCAGTATCTGTATTAACTGGTCCAGTATCTGTATTAACTGGTCCAGTATCTGTATTAACTGGTCCAGTATCTGTTTTAACTGGTCCGGTATCTACACTCACTGGTCCAGTATCTGTACTAACTGGTCCAGTATCTGTACTAACTGGTCCAGTATCTGTTTTAACTGGTCCGGTATCTACACTCACTGGTCCAGTATCTGTACTAACTGGTCCAGTATCTGTACTAACTGGTCCAGTATCTGTATTAACTGGTCCAGTATCTGTATTAACTGGTCCGGTATTTACACTCACTGGTCCAGTATCTGTACTAACTGGTCCAGTATCTGTACTAACTGGTCCAGTATCTGTACCAACTGGTCCAGTATCTCCACTCACTGGCCCAGTATCTGTACCAACTGGTCCAGTATCTGTACCAACTGGTCCAGTATCTGTACTAACTGGTCCAGTATCTGTACCAACTGGTCCAGTATCTCCACTCACTGGTCCAGTATCTGTACCAACTGGTCCAGTATCTGTACCAACTGGTCCAGTATCTGTACCAACTGGTCCAGTCGTGTAGGTGTTATTTGTTCCACATACTACCAGTAGACAGTGTTGGTTCTTGTACCAGTTTGTGTTCTTTTTTCAGTTTCATATTTTTGTTCTTTTTAAATAAAATAATCAGAAACATGAACGTCTGTTTTTTTGTTTGTTTTTTATTAAACACAGGCTCAGAAACAGTCGACTTTCATTTAACGTCCATAAAACAACGTACGATTTCCATCCTCCAAACTTTGAACTCAACACTGACACATTCCACATTCCAGTCCGTTAAATAAAGTCCTGCAGGTCCTGGGGCAGTAGGGGGCATCGGCCTACTTGGACTTGGGTGTGATTGGAACCGGGTACGTTGGAATGAGGAACTTCCACGACTCTGTCCAACCCACCAGCGACTTCTTCATCTGATTCTTCAGCATCTGGGGTCGGAGCACAACCCTCCATGACTCCACCCACTCTTCCATCATCTTGTCGTTGGTTTCCTCCTCCATCTTGGTCTTCTTTGCTGAACCAGCGCCTCTTTTTGGGCGGGGCTGAGTTTTACCCAATAAGTGGCATCCAGCCAACTTCTTGATGGATTGTGCATTTTTGGCCTGGATCTCTTTCTCAATCGTCAAGTACAAATGCTTCTTCAGTTTTATCTTCTTGGTAATGATCTCACAAGGGTCATCTGATACCTTAGCGCCGCCCGCACTTTTAATCTTTGGCAAAAAACTTTGCAGGAACATGGGCGAGGTTTCCCACATTTTGGTGATCCTGGAGTTACTAGTAAAACTGAAATTGATGTTGACACGCACCTTGTTGCATTTTGACCACATGACCTCGTAGTAACACTGGCTGGGAGGTGTCTCCACCCACTTCTGCTCCATTTTAGGCATAGGGTTGGCAATTCTGAATGACCTCCCCCACTTACATCCACATTCATCAGTGATGGGAGATACCAAACTCCTCTTTCCTTCTGAAACCTGGTTCAAATTTTGACTCAGAAGTGGTCCAGACTTCCAGGAGGAACTCCATTGCTTCTCTGGGTAACATTCCTTAAATATCTTCTCGTCAAAAGATTGACTCATTTTAGCTTGCGCTCTGTGCAGTGAAAGGTTTTCCCTCCGAGGTCTGATCTCCATCAACTCATTCATCCATTTGTACTCATTCACCTGCTCAGTGTGGAAGACGGAGAACCTCCAGGCCTGGCTCCACTGGTTGGGATTAGAAGTAGAGTCTAGATGGTTCTCGGTTTCAGAGAACATCCAGGACTCCTGCCACGTGCCCATTGACCTCCTGTAACCCATCTGTTCTCCGTGCTCCATTCGTCTGTGTTCAGGTTGTTTAGAAGTTACTCCAGAACCTCTTTGCCCAGTGTTCTTGTCAGGTTCAGATCTGTGCTGGCGCCTGGAGAACTTCCAGGATTCTGTCCAGCTCCGTTCTTTTGTGGGCCCGTTCCTCTGGATGTTGGCCGGCTCGAAGTGGTTAGAGGCAGATGCACGGTCAACTCGGACTTGGCGAGTGCGAAACCAAGGCTGCTGCCAGGACTGGTCATTCTGATGAAGGGGAAGGCTGGTGAATTTCCATGAGTTTTTCCACTCTGCTACGTTCATATTTGGTTCTTTATCAGACTCCCTGAAAGGATTTGAAGGCTCTGGTCTCATTCTTTTTCGCTCCATCCTCAAACGATGTTTCAGCATCTTCCAGGAGTCTCTCCATTCAGATCCAGATGAAACCTTCTCCAGATGTTTCAAATGGAGCAACATTGAGTGTGTAATTTCAAGTTTAGGACGAAAGATGACGTCAAGTCTCAGTTTGGTAAAGTCAGAGCCTATGTCCCCTGATGCTGAATAATTCACCTGTGGTTTCTGTTCCACCATCATAGGAGTGTCACCCTTTGGTGGTGGAGCCTTCAGTACTTTCATTAGTTCTTCAGAGGGTTGTGAATTGGTTTTACTCACCTGCCATGACTTGTTCCATTCTGAGGATCCCTTGAAATCTTTACCAAACTCCAAATCCATAATTTTGGTCTTGTGCTCATAAGGCATAACAACGAACTTGTCCTGTGGTTTGTGGCTGTTACTGATTTTGGGTTGATCACTCATCATGGAGGTGTCAGATTTGTTCTCCCCAGACACCATGGTAGTCGCCCTCCATGAGCCAATCCACTGTGAAGCTTTGAATTTGGGACCCTGTGGTGACCTGGTGTTACCAGAGCCACAGTGGTTAACATGTTTCCAACATTCATCCCACTCAGAACTCATCACTTCACAACTGTCCTGCATGTCAGCATTCGCCTCATGATGAGGAACAGCAGACTGATTCTCCTGGGTTGCAGGCTTGGCGGACTGCCAAGAATTTGTCCAGTCTGAAGAGTACAACATTTCATTGTGCTGTTGTGTTTCAACCAGCGAAGCAAACAATCCCTTCTCACCATGAGCAGAACCTTTATCCTTGTTGTCTTTCTCAGGGTTTTTCCAGGATGTCTTCCACTCCTCGTTGCACAGGTTCAGGTCCAGCTCTTGTGAATCTACAATCCTGTAACCTTTTTTACTCCACAGATAAAGGCCTTCAGGTTCCGTTCTACTTGGACCGTTGGGACCATTCTGACCTGCTTCAGAGAAAGGTTGCTTGGTAGCAAACATCCAGCACTGGCCCCAGTCTGTAACGGGTTCAGCACCCTCTGGTGGTGGTGGCACACACTTGTCGAACTTCCACGCCTTTCCCCAGACCATAGGAGAAGGCTGGGTTTTGGTGACATAGGCGAGTAACTGCAGTTTATGTGCAGCCTTATCCCCCACCTTCTTATCCTTGCCTGAAGTGGGAACACTTCGGGTTTGGATTCCTGGTCTGGCTGATGGACCTGAACCCAGACCACGACACGCAGGAGTAGGGGGAGGGGGTCGAGGCTTGGGAGTTTTGGACTTCCACACGTTGGCTTCGTCTACCTGCTCCACAGGTTTGGTTTTGCGTTCTGACCTCTTGTAGTTGGGTTGTCTGGACAGCCGGCGGTTGGCCCAGTCCTGGTTGATCCTGAAGAAACACAAAAGCAGGGGTCAGTGCACTGCGTCCACAATACCCACAAACCTCTGCTGTAAATACCAGGAAACATCAACAAAGGCCACCTGGTATATATGTGTGTAAAGGCTCTTTCCTATTGACCCTCGAACTGCACAAATAAAAGTCATGCAGAAAAATGAACATCATGGGAAAAAAAAGACAATTTCGAGGAAAACCCCTTGTTTATTGATGTAAAGTGTGTGCGCTAGTAACAAGTGGTTTTTCAGGAATAAAACAAATGGTATGTTATGGAAAACTACGAAAAACATTTTTCACACTAGTATTCACAGAATGTTTAACCCCCGCCCCTATTATGTGTCAATCACCAGTTTCTATGACAACCTGTTCTTGAATTCGAGCCAAAAAGGTGTATTAGTGTGTATTAGTGTGTGTTAGTGTGTGTTAGTGTGTATTAGTGTGTATTAGTGTGTGTTAGTGTGTGTTAGTGTGTATTAGTGTGTATTAGTGTGTGTTAGTGTGTGTTAGTGTGTATTAGTGTGTATTAGTGTGTATTAGTGTGTGTTAGTGTGTATTAGTGTGTATTAGTGTGTATTAGTGTGTATTAGTGTGTGTTAGTGTGTGTTAGTGTGTGTTAGTGTGTATTAGTGTGTATTAGTGTGTGTTAGTGTGTATTAGTGTGTGTTAGTGTGTATTAGTGTGTGTTAGTGTGTGTTAGTGTGTATTAGTGTGTGTTAGTGTGTGTTAGTGTGTATTAGTGTGTATTAGTGTATATTAGTGTGTGTTAGTGTGTATTACTGTATATTAGTGTATATTAGTGTGTATTAGTGTGTGTTAGTATGTATTAGTGTATATTAGTGTGTGTTAGTGTATATTAGTGTGTGTTAGTGTGTGTTAGTGTGTGTTAGTGTGTGTTAGTGTGTATTAGTGTATGTTAGTGTGTATTAGTGTGTGTTAGTGTGTGTTAGTGTGTATTAGTGTGTGTTAGTGTGTATTAGTGTGTGTTAGTGTGTATTAGTGTGTGTTAGTGTGTATTAGTGTGTGTTAGTGTGTATTAGTGTGTATTAGTGTGTGTTAGTGTGTGTTAGTGTGTATTAGTGTGTGTTAGTGTGTATTAGTGTGTGTTAGTGTGTATTAGTGTATGTTAGTGTGTGTTAGTGTGTATTAGTGTGTGTTAGTGTGTATTAGTGTGTGTTAGTGTGTATTAGTGTGTGTTAGTGTGTATTAGTGTGTGTTAGTGTGTGTTAGTGTGTGTTAGTGTGTGTTAGTGTGTGTTAGTGTGTATTAGTGTGTGTTAGTGTTTATTAGTGTGTGTTAGTGTGTGTTAGTGTGTATTAGTGTGTGTTAGTGTGTATTAGTGTGTGTTAGTGTGTATTAGTGTGTGTTAGTGTGTATTAGTGTGTATTAGTGTGTATTAGTGTGTGTTAGTGTGTATTAGTGTGTGTTAGTGTGTATTAGTGTGTGTTAGTGTGTATTAGTGTGTGTTAGTGTGTGTTAGTGTGTATTAGTGTGTATTAGTGTGTATTAGTGTGTGTTAGTGTGTGTTAGTGTGTGTTAGTGTGTATTAGTGTGTATTAGTGTGTGTTAGTGTGTGTTAGTGTGTATTAAGTGTGTGTTAGTGTGTATTAGTGTGTGTTAGTGTGTATTAGTGGTGTATTAGTGTGTATTAGTGTGTGTTAGTGTGTGTTAGTGTGTATTAGTGTGTGTTAGTGTGTGTTAGTGTGTATTAGTGTGTATTAGTGTGTGTTAGTGTGTATTAGTGTGTATTAGTGTGTATTAGTGTGTATTAGTGTGTGTTAGTGTGTATTAGTGTGTATTAGTGTGTATTAGTGTGTGTTAGTGTGTGTTAGTGTGTATTAGTGTGTGTTAGTGTGTGTTAGTGTGTGTTAGTGTGTATTAGTGTGTATTAGTGTGTGTTAGTGTGTGTTAGTGTGTATTAGTGTGTATTAGTGTGTGTTAGTGTGTGTTAGTGTGTATTAGTGTGTATTAGTGTGTGTTAGTGTGTATTAGTGTGTATTAGTGTGTATTAGTGTGTGTTAGTGTGTGTTAGTGTGTATTAGTGTGTATTAGTGTGTATTAGTGTGTGTTAGTGTGTGTTAGTGTGTGTTAGTGTGTATTAGTGTGTGTTAGTGTGTATTAGTGTGTATTAGTGTGTGTTAGTGTGTATTAGTGTGTGTTAGTGTGTGTTAGTGTGTATTAGTGTGTGTTAGTGTGTGTTAGTGTGTATTAGTGTGTATTAGTGTATATTAGTGTGTGTTAGTGTGTATTACTGTATATTAGTGTATATTAGTGTGTATTACGTGTGTGTTAGTATGTATTAGTGTATATTAGTGTGTGTTAGTGTATATTAGTGTGTGTTAGTGTGTGTTAGTGTGTGTTAGTGTGTGTTAGTGTGTATTAGTGTATGTTAGTGTGTATTAGTGTGTGTTAGTGTGTGTTAGTGTGTATTAGTGTGTGTTAGTGTGTATTAGTGTGTGTTAGTGTGTATTAGTGTGTGTTAGTGTGTATTAGTGTGTGTTAGTGTGTATTAGTGTGTGTTAGTGTGTATTAGTGTGTGTTAGTGTGTATTAGTGTGTATTAGTGTGTGTTAGTGTGTGTTAGTGTGTATTAGTGTGTGTTAGTGTGTATTAGTGTGTGTTAGTGTGTATTAGTGTATGTTAGTGTGTATTAGTGTGTGTTAGTGTGTGTTAGTGTGTATTAGTGTGTGTTAGTGTTTATTAGTGTGTGTTAGTGTGTGTTAGTGTGTATTAGTGTGTGTTAGTGTGTATTAGTGTGTGTTAGTGTGTATTAGTGTGTGTTAGTGTGTATTAGTGTGTATTAGTGTGTATTAGTGTGTGTTAGTGTGTATTAGTGTGTGTTAGTGTGTATTAGTGTGTGTTAGTGTGTATTAGTGTGTGTTAGTGTGTGTTAGTGTGTATTAGTGTGTATTAGTGTGTATTAGTGTGTGTTAGTGTGTGTTAGTGTGTGTTAGTGTGTATTAGTGTGTATTAGTGTGTGTTAGTGTGTGTTAGTGTGTATTAGTGTGTGTTAGTGTGTATTAGTGTGTGTTAGTGTGTATTAGTGTGTATTAGTGTGTATTAGTGTGTGTTAGTGTGTGTTAGTGTGTATTAGTGTGTGTTAGTGTGTGTTAGTGTGTATTAGTGTGTGTTAGTGTGTGTTAGTGTGTATTAGTGTGTGTTAGTGTGTATTAGTGTGTGTTAGTGTGTGTTAGTGTGTATTAGTGTGTATTAGTGTATATTAGTGTGTGTTAGTGTGTATTAGTGTGTATTAGTGTGTGTTAGTGTGTATTAGTGTGTGTTAGTGTGTATTAGTGTGTGTTAGTGTGTATTAGTGTGTGTTAGTGTGTATTAGTGTGTGTTAGTGTGTATTAGTGTGTGTTAGTGTGTATTAGTGTATGTTAGTGTGTGTTAGTGTGTATTAGTGTGTGTATTAGTGTATATTAGTGTGTGTATTAGTGTGTATATTAGTGTGTATTTGTGTGTGTATTAGTGTGTGTTAGTGTGTATTAGTGCGTATTAGTGCGTATTAGTGTGTATTAGTGTATATTAGTGTGTGTTAGTGTGTATTAGTGTGTGTTAGTGTGTGTTAGTGTGTATTAGTGTGTATTAGTGTGTATTAGTGCGTATTAGTGTGTATTAGTGTGCATTAGTGTGTGTTTTTGTGTGTATTAGTGCGTATTAGTGTGTATTAGTGTGTATTAGTGTGTATTAGTGTGTATTAGTGTGTATTAGTGTATATTAGTGTGTATTAGTGCGTATTAGTGTATATTAGTGTGTATTTGTGTGTGTATTTTGCTTACGTAGTCAGTGCACTCTGTTCCACTCGTTTTTCCTCCAGTTTTATTTTTTGTTCGTACTCTCTCTCTCTAATTTCCCAAACGTTCTTCATGATGGAGGCGTCACAGCCCACGACCTCCACACTCTTATCAGACGACATGTTAGGGACCTGCACACACACACACACGCACACTCACCACACCCACACACACACACACACACACACACACACACACACACACATCACACACCCACACAAACACACACACACACTCACACACACACACACACTCACACACACACACACACACACACACACACACACACACACACAACACACACACCCACACACACACACACACACACACACACACACACACACACACACACACACACACACACCCACACACACACACACACACACCACACCCACACAACACACACACACACACACACACCACACACACTCACACACCCACACACACACACACCCACACACACACACACACACACACATCACACACACACACACACACACACACACACACCACACACACACACACACACACACACACACACACACACACCCACACACACACAAACACACACACACACACACACACCCACACACACACACAACACACACACACACCACACACACACACACACACACACACACACACACACACTCCCACACACACACCCACACACACACACACACACACCCACACACACACACACACACACACACACACACACACACACACACCACACACACACACACACAACACACACACACACACACACAACACCCACACACACACACACACCCACACACACACACACTCACACACACACACACACACACACACCACACACACACACA
>CM035794.1:1530778-1563241 GCA_020466265.1 Siphamia tubifer | reverse complement strand
ATTAAAGTACAACTACTGACTGTAATAAAGTATTAAAGTACAACTACTGAACTGTAATAAAGTATTAAAGTACAACTACTGACTGTAATAAAGTACTAAAGTACAACTACTGAACTGTAATAAAGTATTAAAGTACAAGTACTGACTGTAATAAAGTATTAAAGTACAACTACTGACTGTAATAAAGTATTAAAGTACAACTACTGAACTGTAATAAAGTATTAAAGTACAACTACTGACTGTAATAAAGTATTAAAGTACAACTACTGACTGTAATAAAGTATTAAAGTACAACTACTGACTGTAATAAAGTATTAAAGTACAACTACTGACTGTAATAAAGTACTAAAGTACAACTACTGAACTGTAATAAAGTATTAAAGTACAAGTACTGACTGTAATAAAGTATTAAAGTACAACTACTGACTGTAATAAAGTATTAAAGTACAACTACTGAACTGTAATAAAGTATTAAAGTACAACTACTGACTGTAATAAAGTATTAAAGTATAACTACTGACTGTAATAAAGTATTAAAGTACAACTACTGAACTGTAATAAAGTATTAAAGTACAAGTACTGACTGTAATAAAGTATTAAAGTACAACTACTGACTGTAATAAAGTATTAAAGTACAACTACTGAACTGTAATAAAGTATTAAAGTACAACTACTGACTGTAATAAAGTATTAAAGTACAACTACTGACTGTAATAAAGTATTAAAGTACAACTACTGAACTGTAATAAAGTATTAAAGTACAAGTACTGACTGTAATAAAGTATTAAAGTACAACTACTGACTGTATAAAGTACAAATATTTATATAAATGTAAAGAGTATAAAGTACATATATTTATATAAATATAAAGAGTATGAAGTACAAATATTTATATAAATGTAAAGAGTATAAAGTACATATATTTATATAAATGTAAAGAGTATAAAGTACAAATATTTATATAAATGTAAAGAGTATAAAGTACATATATTTATATAAATATAAAGAGTATGAAGTACAAATATTTATATAAATGTAAAGAGTATAAAGTACATATATTTATATAAATGTAAAGAGTATAAAGTACAAATATTTATATAAATGTAAAGAGTATAAAGTACATATATTTATATAAATGTAAAGAGTATAAAGTACAAATATTTATATAAATATAAAGAGTATAAAGTACATATATTTATATAAATGTAAAGAGTATAAAGTACATATATTTATATAAATATAAAGAGTATAAAGTACATAGTGTCCAGAAAAATAAATACTTAAGTAAAAAATCTATTTCAGTACAGTAATGAAGTACTTTTACTGCGTTCTTTTCCAGCTGTGGTTCAGGTGGTCTTACCTTGGTGGTGCTGGACGTGGTTCCTCTGGTTCCTGTGTGTGAAACTGTGCAGGCGTGAATTTATACCATGACCCCCCCCCCCCCCAGTAAAATATGACACCCCCCCCCACACAGTAAAATATGACACCCCCCACCCCCACCAGTGGCAGTAAAAAGTGTCCTCTGGCAGCAGAACCTAAAGTAGAAGCAAGAGGATGGACTTAAACCTTCAGTCAGAGTGTTCTAAGTGGAACATGTTAGTAACACTGGTTCTACTGACCACAGACCCAGTTATGGTGGTTCCTATACTGACCACAGACCCAGTTAGGGTGGTTCCTCTACTGACCACAGACCCAGTTAGGGTGGTTCCTCTACTGACCACAGACCCAGTTAGGGTGGTTCCTCTACTGACCACAGACCCAGTTAGGGTGGTTCCTCTACTGACCACAGACCCAGTTATGGTGGTTCCTCTACTGACCACAGACCCAGGTACGGTGGTTCCTCTACTGACCACAGACCCAGTTACGGTGGTTCCTCTACTGACCACAGACCCAGTTATGGTGGTTCCTCTACTGACCACAGACCCAGTTATGGTGGTTCCTCTACTGACCACAGACCCAGTTACGGTGGTTCCTCTACTGACCACAGACCCAGGTACGGTGGTTCCTCTACTGACCACAGACCCAGGTACGGTGGTTCCTCTACTGACCACAGACCCAGTTATGGTGGTTCCTCTACTGACCACAGACCCAGTTATGGTGGTTCCTCTACTGACCACAGACCCAGGTACGGTGGTTCCTCTACTGACCACAGACCCAGGTACAGTGGTTCCTCTACTGACCACAGACCCAGTTAGGGTGGTTCCTCTACTGACCACAGACCCAGTTATGGTGGTTCCTCTACTGACCACAGACCCAGTTAGGGTGGTTCCTCTACTGACCACAGACCCAGTTATGGTGGTTCCTCTACTGACCACAGACGCAGTAACACTGGTTCTACTGACCACAGACCCAGTTACGGTGGTTCCTCTACTGCCCACAGACCCAGTTACGGTGGTTCCTCTACTGACCACAGACCCAGTTACGGTGGTTCCTCTACTGCCCACAGACCCAGTTACGGTGGTTCTTCTACTGACCACAGACCCAGTTTACGGTGGTTCCTCTACTGACCACAGACCCAGTCACGGTGGTTCCTCTACTGACCACAGACCCAGTTACGGTGGTTCCTCTACTGACCACAGACCCAGTTACGGTGGTTCCTCTACTGACCACAGACCCAGTCATGGTGGTTCCTCTACTGACCACAGACCCAGTTATGGTGGTTCCTCTACTGACCACAGACCCAGGTACGGTGGTTCCTCTACTGACCACAGACCCAGTTACGGTGGTTCCTCTACTGACCACAGACCCAGTTATGGTGGTTCCTCTACTGACCACAGACCCAGTTAGGGTGGTTCCTCTACTGACCACAGGCCCAGTTATGGTGGTTCCTTTACTGACCACAGACCCAGGTACGGTGGTTCCTCTACTGACCACAGACGCAGTAACACTGGTTCTACTGACCACAGACCCAGTTACGGTGGTTCCTCTACTGACCACAGACCGAGTTATGTTGGTTCCTCTACTGACCACAGACCCAGTTATGGTGGTTCCTCTACTGACCACAGACCCAGTTAGGGTGGTTCCTCTACTGACCACAGACCCAGTTATGGTGGTTCCTCTACTGACACCAGACCCAGTTAAGGTGGTTCCTCTACTGACCACAGACCCAGTTAGGGTGGTTCCTCTACTGACCATAGACCCAGTTATGGTGGTTCCTCTACTGACCACAGACCCAGTTATGGTGGTTCCTCTACTGACCACAGACCCAGTTAGGGTGGTTCCTCTACTGACCACAGACCCAGTTATGGTGGTTCCTCTACTGAGCACAGGCCCAGTTACGGTGGTTCCTCTACTGACCACAGACCCAGTTATGGTGGTTCCTCTACTGACCACAGACCCGGTTACGGTGGTTCCTCTACTGACCACAGACCCAGTTACGGTGGTTCCTCTACTGCCCACAGACCCAGTTACAGTGGTTCCTCTACTGACCACAGACCCAGTTACGGTGGTTCCTCTACTGCCCACAGACCCGGTTACGGTGGTTCCTCTACTGACCACAGACCCAGTTACGGTGGTTCCTCTACTGACCACAGACCCAGTTACGGTGGTTCCTCTACTGACCACAGACCCAGTTATGGTGGTTCCTCTACTGACCACAGACCCAGGTACGGTGGTTCCTCTACTGACCACAGACCCAGTTAGGGTGGTTCCTCTACTGACCACAGACCCAGGTACGGTGGTTCCTCTACTGACCACAGACGCAGTAACACTGGTTCTACTGACCACAGACCCAGTTATGGTGGTTCCTCTACTGACCACAGACCCAGTTATGGTGGTTACTCTACTGACCACAGACCCAGGTACGGTGGTTCCTCTACTGACCACAGACCCAGTTATGGTGGTTCCTCTACTGACCACAGACCCAGTTATGGTGGTTCCTCTACTGACCACAGACCCAGTTAGGGTGGTTCCTCTACTGACCACAGGCCCAGTTATGGTGGTTCCTCTACTGACCACAGACCCAGGTACGGTGGTTCCTCTACTGACCACAGACGCAGTAACACTGGTTCTACTGACCACAGACCCAGTTACGGTGGTTCCTCTACTGACCACATTCCCAGTTACGGTGGTTCCTCTACTGACCACAGACCCAGTTACGGTGGTTCCTCTACTGACCACAGACCGAGTTACGTTGGTTCCTCTACTGACCACAGACCCAGTTAGGGTGGTTCCTCTACTGACCACAGACCCAGTTAGGGTGGTTCCTCTACTGACCACAGACCCAGTTAGGGTGGTTCCTCTACTGACCACAGACCCAGTTATGGTGGTTCCTCTACTGACCACAGACCCAGTTATGGTGGTTCCTCTACTGACCACAGACCCAGGTACGGTGGTTCCTCTACTGACCACAGACCCAGGTACGGTGGTTCCTCTACTGACCACAGACCCAGTTATGGTGGTTCCTCTACTGACCACAGACCCAGGTACGGTGGTTCCTCTACTGACCACAGACCCAGTTATGGTGGTTCCTCTACTGACCACAGACCCAGTTAGGGTGGTTCCTCTACTGACCACAGACCCAGTTATGGTGGTTCCTCTACTGACCACAGACCGAGTTATGGTGGTTCCTCTACTGACCACAGACCCAGTTATGGTGGTTCCTCTACTGACCACAGACCCAGTTATGGTGGTTCCTCTACTGACCACAGACCGAGTTATGGTGGTTCCTCTACTGATCACAGACCCAGTTATGGTGGTTCCTCTACTGACCACAGACGCAGTAACACTGGTTCTACTGACCACAGACCCAGTTATGGTGGTTCCTCTACTGACCACAGACCCAGTTATGGTGGTTCCTCTACTGACCACAGACCCAGTTATGGTGGTTCCTCTACTGACCACAGACCCAGTTATGGTGGTTCCTCTACTGACCACAGACCCAGTTAGGGTGGTTCCTCTACTGACCACAGACCCAGTTATGGTGGTTCCTCTACTGACCACAGACCCAGTTAGGGTGGTTCCTCTACTGACCACAGACCCAGTTACGGTGGTTCCTCTACTGACCACAGACGCAGTAACACTGGTTCTACTGACCACAGACCCAGTTAGGGTGGTTCCTCTACTGACCACAGACCCAGTTATGGTGGTTCCTCTACTGATCACAGACCCAGTTATGGTGGTTCCTCTACTGACCACAGACGCAGTAACACTGGTTCTACTGACCACAGACCCAGTTATGGTGGTTCCTCTACTGACCACAGACCCAGGTACGGTGGTTCCTCTACTGACCACAGACCCAGTTATGGTGGTTCCTCTACTGACCACAGACCCAGTTAGGGTGGTTCCTCTACTGACCACAGACCCAGTTAGGGTGGTTCCTCTACTGACCACAGACCCAGTTATGGTGGTTCCTCTACTGACCACAGACCGAGTTATGGTGGTTCCTCTACTGACCACAGACCCAGTTATGGTGGTTCCTCTACTGACCACAGACGCAGTAACACTGGTTCTACTGACCACAGACCCAGTTATGGTGGTTCCTCTACTGACCACAGACCCAGTTATGGTGGTTCCTCTACTGACCACAGACCCAGGTACGGTGGTTCCTCTACTGACCACAGACCCAGTTATGGTGGTTCCTCTACTGACCACAGACCCAGTTATGGTGGTTCCTCTACTGACCACAGACCCAGTTAGGGTGGTTCCTCTACTGACCACAGGCCCAGTTATGGTGGTTCCTCTACTGACCACAGACCCAGGTACGGTGGTTCCTCTACTGACCACAGACGCAGTAACACTGGTTCTACTGACCACAGACCCAGTTACGGTGGTTCCTCTACTGACCACATTCCCAGTTACGGTGGTTCCTCTACTGACCACAGACCCAGTTACGGTGGTTCCTCTACTGACCACAGACCGAGTTACGTTGGTTCCTCTACTGACCACAGACCGAGTTATGGTGGTTCCTCTACTGACCACAGACCCAGTTAGGGTGGTTCCTCTACTGACCACAGACCCAGTTAGGGTGGTTCCTCTACTGACCACAGACCCAGTTATGGTGGTTCCTCTACTGACACCAGACCCAGTTAGGGTGGTTCCTCTACTGACCACAGACCCAGTTATGGTGGTTCCTCTACTGACCACAGACCCAGTTATGGTGGTTCCTCTACTGACCACAGGCCCAGTTATGGTGGTTCCTCTACTGACCACAGACCCAGTTATGGTGGTTCCTCTACTGACCACAGACCCAGTTATGGTGGTTCCTCTACTGACCACAGACCCAGTTATGGTGGTTCCTCTACTGACCACAGACCCAGGTACGGTGGTTCCTCTACTGACCACAGACCCAGTTATGGTGGTTCCTCTACTGACCACAGACCCAGTTAGGGTGGTTCCTCTACTGACCACAGACCCAGTTAGGGTGGTTCCTCTACTGACCACAGGCCCAGTTATGGTGGTTCCTCTACTGACCACAGACTCAGGTACGGTGGCTCCTCTACTGACCACAGACCCAGTTATGGTGGTTCCTCTACTGACCACAGACCTAGTTACGTTGGTTCCTCTACTGACCACAGACCCAGTTATGGTGGTTCATCTACTGACCACAGACCCAGTTAGGGTGGTTCCTCTACTGACCACAGACCCAGGAACACTGGTTCTACTGACCACAGACCCAGTTGCGGTGGTTCCTCAACTGACCACAGACCCAGTTAGGGTGGTTCCTCTACTGACACCAGACCCAGTTAGGGTGGTTCGTCTACTGACCACAGACCCAGTTAGGGTGGTTCCTCTACTGACCACAGACCCAGGAACACTGGTTCTACTGAGCACAGACCCAGTTGCGGTGGTTCCTCAACTGACCACAGACCCAGTTAGGGTGGTTCCTCTACTGACCACAGACCCAGTTAGGGTGGTTCCTCTACTGACCACAGACCCAGTTAGGGTGGTTCCTCTACTGACCACAGACCCAGTAACACTGGTTCTACTGACAACAGACCCAGTAACACTGGTTCTACTGACCACAGACCCAGTTATGGTGGTTCCTCTACTGACCACAGACCCAGGTACGGTGGTTCCTCTACTGACCACAGACGCAGTAACACTGGTTCTACTGACCACAGACCCAGTTACGGTGGTTCCTCTACTGACCACATTCCCAGTTACGGTGGTTCCTCTACTGACCACAGACCCAGTTACGGTGGTTCCTCTACTGACCACAGACCGAGTTACGTTGGTTCCTCTACTGACCACAGACCGAGTTATGGTGGTTCCTCTACTGACCACAGACCCAGTTAGGGTGGTTCCTCTACTGACCACAGACCCAGTTAGGGTGGTTCCTCTACTGACCACAGACCCAGTTATGGTGGTTCCTCTACTGACACCAGACCCAGTTAGGGTGGTTCCTCTACTGACCACAGACCCAGTTATGGTGGTTCCTCTACTGACCACAGGCCCAGTTATGGTGGTTCCTCTACTGACCACAGACCCAGTTATGGTGGTTCCTCTACTGACCCCAGACCCAGTTATGGTGGTTCCTCTACTGACCACAGACCCAGTTATGGTGGTTCCTCTACTGACCACAGACCCAGGTACGGTGGTTCCTCTACTGACCACAGACCCAGTTATGGTGGTTCCTCTACTGACCACAGACCCAGTTAGGGTGGTTCCTCTACTGACCACAGACCCAGTTAGGGTGGTTCCTCTACTGACCACAGACCCAGTTATGGTGGTTCCTCTACTGACCACAGACCTAGTTACGTTGGTTCCTCTACTGACCACAGACCCAGTTATGGTGGTTCCTCTACTGACACCAGACCCAGTTAGGGTGGTTCGTCTACTGACCACAGACCCAGTTAGGGTGGTTCCTCTACTGACCACAGACCCAGGAACACTGGTTCTACTGACCACAGACCCAGTTGCGGTGGGTCCTCAACTGACCACAGACCCAGTTAGGGTGGTTCCTCTACTGACCACAGACCCAGTTAGGGTGGTTCCTCTACTGACCACAGACCCAGGTACGGTGGTTCCTCTACTGACCACAGACCCAGTTAGGGTGGTTCCTCTACTGACCACAGACCCAGTTAGGGTGGTTCCTCTACTGACCACAGACCCAGTAACACTGGTTCTACTGACAACAGACCCAGTAACACTGGTTCTACTGACCACAGACCCAGTTAGGGTGGTTCCTCTACTGACCACAGACCCAGTTATGGTGGTTCCTCTACTGACCACAGACCCAGTTAGGGTGGTTCCTCTACTGACCACAGGCCCAGTTATGGTGGTTCCTCTACTGACCACAGACCCAGGTACGGTGGTTTCTCTACTGACCACAGACCCAGTAACACTGGTTCTACTGACCACAGACCCAGTTATGGTGGTTCCTCTACTGACCACAGACCCAGTTACAGTGGTTCCTCTACTGACCACAGACCCAGGTACGGTGGTTCCTCTACTGACCACAGACCCAGTTAGGGTGGTTCCTCTACTGACCACAGACCCAGGTACGGTGGTTCCTCTACTGACCACAGACCCAGTTATGGTGGTTCCTCTACTGACCACAGACCCAGTTATGTTGGTTCCTCTACTGACCACAGACCCAGTTAGGGTGGTTCCTCTACTGACCACAGACCCAGTTACGGTGGTTCCTCTACTGACCACAGACCCAGTTATGTTGGTTCCTCTACTGACCACAGACCCAGTTACGGTGGTTCCTCTACTGACCACAGACCCAGTTATGGTGGTTCCTCTACTGACCACAGACCCAGGTACGGTGGTTCCTCTACTGACCACAGACCCAGTTAGGGTGGTTCCTCTACTGACCACAGACCCAGGTACGGTGGTTCCTCTACTGACCACAGACCCAGTTATGGTGGTTCCTCTACTGACCACAGACCCAGGTACGGTGGTTCCTCTACTGACCACAGACCCAGGTACGGTGGTTCCTCTACTGACCACAGACCCAGTTATGGTGGTTCCTCTACTGACCACAGACCCAGTTATGGTGGTTCCTCTACTGACCACAGACCCAGGTACGGTGGTTCCTCTACTGACCACAGACCCAGGTACAGTGGTTCCTCTACTGACCACAGACCCAGTTAGGGTGGTTCCTCTACTGACCACAGACCCAGTTATGGTGGTTCCTCTACTGACCACAGACCCAGTTAGGGTGGTTCCTCTACTGACCACAGACCCAGTTATGGTGGTTCCTCTACTGACCACAGACGCAGTAACACTGGTTCTACTGACCACAGACCCAGGTACGGTGGTTCCTCTACTGACCACAGACCCAGGTACAGTGGTTCCTCTACTGACCACAGACCCAGTTATGGTGGTTCCTCTACTGACCAAAGACCCAGTTATGGTGGTTCCTCTACTGACCACAGACCCAGTTATGGTGGTTCCTCTACTGACCACAGACCCAGTTAGGGTGGTTCCTCTACTGACCACAGACCCAGTTATGGTGGTTCCTCTACTGACCACAGACCCAGTTAGGGTGGTTCCTCTACTGACCACAGACCCAGTTACGGTGGTTCCTCTACTGACCACAGACCCAGTTACGGTGGTTCCTCTACTGACCACAGACCCAGGTACGGTGGTTCCTCTACTGACCACAGACCCAGTTATGGTGGTTCCTCTACTGACCACAGACCCAGTTAGGGTGGTTCCTCTACTGACCACAGACCCAGTTATGGTGGTTCCTCTACTGACCACAGACCCAGTTAGGGTGGTTCCTCTACTGACCACAGACCCAGTTATGGTGGTTCCTCTACTGACCACAGACCCAGTTAGGGTGGTTCCTCTACTGACCACAGACCCAGTTATGGTGGTTCCTCTACTGACCACAGACCCAGTTACGGTGGTTCCTCTACTGACCACAGACCCAGTTACGGTGGTTCCTCTACTGACCACAGACCCAGTTATGGTGGTTCCTCTACTGACCACAGACCCAGTTATGGTGGTTCCTCTACTGACCACAGACCCAGTTAGGGTGGTTCCTCTACTGACCACAGACCCAGTTATGGTGGTTCCTCTACTGACCACAGACCGAGTTATGGTGGTTCCTCTACTGACCACAGACCCAGTTATGGTGGTTCCTCTACTGACCACAGACCCAGTTATGGTGGTTCCTCTACTGACCACAGACCGAGTTATGGTGGTTCCTCTACTGATCACAGACCCAGTTATGGTGGTTCCTCTACTGACCACAGACGCAGTAACACTGGTTCTACTGACCACAGACCCAGTTATGGTGGTTCCTCTACTGACCACAGACCCAGTTATGGTGGTTCCTCTATTGACCACAGACCCAGTTATGGTGGTTCCTCTACTGACCACAGAACCAGTTATGGTGGTTCCTCTACTGATCACAGACCCAGTTATGGTGGTTCCTCTACTGACCACAGACGCAGTAACACTGGTTCTACTGACCACAGACCCAGTTATGGTGGTTCCTCTACTGACCACAGACCGAGTTATGTTGGTTCCTCTACTGACCACAGACCCAGTTATGGTGGTTCCTCTACTGACCACAGACCCAGTTAGGGTGGTTCCTCTACTGACCACAGACCCAGTTATGGTGGTTCCTCTACTGACCACAGACCCAGTTAGGGTGGTTCCTCTACTGACCACAGACCCAGTTATGGTGGTTCCTCTACTGACCACAGACCCAGTTAGGGTGGTTCCTCTACTGACCACAGACCCAGTTAGGGTGGTTCCTCTACTGACCACAGACCCAGTTAGGGTGGTTCCTCTACTGACCACAGACCCAGGTACGGTGGTTCCTCTACTGATCACAGACCCAGTTATGGTGGTTCCTCTACTGACCACAGACGCAGTAACACTGGTTCTACTGACCACAGACCCAGTTATGGTGGTTCCTCTACTGACCACAGACCCAGTTATGGTGGTTCCTCTACTGACCACAGACCCAGGTACGGTGGTTCCTCTACTGACCACAGACCCAGTTATGGTGGTTCCTCTACTGACCACAGACCCAGTTAGGGTGGTTCCTCTACTGACCACAGACCCAGTTAGGGTGGTTCCTCTACTGACCACAGACCCAGTTATGGTGGTTCCTCTACTGACCACAGACCCAGGTACGGTGGTTCCTCTACTGACCACAGACCCAGTTACGGTGGTTCCTCTACTGACCACAGACCCAGTTATGGTGGTTCCTCTACTGACCACAGACCCAGTTAGGGTGGTTCCTCTACTGACCACAGGCCCAGTTATGGTGGTTCCTTTACTGACCACAGACCCAGGTACGGTGGTTCCTCTACTGACCACAGACGCAGTAACACTGGTTCTACTGACCACAGACCCAGTTACGGTGGTTCCTCTACTGACCACAGACCGAGTTATGTTGGTTCCTCTACTGACCACAGACCCAGTTATGGTGGTTCCTCTACTGACCACAGACCCAGTTAGGGTGGTTCCTCTACTGACCACAGACCCAGTTATGGTGGTTCCTCTACTGACACCAGACCCAGTTAAGGTGGTTCCTCTACTGACCACAGACCCAGTTAGGGTGGTTCCTCTACTGACCATAGACCCAGTTATGGTGGTTCCTCTACTGACCACAGACCCAGTTATGGTGGTTCCTCTACTGACCACAGACCCAGTTAGGGTGGTTCCTCTACTGACCACAGACCCAGTTATGGTGGTTCCTCTACTGAGCACAGGCCCAGTTACGGTGGTTCCTCTACTGACCACAGACCCAGTTATGGTGGTTCCTCTACTGACCACAGACCCGGTTACGGTGGTTCCTCTACTGACCACAGACCCAGTTACGGTGGTTCCTCTACTGCCCACAGACCCAGTTACAGTGGTTCCTCTACTGACCACAGACCCAGTTACGGTGGTTCCTCTACTGCCCACAGACCCGGTTACGGTGGTTCCTCTACTGACCACAGACCCAGTTACGGTGGTTCCTCTACTGACCACAGACCCAGTTATGGTGGTTCCTCTACTGACCACAGACCCAGTTATGGTGGTTCCTCTACTGACCACAGACCCAGGTACGGTGGTTCCTCTACTGACCACAGACCCAGTTAGGGTGGTTCCTCTACTGACCACAGACCCAGGTACGGTGGTTCCTCTACTGACCACAGACGCAGTAACACTGGTTCTACTGACCACAGACCCAGTTATGGTGGTTCCTCTACTGACCACAGACCCAGTTATGGTGGTTCCTCTACTGACCACAGACCCAGGTACGGTGGTTCCTCTACTGACCACAGACCCAGTTATGGTGGTTCCTCTTCTGACCACAGACCCAGTTATGGTGGTTCGTCTACTGACCACAGACCCAGTTAGGGTGGTTCCTCTACTGACCACAGGCCCAGTTATGGTGGTTCCTCTACTGACCACAGACCCAGGTACGGTGGTTCCTCTACTGACCACAGACGCAGTAACACTGGTTCTACTGACCACAGACCCAGTTACGGTGGTTCCTCTACTGACCACATTCCCAGTTACGGTGGTTCCTCTACTGACCACAGACCCAGTTACGGTGGTTCCTCTACTGACCACAGACCGAGTTACGTTGGTTCCTCTACTGACCACAGACCGAGTTATGGTGGTTCCTCTACTGACCACAGACCCAGTTAGGGTGGTTCCTCTACTGACCACAGACCCAGTTAGGGTGGTTCCTCTACTGACCACAGACCCAGTTAGGGTGGTTCCTCTACTGACCACAGACCCAGTTATGGTGGTTCCTCTACTGACCACAGACCCAGTTATGGTGGTTCCTCTACTGACCACAGACCCAGGTACGGTGGTTCCTCTACTGACCACAGACCCAGGTACGGTGGTTCCTCTACTGACCACAGACCCAGTTATGGTGGTTCCTCTACTGACCACAGACCCAGGTACGGTGGTTCCTCTACTGACCACAGACCCAGTTATGGTGGTTCCTCTACTGACCACAGACCCAGTTAGGGTGGTTCCTCTACTGACCACAGACCCAGTTATGGTGGTTCCTCTACTGACCACAGACCGAGTTATGGTGGTTCCTCTACTGACCACAGACCCAGTTATGGTGGTTCCTCTACTGACCACAGACCCAGTTATGGTGGTTCCTCTACTGACCACAGACCGAGTTATGGTGGTTCCTCTACTGATCACAGACCCAGTTATGGTGGTTCCTCTACTGACCACAGACGCAGTAACACTGGTTCTACTGACCACAGACCCAGTTATGGTGGTTCCTCTACTGACCACAGACCCAGTTATGGTGGTTCCTCTACTGACCACAGACCCAGTTATGGTGGTTCCTCTACTGACCACAGACCCAGTTAGGGTGGTTCCTCTACTGACCACAGACCCAGTTACGGTGGTTCCTCTACTGACCACAGACGCAGTAACACTGGTTCTACTGACCACAGACCCAGTTAGGGTGGTTCCTCTACTGACCACAGACCCAGTTATGGTGGTTCCTCTACTGATCACAGACCCAGTTATGGTGGTTCCTCTACTGACCACAGACGCAGTAACACTGGTTCTACTGACCACAGACCCAGTTATGGTGGTTCCTCTACTGACCACAGACCCAGGTACGGTGGTTCCTCTACTGACCACAGACCCAGTTATGGTGGTTCCTCTACTGACCACAGACCCAGTTAGGGTGGTTCCTCTACTGACCACAGACCCAGTTAGGGTGGTTCCTCTACTGACCACAGACCCAGTTATGGTGGTTCCTCTACTGACCACAGACCGAGTTATGGTGGTTCCTCTACTGACCACAGACCCAGTTATGGTGGTTCCTCTACTGACCACAGACGCAGTAACACTGGTTCTACTGACCACAGACCCAGTTATGGTGGTTCCTCTACTGACCACAGACCCAGTTATGGTGGTTCCTCTACTGACCACAGACCCAGGTACGGTGGTTCCTCTACTGACCACAGACCCAGTTATGGTGGTTCCTCTACTGACCACAGACCCAGTTAGGGTGGTTCCTCTACTGACCACAGGCCCAGTTATGGTGGTTCCTCTACTGACCACAGACCCAGGTACGGTGGTTCCTCTACTGACCACAGACGCAGTAACACTGGTTCTACTGACCACAGACCCAGTTACGGTGGTTCCTCTACTGACCACATTCCCAGTTACGGTGGTTCCTCTACTGACCACAGACCCAGTTACGGTGGTTCCTCTACTGACCACAGACCGAGTTACGTTGGTTCCTCTACTGACCACAGACCGAGTTATGGTGGTTCCTCTACTGACCACAGACCCAGTTAGGGTGGTTCCTCTACTGACCACAGACCCAGTTAGGGTGGTTCCTCTACTGACCACAGACCCAGTTATGGTGGTTCCTCTACTGACACCAGACCCAGTTAGGGTGGTTCCTCTACTGACCACAGACCCAGTTATGGTGGTTCCTCTACTGACCACAGACCCAGTTATGGTGGTTCCTCTACTGACCACAGGCCCAGTTATGGTGGTTCCTCTACTGACCACAGACCCAGTTATGGTGGTTCCTCTACTGACCACAGACCCAGTTATGGTGGTTCCTCTACTGACCACAGACCCAGTTATGGTGGTTCCTCTACTGACCACAGACCCAGGTACGGTGGTTCCTCTACTGACCACAGACCCAGTTATGGTGGTTCCTCTACTGACCACAGACCCAGTTAGGGTGGTTCCTCTACTGACCACAGACCCAGTTAGGGTGGTTCCTCTACTGACCACAGGCCCAGTTATGGTGGTTCCTCTACTGACCACAGACTCAGGTACGGTGGCTCCTCTACTGACCACAGACCCAGTTATGGTGGTTCCTCTACTGACCACAGACCTAGTTACGTTGGTTCCTCTACTGACCACAGACCCAGTTATGGTGGTTCCTCTACTGACCACAGACCCAGTTAGGGTGGTTCCTCTACTGACCACAGACCCAGGAACACTGGTTCTACTGACCACAGACCCAGTTGCGGTGGTTCCTCAACTGACCACAGACCCAGTTAGGGTGGTTCCTCTACTGACACCAGACCCAGTTAGGGTGGTTCGTCTACTGACCACAGACCCAGTTAGGGTGGTTCCTCTACTGACCACAGACCCAGGAACACTGGTTCTACTGACCACAGACCCAGTTGCGGTGGTTCCTCAACTGACCACAGACCCAGTTAGGGTGGTTCCTCTACTGACCACAGACCCAGTTAGGGTGGTTCCTCTACTGACCACAGACCCAGGTACGGTGGTTCCTCTACTGACCACAGACCCAGTTAGGGTGGTTCCTCTACTGACCACAGACCCAGTTAGGGTGGTTCCTCTACTGACCACAGACCCAGTAACACTGGTTCTACTGACAACAGACCCAGTAACACTGGTTCTACTGACCACAGACCCAGTTATGGTGGTTCCTCTACTGACCACAGACCCAGGTACGGTGGTTCCTCTACTGACCACAGACGCAGTAACACTGGTTCTACTGACCACAGACCCAGTTACGGTGGTTCCTCTACTGACCACATTCCCAGTTACGGTGGTTCCTCTACTGACCACAGACCCAGTTACGGTGGTTCCTCTACTGACCACAGACCGAGTTACGTTGGTTCCTCTACTGACCACAGACCGAGTTATGGTGGTTCCTCTACTGACCACAGACCCAGTTAGGGTGGTTCCTCTACTGACCACAGACCCAGTTAGGGTGGTTCCTCTACTGACCACAGACCCAGTTATGGTGGTTCCTCTACTGACACCAGACCCAGTTAGGGTGGTTCCTCTACTGACCACAGACCCAGTTATGGTGGTTCCTCTACTGACCACAGGCCCAGTTATGGTGGTTCCTCTACTGACCACAGACCAAGTTATGGTGGTTCCTCTACTGACCCCAGACCCAGTTATGGTGGTTCCTCTACTGACCACAGACCCAGTTATGGTGGTTCCTCTACTGACCACAGACCCAGGTACGGTGGTTCCTCTACTGACCACAGACCCAGTTATGGTGGTTCCTCTACTGACCACAGACCCAGTTAGGGTGGTTCCTCTACTGACCACAGACCCAGTTAGGGTGGTTCCTCTACTGACCACAGACCCAGTTATGGTGGTTCCTCTACTGACCACAGACCTAGTTACGTTGGTTCCTCTACTGACCACAGACCCAGTTATGGTGGTTCCTCTACTGACACCAGACCCAGTTAGGGTGGTTCGTCTACTGACCACAGACCCAGTTAGGGTGGTTCCTCTACTGACCACAGACCCAGGAACACTGGTTCTACTGACCACAGACCCAGTTGCGGTGGGTCCTCAACTGACCACAGACCCAGTTAGGGTGGTTCCTCTACTGACCACAGACCCAGTTAGGGTGGTTCCTCTACTGACCACAGACCCAGGTACGGTGGTTCCTCTACTGACCACAGACCCAGTTAGGGTGGTTCCTCTACTGACCACAGACCCAGTTAGGGTGGTTCCTCTACTGACCACAGACCCAGTAACACTGGTTCTACTGACAACAGACCCAGTAACACTGGTTCTACTGACCACAGACCCAGTTAGGGTGGTTCCTCTACTGACCACAGACCCAGTTATGGTGGTTCCTCTACTGACCACAGACCCAGTTAGGGTGGTTCCTCTACTGACCACAGGCCCAGTTATGGTGGTTCCTCTACTGACCACAGACCCAGGTACGGTGGTTTCTCTACTGACCACAGACCCAGTAACACTGGTTCTACTGACCACAGACCCAGTTATGGTGGTTCCTCTACTAACCACAGACCCAGTTACAGTGGTTCCTCTACTGACCACAGACCCAGGTACGGTGGTTCCTCTACTGACCACAGACCCAGTTAGGGTGGTTCCTCTACTGACCACAGACCCAGGTACGGTGGTTCCTCTACTGACCACAGACCCAGTTATGGTGGTTCCTCTACTGACCACAGACCCAGTTATGTTGGTTCCTCTACTGACCACAGACCCAGTTAGGGTGGTTCCTCTACTGACCACAGACCCAGTTACGGTGGTTCCTCTACTGACCACAGACCCAGTTATGTTGGTTCCTCTACTGACCACAGACCCAGTTACGGTGGTTCCTCTACTGACCACAGACCCAGTTATGGTGGTTCCTCTACTGACCACAGACCCAGGTACGGTGGTTCCTCTACTGACCACAGACCCAGTTATGGTGGTTCCTCTACTGACCACAGACCCAGTTATGGTGGTTCCTCTACTGACCACAGACCCAGTTAGGGTGGTTCCTCTACTGACCACAGACCCAGTTATGGTGGTTCCTCTACTGACCACAGACCGAGTTATGGTGGTTCCTCTACTGACCACAGACCCAGTTATGGTGGTTCCTCTACTGACCACAGACCCAGTTATGGTGGTTCCTCTACTGACCACAGACCGAGTTATGGTGGTTCCTCTACTGATCACAGACCCAGTTATGGTGGTTCCTCTACTGACCACAGACGCAGTAACACTGGTTCTACTGACCACAGACCCAGTTATGGTGGTTCCTCTACTGACCACAGACCCAGTTATGGTGGTTCCTCTATTGACCACAGACCCAGTTATGGTGGTTCCTCTACTGACCACAGAACCAGTTATGGTGGTTCCTCTACTGATCACAGACCCAGTTATGGTGGTTCCTCTACTGACCACAGACGCAGTAACACTGGTTCTACTGACCACAGACCCAGTTATGGTGGTTCCTCTACTGACCACAGACCGAGTTATGTTGGTTCCTCTACTGACCACAGACCCAGTTATGGTGGTTCCTCTACTGACCACAGACCCAGTTATGGTGGTTCCTCTACTGACCACAGACCCAGTTAGGGTGGTTCCTCTACTGACCACAGACCCAGTTATGGTGGTTCCTCTACTGACCACAGACCCAGTTAGGGTGGTTCCTCTACTGACCACAGACCCAGTTACGGTGGTTCCTCTACTGACCACAGACGCAGTAACACTGGTTCTACTGACCACAGACCCAGTTAGGGTGGTTCCTCTACTGACCACAGACGCAGTAACACTGGTTCTACTGACCACAGACCCAGTTATGGTGGTTCCTCTACTGACCACAGACCCAGTTATGGTGGTTCCTCTACTGACCACAGACCCAGGTACGGTGGTTCCTCTACTGATCACAGACCCAGTTATGGTGGTTCCTCTACTGACCACAGACGCAGTAACACTGGTTCTACTGACCACAGACCCAGTTATGGTGGTTCCTCTACTGACCACAGACCCAGTTATGGTGGTTCCTCTACTGACCACAGACCCAGGTACGGTGGTTCCTCTACTGACCACAGACCCAGTTATGGTGGTTCCTCTACTGACCACAGACCCAGTTAGGGTGGTTCCTCTACTGACCACAGACCCAGTTAGGGTGGTTCCTCTACTGACCACAGACCCAGTTATGGTGGTTCCTCTACTGACCACAGACCGAGTTATGGTGGTTCCTCTACTGACCACAGACCCAGTTATGGTGGTTCCTCTACTGACCACAGACGCAGTAACACTGGTTCTACTGACCACAGACCCAGTTATGGTGGTTCCTCTACTGACCACAGACCCAGTTATGGTGGTTCCTCTACTGACCACAGACGCAGTAACACTGGTTCTACTGACCACAGACCCAGTTACGGTGGTTCCTCTACTGCCCACAGACCCAGTTACGGTGGTTCCTCTACTGACCACAGACCCAGTTACGGTGGTTCCTCTACTGCCCACAGACCCAGTTACGGTGGTTCTTCTACTGACCACAGACCCAGTTTACGGTGGTTCCTCTACTGACCACAGACCCAGTCACGGTGGTTCCTCTACTGACCACAGACCCAGTTACGGTGGTTCCTTTACTGACCACAGACCCAGTTACGGTGGTTCCTCTACTGACCACAGACCCAGTCATGGTGGTTCCTCTACTGACCACAGACCCAGTTATGGTGGTTCCTCTACTGACCACAGACCCAGGTACGGTGGTTCCTCTACTGACCACAGACCCAGTTACGGTGGTTCCTCTACTGACCACAGACCCAGTTATGGTGGTTCCTCTACTGACCACAGACCCAGTTAGGGTGGTTCCTCTACTGACCACAGGCCCAGTTATGGTGGTTCCTTTACTGACCACAGACCCAGGTACGGTGGTTCCTCTACTGACCACAGACGCAGTAACACTGGTTCTACTGACCACAGACCCAGTTACGGTGGTTCCTCTACTGACCACAGACCGAGTTATGTTGGTTCCTCTACTGACCACAGACCCAGTTATGGTGGTTCCTCTACTGACCACAGACCCAGTTAGGGTGGTTCCTCTACTGACCACAGACCCAGTTATGGTGGTTCCTCTACTGACACCAGACCCAGTTAAGGTGGTTCCTCTACTGACCACAGACCCAGTTAGGGTGGTTCCTCTACTGACCATAGACCCAGTTATGGTGGTTCCTCTACTGACCACAGACCCAGTTATGGTGGTTCCTCTACTGACCACAGACCCAGTTAGGGTGGTTCCTCTACTGACCACAGACCCAGTTATGGTGGTTCCTCTACTGAGCACAGGCCCAGTTACGGTGGTTCCTCTACTGACCACAGACCCAGTTATGGTGGTTCCTCTACTGACCACAGACCCGGTTACGGTGGTTCCTCTACTGACCACAGACCCAGTTACGGTGGTTCCTCTACTGCCCACAGACCCAGTTACAGTGGTTCCTCTACTGACCACAGACCCAGTTACGGTGGTTCCTCTACTGCCCACAGACCCGGTTACGGTGGTTCCTCTACTGACCACAGACCCAGTTACGGTGGTTCCTCTACTGACCACAGACCCAGTTATGGTGGTTCCTCTACTGACCACAGACCCAGTTATGGTGGTTCCTCTACTGACCACAGACCCAGGTACGGTGGTTCCTCTACTGACCACAGACCCAGTTAGGGTGGTTCCTCTACTGACCACAGACCCAGGTACGGTGGTTCCTCTACTGACCACAGACGAAGTAACACTGGTTCTACTGACCACAGACCCAGTTATGGTGGTTCCTCTACTGACCACAGACCCAGTTATGGTGGTTCCTCTACTGACCACAGACCCAGGTACGGTGGTTCCTCTACTGACCACAGACCCAGTTATGGTGGTTCCTCTACTGACCACAGACCCAGTTAGGGTGGTTCCTCTACTGACCACAGGCCCAGTTATGGTGGTTCCTCTACTGACCACAGACCCAGGTACGGTGGTTCCTCTACTGACCACAGACGCAGTAACACTGGTTCTACTGACCACAGACCCAGTTACGGTGGTTCCTCTACTGACCACATTCCCAGTTACGGTGGTTCCTCTACTGACCACAGACCCAGTTACGGTGGTTCCTCTACTGACCACAGACCGAGTTACGTTGGTTCCTCTACTGACCACAGACCGAGTTATGGTGGTTCCTCTTCTGACCACAGACCGAGTTAGGGTGGTTCCTCTACTGACCACAGACCCAGTTAGGGTGGTTCCTCTACTGACCACAGACCCAGTTATGGTGGTTCCTCTACTGACCACAGACCCAGGTACGGTGGTTCCTCTACTGACCACAGACCCAGGTACGGTGGTTCCTCTACTGACCACAGACCCAGTTATGGTGGTTCCTCTACTGACCACAGACCCAGGTACGGTGGTTCCTCTACTGACCACAGACCCAGTTATGGTGGTTCCTCTACTGACCACAGACCCAGTTAGGGTGGTTCCTCTACTGACCACAGACCCAGTTATGGTGGTTCCTCTACTGACCACAGACCGAGTTATGGTGGTTCCTCTACTGACCACAGACCCAGTTATGGTGGTTCCTCTACTGACCACAGACCGAGTTATGGTGGTTCCTCTACTGATCACAGACCCAGTTATGGTGGTTCCTCTACTGACCACAGACGCAGTAACACTGGTTCTACTGACCACAGACCCAGTTATGGTGGTTCCTCTACTGACCACAGACCCAGTTATGGTGGTTCCTCTACTGACCACAGACCCAGTTATGGTGGTTCCTCTACTGACCACAGACCCAGTTATGGTGGTTCCTCTACTGACCACAGACCCAGTTAGGGTGGTTCCTCTACTGACCACAGACCCAGTTATGGTGGTTCCTCTACTGACCACAGACCCAGTTAGGGTGGTTCCTCTACTGACCACAGACCCAGTTACGGTGGTTCCTCTACTGACCACAGACGCAGTAACACTGGTTCTACTGACCACAGACCCAGTTAGGGTGGTTCCTCTACTGACCACAGACCCAGTTATGGTGGTTCCTCTACTGATCACAGACCCAGTTATGGTGGTTCCTCTACTGACCACAGACGCAGTAACACTGGTTCTACTGACCACAGACCCAGTTATGGTGGTTCCTCTACTGACCACAGACCCAGGTACGGTGGTTCCTCTACTGACCACAGACCCAGTTATGGTGGTTCCTCTACTGACCACAGACCCAGTTAGGGTGGTTCCTCTACTGACCACAGACCCAGTTAGGGTGGTTCCTCTACTGACCACAGACCCAGTTATGGTGGTTCCTCTACTGACCACAGACCGAGTTATGGTGGTTCCTCTACTGACCACAGACCCAGTTATGGTGGTTCCTCTACTGACCACAGACGCAGTAACACTGGTTCTACTGACCACAGACCCAGTTATGGTGGTTCCTCTACTGACCACAGACCCAGTTATGGTGGTTCCTCTACTGACCACAGACCCAGGTACGGTGGTTCCTCTACTGACCACAGACCCAGTTATGGTGGTTCCTCTACTGACCACAGACCCAGTTAGGGTGGTTCCTCTACTGACCACAGGCCCAGTTATGGTGGTTCCTCTACTGACCACAGACCCAGGTACGGTGGTTCCTCTACTGACCACAGACGCAGTAACACTGGTTCTACTGACCACAGACCCAGTTACGGTGGTTCCTCTACTGACCACATTCCCAGTTACGGTGGTTCCTCTACTGACCACAGACCCAGTTACGGTGGTTCCTCTACTGACCACAGACCGAGTTACGTTGGTTCCTCTACTGACCACAGACCGAGTTATGGTGGTTCCTCTACTGACCACAGACCCAGTTAGGGTGGTTCCTCTACTGACCACAGACCCAGTTAGGGTGGTTCCTCTACTGACCACAGACCCAGTTATGGTGGTTCCTCTACTGACACCAGACCCAGTTAGGGTGGTTCCTCTACTGACCACAGACCCAGTTATGGTGGTTCCTCTACTGACCACAGACCCAGTTATGGTGGTTCCTCTACTGACCACAGGCCCAGTTATGGTGGTTCCTCTACTGACCACAGACCCAGTTATGGTGGTTCCTCTACTGACCACAGACCCAGTTATGGTGGTTCCTCTACTGACCACAGACCCAGTTATGGTGGTTCCTCTACTGACCACAGACCCAGGTACGGTGGTTCCTCTACTGACCACAGACCCAGTTATGGTGGTTCCTCTACTGACCACAGACCCAGTTAGGGTGGTTCCTCTACTGACCACAGACCCAGTTAGGGTGGTTCCTCTACTGACCACAGACCCAGTTAGGGTGGTTCCTCTACTGACCACAGGCCCAGTTATGGTGGTTCCTCTACTGACCACAGACTCAGGTACGGTGGCTCCTCTACTGACCACAGACCCAGTTATGGTGGTTCCTCTACTGACCACAGACCTAGTTACGTTGGTTCCTCTACTGACCACAGACCCAGTTATGGTGGTTCCTCTACTGACCACAGACCCAGTTAGGGTGGTTCCTCTACTGACCACAGACCCAGGAACACTGGTTCTACTGACCACAGACCCAGTTGCGGTGGTTCCTCAACTGACCACAGACCCAGTTAGGGTGGTTCCTCTACTGACACCAGACCCAGTTAGGGTGGTTCGTCTACTGACCACAGACCCAGTTAGGGTGGTTCCTCTACTGACCACAGACCCAGGAACACTGGTTCTACTGACCACAGACCCAGTTGCGGTGGTTCCTCAACTGACCACAGACCCAGTTAGGGTGGTTCCTCTACTGACCACAGACCCAGTTAGGGTGGTTCCTCTACTGACCACAGACCCAGGTACGGTGGTTCCTCTACTGACCACAGACCCAGTTAGGGTGGTTCCTCTACTGACCACAGACCCAGTTAGGGTGGTTCCTCTACTGACCACAGACCCAGTAACACTGGTTCTACTGACAACAGACCCAGTAACACTGGTTCTACTGACCACAGACCCAGTTATGGTGGTTCCTCTACTGACCACAGACCCAGGTACGGTGGTTCCTCTACTGACCACAGACGCAGTAACACTGGTTCTACTGACCACAGACCCAGTTACGGTGGTTCCTCTACTGACCACATTCCCAGTTACGGTGGTTCCTCTACTGACCACAGACCCAGTTACGGTGGTTCCTCTACTGACCACAGACCGAGTTACGTTGGTTCCTCTACTGACCACAGACCGAGTTATGGTGGTTCCTCTACTGACCACAGACCCAGTTAGGGTGGTTCCTCTACTGACCACAGACCCAGTTAGGGTGGTTCCTCTACTGACCACAGACCCAGTTATGGTGGTTCCTCTACTGACACCAGACCCAGTTAGGGTGGTTCCTCTACTGACCACAGACCCAGTTATGGTGGTTCCTCTACTGACCACAGGCCCAGTTATGGTGGTTCCTCTACTGACCACAGACCAAGTTATGGTGGTTCCTCTACTGACCCCAGACCCAGTTATGGTGGTTCCTCTACTGACCACAGACCCAGTTATGGTGGTTCCTCTACTGACCACAGACCCAGGTACGGTGGTTCCTCTACTGACCACAGACCCAGTTATGGTGGTTCCTCTACTGACCACAGACCCAGTTAGGGTGGTTCCTCTACTGACCACAGACCCAGTTAGGGTGGTTCCTCTACTGACCACAGACCCAGTTATGGTGGTTCCTCTACTGACCACAGACCTAGTTACGTTGGTTCCTCTACTGACCACAGACCCAGTTATGGTGGTTCCTCTACTGACACCAGACCCAGTTAGGGTGGTTCGTCTACTGACCACAGACCCAGTTAGGGTGGTTCCTCTACTGACCACAGACCCAGGAACACTGGTTCTACTGACCACAGACCCAGTTGCGGTGGGTCCTCAACTGACCACAGACCCAGTTAGGGTGGTTCCTCTACTGACCACAGACCCAGTTAGGGTGGTTCCTCTACTGACCACAGACCCAGGTACGGTGGTTCCTCTACTGACCACAGACCCAGTTAGGGTGGTTCCTCTACTGACCACAGACCCAGTTAGGGTGGTTCCTCTACTGACCACAGACCCAGTAACACTGGTTCTACTGACAACAGACCCAGTAACACTGGTTCTACTGACCACAGACCCAGTTAGGGTGGTTCCTCTACTGACCACAGACCCAGTTATGGTGGTTCCTCTACTGACCACAGACCCAGTTAGGGTGGTTCCTCTACTGACCACAGGCCCAGTTATGGTGGTTCCTCTACTGACCACAGACCCAGGTACGGTGGTTTCTCTACTGACCACAGACCCAGTAACACTGGTTCTACTGACCACAGACCCAGTTATGGTGGTTCCTCTACTGACCACAGACCCAGTTACAGTGGTTCCTCTACTGACCACAGACCCAGGTACGGTGGTTCCTCTACTGACCACAGACCCAGTTAGGGTGGTTCCTCTACTGACCACAGACCCAGGTACGGTGGTTCCTCTACTGACCACAGACCCAGTTATGGTGGTTCCTCTACTGACCACAGACCCAGTTATGTTGGTTCCTCTACTGACCACAGACCCAGTTAGGGTGGTTCCTCTACTGACCACAGACCCAGTTACGGTGGTTCCTCTACTGACCACAGACCCAGTTATGTTGGTTCCTCTACTGACCACAGACCCAGTTACGGTGGTTCCTCTACTGACCACAGACCCAGTTATGGTGGTTCCTCTACTGACCACAGACCCAGGTACGGTGGTTCCTCTACTGACCACAGACCCAGTTAGGGTGGTTCCTCTACTGACCACAGACCCAGGTACGGTGGTTCCTCTACTGACCACAGACCCAGTTAGGGTGGTTCCTCTACTGACCACAGACCCAGGTACGGTGGTTCCTCTACTGACCACAGACCCAGTTAGGGTGGTTCCTCTACTGACCACAGACCCAGTTAGGGTGGTTCCTCTACTGACCACAGACCCAGTTAGGCTGGTTCCTCTACTGACCACAGACCCAGTTATGGTGGTTCCTCTACTGACCACAGACCCAGTTAGGGTGGTTCCTCTACTGACCACAGGCCCAGTTATGGTGGTTCCTCTACTGACCACAGACCCAGGTACGGTGGTTCCTCTACTGACCACAGACGCAGTAACACTGGTTCTACTGACCACAGACCCAGTTACGGTGGTTCCTCTACTGACCACATTCCCAGTTACGGTGGTTCCTCTACTGACCACAGACCCAGTTACGGTGGTTCCTCTACTGACCACAGACCGAGTTACGTTGGTTCCTCTACTGACCACAGACCGAGTTATGGTGGTTCCTCTACTGACCACAGACCGAGTTAGGGTGGTTCCTCTACTGACCACAGACCCAGTTAGGGTGGTTCCTCTACTGACCACAGACCCAGTTATGGTGGTTCCTCTACTGACCACAGACCCAGTTATGGTGGTTCCTCTACTGACCACAGACCCAGGTACGGTGGTTCCTCTACTGACCACAGACCCAGGTACGGTGGTTCCTCTACTGACCACAGACCCAGTTATGGTGGTTCCTCTACTGACCACAGACCCAGGTACGGTGGTTCCTCTACTGACCACAGACCCAGTTATGGTGGTTCCTCTACTGACCACAGACCCAGTTAGGGTGGTTCCTCTACTGACCACAGACCCAGTTATGGTGGTTCCTCTACTGACCACAGACCGAGTTATGGTGGTTCCTCTACTGACCACAGACCCAGTTATGGTGGTTCCTCTACTGACCACAGACCGAGTTATGGTGGTTCCTCTACTGATCACAGACCCAGTTATGGTGGTTCCTCTACTGACCACAGACGCAGTAACACTGGTTCTACTGACCACAGACCCAGTTATGGTGGTTCCTCTACTGACCACAGACCCAGTTATGGTGGTTCCTCTACTGACCACAGACCCAGTTATGGTGGTTCCTCTACTGACCACAGACCCAGTTAGGGTGGTTCCTCTACTGACCACAGACCCAGTTATGGTGGTTCCTCTACTGACCACAGACCCAGTTAGGGTGGTTCCTCTACTGACCACAGACCCAGTTACGGTGGTTCCTCTACTGACCACAGACGCAGTAACACTGGTTCTACTGACCACAGACCCAGTTAGGGTGGTTCCTCTACTGACCACAGACCCAGTTATGGTGGTTCCTCTACTGATCACAGACCCAGTTATGGTGGTTCCTCTACTGACCACAGACGCAGTAACACTGGTTCTACTGACCACAGACCCAGTTATGGTGGTTCCTCTACTGACCACAGACCCAGGTACGGTGGTTCCTCTACTGACCACAGACCCAGTTATGGTGGTTCCTCTACTGACCACAGACCCAGTTAGGGTGGTTCCTCTACTGACCACAGACCCAGTTAGGGTGGTTCCTCTACTGACCACAGACCCAGTTATGGTGGTTCCTCTACTGACCACAGACCGAGTTATGGTGGTTCCTCTACTGACCACAGACCCAGTTATGGTGGTTCCTCTACTGACCACAGACGCAGTAACACTGGTTCTACTGACCACAGACCCAGTTATGGTGGTTCCTCTACTGACCACAGACCCAGTTATGGTGGTTCCTCTACTGACCACAGACCCAGGTACGGTGGTTCCTCTACTGACCACAGACCCAGTTATGGTGGTTCCTCTACTGACCACAGACCCAGTTAGGGTGGTTCCTCTACTGACCACAGGCCCAGTTATGGTGGTTCCTCTACTGACCACAGACCCAGGTACGGTGGTTCCTCTACTGACCACAGACGCAGTAACACTGGTTCTACTGACCACAGACCCAGTTACGGTGGTTCCTCTACTGACCACATTCCCAGTTACGGTGGTTCCTCTACTGACCACAGACCCAGTTACGGTGGTTCCTCTACTGACCACAGACCGAGTTACGTTGGTTCCTCTACTGACCACAGACCGAGTTATGGTGGTTCCTCTACTGACCACAGACCCAGTTAGGGTGGTTCCTCTACTGACCACAGACCCAGTTAGGGTGGTTCCTCTACTGACCACAGACCCAGTTATGGTGGTTCCTCTACTGACACCAGACCCAGTTAGGGTGGTTCCTCTACTGACCACAGACCCAGTTATGGTGGTTCCTCTACTGACCACAGACCCAGTTATGGTGGTTCCTCTACTGACCACAGGCCCAGTTATGGTGGTTCCTCTACTGACCACAGACCCAGTTATGGTGGTTCCTCTACTGACCACAGACCCAGTTATGGTGGTTCCTCTACTGACCACAGACCCAGTTATGGTGGTTCCTCTACTGACCACAGACCCAGGTACGGTGGTTCCTCTACTGACCACAGACCCAGTTATGGTGGTTCCTCTACTGACCACAGACCCAGTTAGGGTGGTTCCTCTACTGACCACAGACCCAGTTAGGGTGGTTCCTCTACTGACCACAGACCCAGTTAGGGTGGTTCCTCTACTGACCACAGGCCCAGTTATGGTGGTTCCTCTACTGACCACAGACTCAGGTACGGTGGCTCCTCTACTGACCACAGACCCAGTTATGGTGGTTCCTCTACTGACCACAGACCTAGTTACGTTGGTTCCTCTACTGACCACAGACCCAGTTATGGTGGTTCCTCTACTGACCACAGACCCAGTTAGGGTGGTTCCTCTACTGACCACAGACCCAGGAACACTGGTTCTACTGACCACAGACCCAGTTGCGGTGGTTCCTCAACTGACCACAGACCCAGTTAGGGTGGTTCCTCTACTGACACCAGACCCAGTTAGGGTGGTTCGTCTACTGACCACAGACCCAGTTAGGGTGGTTCCTCTACTGACCACAGACCCAGGAACACTGGTTCTACTGACCACAGACCCAGTTGCGGTGGTTCCTCAACTGACCACAGACCCAGTTAGGGTGGTTCCTCTACTGACCACAGACCCAGTTAGGGTGGTTCCTCTACTGACCACAGACCCAGGTACGGTGGTTCCTCTACTGACCACAGACCCAGTTAGGGTGGTTCCTCTACTGACCACAGACCCAGTTAGGGTGGTTCCTCTACTGACCACAGACCCAGTAACACTGGTTCTACTGACAACAGACCCAGTAACACTGGTTCTACTGACCACAGACCCAGTTATGGTGGTTCCTCTACTGACCACAGACCCAGGTACGGTGGTTCCTCTACTGACCACAGACGCAGTAACACTGGTTCTACTGACCACAGACCCAGTTACGGTGGTTCCTCTACTGACCACATTCCCAGTTACGGTGGTTCCTCTACTGACCACAGACCCAGTTACGGTGGTTCCTCTACTGACCACAGACCGAGTTACGTTGGTTCCTCTACTGACCACAGACCGAGTTATGGTGGTTCCTCTACTGACCACAGACCCAGTTAGGGTGGTTCCTCTACTGACCACAGACCCAGTTAGGGTGGTTCCTCTACTGACCACAGACCCAGTTATGGTGGTTCCTCTACTGACACCAGACCCAGTTAGGGTGGTTCCTCTACTGACCACAGACCCAGTTATGGTGGTTCCTCTACTGACCACAGGCCCAGTTATGGTGGTTCCTCTACTGACCACAGACCAAGTTATGGTGGTTCCTCTACTGACCCCAGACCCAGTTATGGTGGTTCCTCTACTGACCACAGACCCAGTTATGGTGGTTCCTCTACTGACCACAGACCCAGGTACGGTGGTTCCTCTACTGACCACAGACCCAGTTATGGTGGTTCCTCTACTGACCACAGACCCAGTTAGGGTGGTTCCTCTACTGACCACAGACCCAGTTAGGGTGGTTCCTCTACTGACCACAGACCCAGTTATGGTGGTTCCTCTACTGACCACAGACCTAGTTACGTTGGTTCCTCTACTGACCACAGACCCAGTTATGGTGGTTCCTCTACTGACACCAGACCCAGTTAGGGTGGTTCGTCTACTGACCACAGACCCAGTTAGGGTGGTTCCTCTACTGACCACAGACCCAGGAACACTGGTTCTACTGACCACAGACCCAGTTGCGGTGGGTCCTCAACTGACCACAGACCCAGTTAGGGTGGTTCCTCTACTGACCACAGACCCAGTTAGGGTGGTTCCTCTACTGACCACAGACCCAGGTACGGTGGTTCCTCTACTGACCACAGACCCAGTTAGGGTGGTTCCTCTACTGACCACAGACCCAGTTAGGGTGGTTCCTCTACTGACCACAGACCCAGTAACACTGGTTCTACTGACAACAGACCCAGTAACACTGGTTCTACTGACCACAGACCCAGTTAGGGTGGTTCCTCTACTGACCACAGACCCAGTTATGGTGGTTCCTCTACTGACCACAGACCCAGTTAGGGTGGTTCCTCTACTGACCACAGGCCCAGTTATGGTGGTTCCTCTACTGACCACAGACCCAGGTACGGTGGTTTCTCTACTGACCACAGACCCAGTAACACTGGTTCTACTGACCACAGACCCAGTTATGGTGGTTCCTCTACTGACCACAGACCCAGTTACAGTGGTTCCTCTACTGACCACAGACCCAGGTACGGTGGTTCCTCTACTGACCACAGACCCAGTTAGGGTGGTTCCTCTACTGACCACAGACCCAGGTACGGTGGTTCCTCTACTGACCACAGACCCAGTTATGGTGGTTCCTCTACTGACCACAGACCCAGTTATGTTGGTTCCTCTACTGACCACAGACCCAGTTAGGGTGGTTCCTCTACTGACCACAGACCCAGTTACGGTGGTTCCTCTACTGACCACAGACCCAGTTATGTTGGTTCCTCTACTGACCACAGACCCAGTTACGGTGGTTCCTCTACTGACCACAGACCCAGTTATGGTGGTTCCTCTACTGACCACAGACCCAGGTACGGTGGTTCCTCTACTGACCACAGACCCAGTTAGGGTGGTTCCTCTACTGACCACAGACCCAGGTACGGTGGTTCCTCTACTGACCACAGACCCAGTTAGGGTGGTTCCTCTACTGACCACAGACCCAGGTACGGTGGTTCCTCTACTGACCACAGACCCAGTTAGGGTGGTTCCTCTACTGACCACAGACCCAGTTAGGGTGGTTCCTCTACTGACCACAGACCCAGTTAGGCTGGTTCCTCTACTGACCACAGACCCAGTTATGGTGGTTCCTCTATTCAATTAAATTTTATTTATAATTATGTATATTTATATATTAAAACTCTCACAGGGTATTACAGAAACACAGTCAACTACAGAGATATATGAAAAGACCTTCCGCTTTCCTTAGCTCCTCCTCCTCAGCAGTAAAAACTTCCAAATCCAGTGTGAAAAAGAATAAATCTTGGGTAGAACCACATTGAAGGACAGATCCACTCCCATGGACGGACAGACTATAGATGAAAGGAGGGGGGGCTGGTCCAGACAGGTGAGGGAGGAGGTCCAGGGTCACAGGTCGGCACACGTGAGTCACTGCTGATCCTGTCGTCTATGGCTCCCACGCAGACACTGTCAAGAGAGACACCACTCCCCCTGGGGGGAGGGGGGAAAGGGGACACCAGGTGACTAGCCATGAACAGACTTGGTATGAAAGATGACAAAATGACAAAATGACAAAAACAGGTGAGAGAGAGAAAGAACTCAGTGTCTGTTCTTCCTCCATCATTCTATCTCCTAGTGCAGCTAAGACTGAACTGTGACTTCAGTCTGTTTTTAACTAACCTGACCATAGTTTTTATCAAACACAAATGTTTTCAACTGTGTCGACCTTTTTAATATTAAGTGAAGATGATTCCATCAGACAGTAACCATGGTAACTTGTTTTCTTCTATTATGGATGAGTAATATCTAGTTTTGGCTGTACGCAAAGATGGATTATACTTTAGTCACATATTTTTACAGCCATTGAAAGAATGTTGTGAATTGGATCGCCTCCATTGCCTCTAATTTAGGTGTTGTTTGTTTAATGGAGCGAGTGTCAGCGTTGTACCATGGGGAGGTTAATCTAACCTTAGTAGTTTTTAACTTAAGGGGGGCAACTATATCTAAAGTAGTTTGTAGTGTGAGCATGGTACTATCGACTAACTCATCACTTATACTGGGACTAAATGTGTCCTTTACATAATCACATGACATAGACACAAATAGTGACTGAATTAACTCTTTGTACTTTGAGACAGCACGGTCACATAGTATCCTTTTCATTTGTGTTTTAATCACTGAGGTAGAAATATCCTCAAACAAAACCTGGAAGCTCATTAAAAAGTCATCTGAGAGTATGGGATTATGGGTAAAAACAACCAGGTCATTAATTTCAACAGCAAATGTTCAGATCAGATGGAGGGTGTGTTTGTGAATGTGGGTTGGTTTATGAACATTTTGGATAAAGCCTAATCCGTCTAGTAGGTCACTAAATGCATTACTAAGAGAGTCAGTGTTGTTATCGACATGTATGTTCAAATCACCAACTATTCTAATCCTATCCCAGTTCAACACTACACTGGATAGAAAGTCAGAGACTGATGAGATCCAAACTGTGAATAAGGACCAGGGAGGACATAAACTAGGACAAAAAGGACTGGTTTTTGGTTTCTGCAGTTGGGGAAAGTAATGGATGAAACTAGACTTTCAAAGGAGTGGTAAGTGGGATTAGTTTTATGATTAATTTTAGGGCTAAGACCTAAACTGGAGTGGGATATTACTGCCACTCCTCCACCACCACCACTGGTTCTGGCTGTGTGATAGTTCACCTGGATTCATTTAATGGGACATATTCATCCTGCTGCAGCCAGGTTTCAGTCAGAGCTAAAATATCAATTTTGTGATCACTAATTAGATCGTTTATTAACAGAGATTTGGAAGAAATAGATCTAATATTGATCAGTCCACATTGGATAAAATTGTTAGGTGTTCTTTTAATCTGATTATTACTTAAAACTATTTTTATTAAATTATTTGATCTCACTCCTATAGGTTTTTTAATATTAGGTTTATTATTAACTACACAGGGAATAGACACAGTCTTTCTGTTATTTACTACAAGGTGGGTTTGTGACAGCTCAGAGTAAAGTGGATGCACAGAGAAGTGTTTTACTCTATGACTCTGCGCCTGGGCCCACACTCTGAATTGTCATATTGACAGGTTAAATTTAGCAGCCACATTTTGTGCTAAGAGAGAGGCACCTTCCCCAGTGGGATGTATGCTATCTCTGCGAATGAGCCCAGGCTTTCCCCAGAATGCACGCCAATTATCTATAAAAACAACATGGTTTTCTGAGCACCACCTAGACAACCAGCGGTTAAATGATGAGAACCTAGAGGACATCTCATCACTGGCCAAATTGGGCAGGGGTCCAGAGAATGCTACGGTGTTACACATCGACTTAGCAAGTTTACACACCGATGCTACGTTCACT
>CM035794.1:1493278-1520778 GCA_020466265.1 Siphamia tubifer | reverse complement strand
CTCCAGTGTGCACTTACAGGTAAAGCGCAGGAGGCGTGTTCCTCTCTGAGTGCGGACGATAGCTCCAGCTATCAAAAAATAAAATCTGCGGTGCTGAAGGTGTATGAGCTCGTGCCTGAGGCGTACCGTCAGCGGTTTCGATCATAGGAGAAGAGGTCTGGCCAAACTTTTGTCGAGTTGGCTAGGGATCTCACAGCCCATTTTAAGCGTTGGATAACTGCACTAGAGGTGACAACTTTTGACGATTTGTGTGATTTGATTGTGATGGAGCAATTTAAGAATGTTCTTCCAGTTCGTATTGCTACATACGTTAATGAGAGAAATATTACCAATGCTGCTGCTGCTGCTGTGGCGGCGGATGAGTTTGTGCTGCTACACAAGGGGAACTTTAAGGAGCGCACAGTGACACGTGAGCACGGCTGGAAAGGTAACAATTCCGGCTCTGTTCCTGATGAGCTAGCGTGGCCAGCGAGAGCTAGCCCTTTTAAGTTTGACTCTAAAACGTGTGCTAACTTTGATAAAGGCAAAAATTGTAACTACTGTCAAGAAAGGGGTCACTGGAAAGCTGAATGCCCAGTATTACAGAAAAGAAGTAAGGGGTTTAAAGCTAATGTCAAGCCGGCGGTAGCCGCTGCACCGGTTAGCTGTGGGGTTGAGTTGCCCATTACCACCGTGTGTGACCCTGATGTTTGGGCTGCATACGCTCCTTTCATCAGAGATGGTTTTGTGTCGCTGGTTGGTAGTGATGTTAAAGTCCCTGTGAAGATTTTAAGAGATACAGCCGCCTATGATTCTTTCCTTTTGGACTCTGTGCTGCCATTGTCTTCCTCTTCAGATACTGGTGATGTTATCCTCAGTCGTGGGATTGGCATGACTGTGTTGCCGGTTCCATTGCATAAGGTGGTCCTGGGGTGGGAACTTGTGCACAGTGAGGTGGCTGTTGGGGTGCGTCCGGCGTTACCCATTGCTGGCGTTCACCTAATATTGGGTAATGGTTTGGCTGGTAGTCGTGTGTGGGGTGATACACTGCCCTCACCTGGGGCTCCATCCCCTATGGCCGAGGATGGTGCAGAAGGTCATGATCAGGTGTCTGGGGTTCCCCCTGCTTGTGTGGTGACACGTTCAATGAGTAAGGCTGAACCAGAGCCCGAGGAGCGTGGCTGTGACGTTGTGTTGGGGGTTCCCTCTCTGTCAGATTTTCCACTGTCTGTGTCACCTGAAGAGTTGCTGAACGAGCAACAGAGTGATCCATCCTTAAAGGACGTTTTATCCTGTGTTTTATCTGACCTTGAAGTAAGCAGTGCTGCGTGTGGCTATTTAATCCACAACGGCTTGTTGTTTAGAAAGTGGGTTCCTCTGGGAGATGACTTTGTGGGTGATGCTGCTTATCAGTTAGTAGTTCCAGCTAAATTTCGTCCGGCAGTCCTGAAAGTAGCTCATGATGGGAGCGGACATTTTGGCACAAGGAAAACATATCTTGGTATCCTGAAACACTTTTTCTGGCCACGCATGAAGAAAGATGTTGCTGCTCATATACGAACATGCCACGTGTGCCAATTAGCGGGTAAACCGAACCAAGTTATCAAACCTGCTCCACTGCAGCCTATTCCGGCTGTGAGCAAGCCATTTGAACATGTTATTATTGATTGCGTTGGTCCGTTACCGCCATCTAAATCTGGTTGTAAATATTTGTTGACAGTAATGTGTCAAAGTACAAGATACCCCGCTGCATATCCACTGCGCTCCATAACAACTAAAGCTGTAGTTAAAGCACTGACTCAGTTTATTTCTGTGTTTGGCATCCCAAAGGTTATCCAAAGTGACCAGGGGTCTAACTTTACATCTTGTTTGTTTTCCCAGGTGTTGAAGCAGTTGCGAGTGAGCCACAGTAAATCATCTGCCTATCACGCACAAAGCCAGGGTGTGTTGGAGCGTTTCCATCAAACTCTGAAGTCTCTCCTCCGCGCCTATTGTACCGAGCTAGAGCGAGACTGGGAAGAGGGGCTGCCTTGGCTGATGTTGGCTGCAAGGGAGGCCGTACAGGAGAGCACAGGTTTTAGTCCAAATGAGTTGGTGTTCAGTCACTCAGTGCGTGGTCCTCTGGCAGCATTAAAGGACCAGTGGGTTGACCCCGAACCACCCAAAAATTTAGTTGACTTTGTAAATGGTTTCAGACACCGTTTATTTGTGGCTGGTTGTATGGCTAGAGAAAAGCTGCAGGCATCACAGACAAAAATGAAGAGACTTTATGATCGTCGTACGGTGCTGCAGGAGTTTAGTCCAGGAGACCAGGTTTTGGCTCTCCTGCCCATCGCAGGGTCACCATTTCAGGCGAAGTTCACAGGTCCATTTATTGTTACAGAGAAGCTCTCAGAATTAAATTATTTAATTGCAACTCCAGAGAGACGAAAAGCCACACAACTTTGTCATGTAAATCTCTTAAAACCTTACTACAGGCGTGACGGTGATGTGGATGCATCCGGTGTTGATCATGTGCACCCGGTGCTTGTGGTCGACTCGGTGTCTCTGTCGCACGATGGTGATGGTTTGCCAGAGCCGGATGACAGTCTGTTATATGGTCGTCTGAACAACTCGGAGTCTTTGAGTAATCTGCCAGTGTTGTTGTCACATTTGTCTGAGTCTAAGCGTGCGGAGCTTGTCGAATTGGTGAGCAAATACCAGTGTCTGTTTGGTGACACTCCTTCACGTACCGACTGGATCGAACATGATATTGATGTGGGGGACGCAATACCTATCAAACAGCAGTTTTACCGTGTGTCGCCTGAGAAGCGCAAGTTTTTAGACAATGAGGTCGCCTATATGTTAAAACATAATATTGCTGTGCCATCTGCTTCTAGTTGGGCATCCCCATGCATTTTGGTTCCAAAGCTAGATAAAACCCCAAGGTTTTGTACTGACCTAAGAAAGGTCAATTCCATCACGAAACCGGACTCTTTTCCGTTGCCACGTGTAGATGATTGTGTCGATCTGGTGGGGTCAGCCAAATTTGTTAGCAAATTCGATCTCCTCAAAGGGTATTGGCAGGTACCATTGTCTCCACGTGCGCAGGAGATATCAGCTTTTACTACTCCGTCTGGACTGTATTCGTACACTGTAATGCCATTTGGTTTGAGGAACGCTCCTGCTACATTTCAACGACTCATGAACAGGGTGGTGTCAGGGTTGGAGGGCTGCACAGTATACTTGGATGATGTTGTTGTGTGTAGTGAGACCTGGCATTCCCACCTTCAGCGTATCTGGGCGCTCTTCGATCGGCTGGCTGCAGCGCACCTCACGGTCAACCTAACGAAATGTGAGTTCGCCCGTGCTACAGTCACTTATTTGGGCCGTGTAGTTGGGCAGGGCAGAGTTGCACCAGTGCAGACCAAGATTGCTGCAGTGGAGGGGTATCCATCGCCCACAACGAAAAAGGAGCTGCAACGATTTCTTGGTCTGGTTGGCTATTATAGGTGTTTTTGCAAGAACTTCTCCACTGTTGTCTTTCCATTGACAGAGCTGTTGAAGGCTGGGGTTAACTTCATATGGTCGGCAGAGTGTCAGCAGGCATTTGATAGTGTGAAGGCTCTCTTGTGTTCAGCTCCAGTGTTGGCACCGCCGCAGTTCAACAGGCCATTTGAACTACAGGTTGATGCTAGTCAAGTGGGAGCTGGGGCTGTGTTGTTGCAGAATAATGACGATGGTGATGCGAGGCCGGTTAGCTTCTTCTCCCGCAAGTTTAACCGTCATCAAGCTAACTATTCTGTCATTGAGAAGGAGGCACTCGCGCTGATCTGGGCACTGCAACACTTTGAAGTCTACGTTAACACTGGACCGGTGGTAGTTTATACAGACCACAACCCGCTCACCTTTTTAAGATCCCTCAAGTGCCCTAATCAGAGGTTGGTGAGGTGGTCTTTGTTCTTTCAAGGGTACGACCTTGACATCCGCCACATTAAAGGGGCAGCCAATGTAGTCGCAGATGCCCTATCTCGTGCCCCATCTGTGTGATGCCTGAACTACTGTATGTGTAACCTGTATGCCATGTCTTTCCACTTTGTCCTGCTCTTTGCTCTGATCTTAAATTGCTTCCCAGGTACCAGGGTTGCTGAGAAGGGGAAGGAGTGGAGCAGGTGTTGGTGTGGGCTCGCAGGTCATGCTGAGTATTTTGGTAATTTTTGTCTTGTTTGATGTATGGGTTTTTGTTTAGTTTTGAGTTTTATTGGGGGTGCTGTACAATCGCCAGTGTTCCCATTTGGGACACTGTCTTTATGGGGGGTAGTGTGACGACCCTGTGTTTAGTGACTCTCTCTCTCTCTGCCTGAGTTAATGAGTAGGAGGCGGAGCCACTGATCTGGAGCACCTGGGCCCAGAGCTTCAGAAGGCATAAAAGCCTGGCCTGCAGGGCCTTCACTCTCTCTTCTCCTCTCGACCTGGGCTGCTGTTCAGACTTGTGTTGCGTTCTGTAAGCCTTATTTTAGCACACAACACTTACACCCACACACCATCTTTACACGCACCCACATTTACACTACTGATGCCACTGATTTACACACCTTATTCCTTAAAGTGTTCAAGTTTGTTTCTAAGTTAATAAATGTTTGATGTTTGTTGTTGAACCTTTGTGTCCTTTCCCTTTGTTTTGTCATGGCCTAGAGCCGGGTCATGACAGTGTGTGTGTGTGTGTGTATGTGTGTGTATATGTGTGTGTGTGTGTCTGTATGTGTGTATGTGTGTGTGTGTGTGTATGTGTGTGTGTGTGTGTGTGTATGTGTGTGTGTGTGTGTGTGTGTGTGTGTGTGTGTGTGTGTATATGTGTGTGTGTGTGTCTGTATGTGTGTATGTGTGTATGTGTGTGTGTGTATGTGTGTATGTGTGTGTGTGTGTGTGTGTGTATGTGTGTATGTGTGTGTGTGTGTGTGTGTGTGTGTGTATGTGTGTGTGTGTGTGTGTGTGTGTGTTTTCATAATCTAATGTTTAAATTAAGTCAATCATATAACTTTCACTTGTTTATGTTTTTAGACATAACCCTAACCCTAAATGCAAAGGTCTAGCTTGTTTGCTTGTTTTTGTTTACTATTATTTTGAGGTTTAACAAATGTATCAATTACTTTTTGGCTCCAATAATTGTTGTTTGTTTATTTAGTTGGTTTAGTTTAGGTTCCAGACACCACAGTGTCGCTCCTGCTAAGAAGGTGAGTTTGAATGTATTTTATTATTAGTTTCCATCAAAGTGACTTGTTTATTATTTGTTTAAAACCATGTGTTTTTTAATGTGTTTTTTTTAATGTAAAGTCATTCATGCCTATTGATGATGTCATTATTGTTTTTTGTTCTAGCATGTTCTTGTTATCATTAATTGAGGTCTCTGGTCCATGGGTACATGTCTTTGGTAATGGGACACTAGTCCTGCTAGCACTAGTCCTGCTAGCACTAGTCCTGCTAGCACTAGTCCTGTTAGCACTAGTCCTGCTAGCACTAGTCCTGCTAGCACTACTCCTGCTAGCACTACTCCTGCTAGCACTACTCCTGCTAGCTCTGCTAACCAAATAAAGTTAAATTATAGAACATACATTGTACTTCTGTAGTAATTATTTGCTTTTGTATTATAAATGTGTAATATTGTTTACATGTTTTATTATTGTTTGTGTTATTGTAATTGTCTTTCTTTTTAGATCCTGACTTGGTGAAACAATCTGAAGATGCTGGTGCAGAGTTTAGTCGACTCGTGCGCTGGCTGAGGGTATTGTATATTTGTATATTTGTATTTTTGTATTTCTGTATATTTGTATATTTGTATTTTTGTATTTCTGTATATTTGTATATTTGTATTTTTGTGTATTTGTAAATTTTTATATTTGTGTATTTGTAAATTTTTATATTTGTATATTTGTAAATTTTTATATTTGTATATTTGTAAATTTTTATATTTGTATATTTGTAAATTTTTATATTTGTATATTTGTAAATTTTTATATTTGTATATTTGTATATTTGTAAATTTTTATATTTGTATATTTGTATTTTTGTATATTTGTATTTTTGTATTTTTGTATTTTTGTAATTTTTGTAATTTTTGTATATTTGTATTTTTGTAATTTTTGTATATTTGCATATTTGTATTTTTGTATATTTGCATATTTGTATTTTTGTATATTTGCATATTTGTATTTTTGTATATTTGCATATTTGCATATTTGTATATTTGCATATTTGCATATTTGTATATTTGCATATTTGCATATTTGTATATTTGTATATTTGTATATTTGTATATTTGTATATTTGTATATTTGTATATTTGTAATTTTTGTATATTTGTAATTTTTGTAATTTTTGTATATTTGTAATTTTTGTAATTTTTGTATATTTTTAGTTATGTCATTTGCAGTAGTTTGTTATTTTTAATGTTTTTTGTGTTTTTTTAGTTATGTCATTTGCAGTAGTTTGTTATTTTTAACGTTTTTTTGTGTTTTTTATTTAGAAGAACCAGTCTTGTATTTGAAAGGGTTGCTCAGATAGAGGTGAGTTAAATATAGATTATTCTAGAAGCACAGTAACATTATAGTTTGTCCTGGATCAGATCAGGCAGACGGTGGCCCAGTCCTCACCACCTGGGCCAAGTCCTTCCTGTTCTGGGCTGAGCAGTTTCCGTACCACACAGTCATACTGAGACACAGGACGCTCTCTGTTGTCGCTCTGTAGAAATTTTTGAGCAGCTGAGAAGAGAGTCCAGCACGTTTCAGTTTCCTAAGGAAGAAGAGACGTTAATGTGCCTTCTTCACCAGGTAAGTGGTGTTCAGGGACCACGAGAGGTCAGAGGAGATGTGGATCCCCAGGAACTTAGCACTGTCCACCTGCTCCACCGCCTCCCCCTTTATGTGGAGAAGACCGTGTTGAGTCTTCCTGGACCTCCTGAAGTCCACTATGACCTCCCTGGTCTTGCTGGTGTTCATAATTAGGTGGTTTCCGGAACACCACTGCAATAAGTGCTGGACCTCCTCTCTGTAGTGGGTCTCATCATTGTCAGATATGAGACCCACTATGGTGGTGTCGTCTGCAAACTTCACAAATGTGTTTGAGGGGTGGATGGCAGAACAATCGTGTGTGAAGAGCGTGAAGAGGGTAGGACTGAGCACACAACTCTGTGGAGTGCCGGTGTTGAGGATCCGGGGAGAGGATGTGGTGCCTCCTATCCTCACCACCTGAGGCCTATTGGTGAGGAAGTCTTTGATCCAGGAGCACAGTGAGGTTGACAGGCCTAGCTTGTGGAGCTTCAGAGCCAGCATGTCTGGGGGAAGCGTGTTAAAGGCTGAGCTGAAGTCCACAAACAGCATCCTGGCATAAGTGTTGGGGTACTGCAGGTGAGTCAGGGCCGAGTGAAGTGCTAGGGAGACTGCATCCTCTCTCAAAACACTTCATGATGACTGGGGTCAGAGCGTTGGGGCGGTAGTCATTATGACACGTGATGGCTGATTTTTTGGGCCCAGGTACAATAATGGAGGACTTGAGGCAGACAGGAACCGTGGACATCTGCAGGGACTGGTTGAAAATGTCCAGAAAGACTCCTGCCAGGTGGTTGGCACAGGCTCTCAGAGTCGGGCCCGACACCCTATCAGGTCCTGCAGCTCTGTTGGTGTTAACCCTCTTCAGTGTTGAACTCACTCACCAGCCCCTCGTCCTGCAGCTGCACCTCTGACCGAGGAAGTTGAGCAGACCCTGTGTTGTTTCCAGAGTCAAAGCGTGCGAAGAAGCTGTTTAGGGTGTCAGGCAGGGTGGGGTCACAGCTGGCCTGCTGGTAGCTACTTCTGCTGTCTGTCATGTTCCGGATGCCTTTCCACATAATATGTGGGTTGCTGTTGTGAAGTAAATTAACCAGTATGTATGTATTTTGAATTCCTGAAGTAGAACTTTTCCACTAAGTAAACAAAGGAATGTTAAGAATTCCTTTGTCTCAGCTTAATATTTTCCCGCCTAGGAATGGGTCACGCCTTAGAGGCAATTTGACCAATGAGGTGTTCTCATCAAACTGTGTAATATGACGCTCCCCCAACCTACCAATCCCATTTAACCACATACCCTTTCTTCCTGTTCAGTGAGTGATGTCACTGGGCGGGGCTTGTGGTTTAAACAAAACTCTTTGGCTAGAGGAAAAACCGGGAAGTGAGTTCCATTTGAATTCAGAACTAGAAGCCGCGTTGCTTTTCCTTCTCTTGGTCCTCACCCCTCTGAGCTGAGATGAAATGACATCAAAGGTTTTCTCTGTGTGTATTTGTTAATTGAATAAACTTTTAAACTTATCAGTTGTTATTGAAGTGCCACTGACACTTACTTACTTAGGCCCTTGGCCCTGTGCGGAGCATAGGCCATCGATGAACATCTTCCAGCCAGCTCAGTCCTGTGCCTTCCTTTCGAGGTCTTTCCATCTCTTTCTCATTCCCTCCATTTCACGCACAGTGTCTCGCCTCCAGGAGTTTCTAGGGCGGCCCCTCCTTCTTCTACCTCTGGGGTTCCAGGTCAGTGCCTGTCTGGTGGTACTATCAGTTGGCTTCCTGAGGGTGTGACCAATCCACCCCCACTTCCTTCTCAGGATCTGTGTGGCAACTGGTTCCTGTCTAGCCCTGCGCCACAGTTCTTCGTTCCTGACTTTCTCTGGCCACCTGATGTTGAGGATGCGTCTGAGGCAGTTGTTAACAAACGTTTGTATCCTGTGCTGTGTTGTCTTGTTCATTCTCCATGTCTCAGAGCCATACAGTAAAACTGACTTGACGTTGGAGTTGAAGATACGCACTTTGGTGTCTATGCGGATTTCCCGAGAGACCCATATGTTCTTCAGCATGACAAAAGCTGCTGTTGCCTTGCCAATCCTGGCTGTGACATCTTGTTCTGTACCTCCCTGTTTGTCCACTACACTTCCCAGGTACACAAAAGACTCCACCTCCTTGATTGTGTCTCCACCTACTGTAATGGGGGTATCAGTAGTGGTGTTGACTTTCAGGAGTTCTGTTTTCTTCTTGTTGACCTTTAGTCCAACTCTGGCAGATGTTGAGTCCAGGCGGGTAGTTTTGTCCTGAATCTGGCTGTGGTGTTGCGACAGGAGTGCTAGGTCGTCTGCAAAGTCCAGATCCTCTAGCTGTCTTCCTGGTAACCACTGTATTCCGTTGTTTCTTCCCTCTGTGGTAGTCCTCATGATCCAGTCAATAGCCAGGATGAACAAGAAAGGTGAGAGTAAACATCCCTGCCGTACTCCTGTCTTCACTTCAAAACTGTCTGACAGCTGTCCTGCATGGGATACTCTACATGTCATGTCCTTGTATGTTCCCTTGATTATGGAGATGAGCTTGTGGGGTATTCCGTAGTGCCTCATTAGCTTCCATAGTGTCTCCCTATCCACACTGTCAAAGGCCTTTTCAAAGTCTATGAAGTTAATGTAGAGGGGGGAATTCCACTCCAGTGACTGCTCTACTATGATGCGCAGGGTGGCTATCTGATCCACACAAGACCTGTTCTTACGGAAGCCTGCCTGCTGGTCTCGGAGCCTGCCATCCACTGCCTCTTTCTCTCTCCCCACTGACACTGGCTTTTTTAATATGTTTGGTTTGTTCTTTTTTATTTCCCTACCCACTGTGTTCCACAGATTTACCCCTTTGAATGAAATGGAAATATTTGCATTTTAATGTAAAAATGTGTTCTCTTGTAGGCGGAGTTAGGAGATGTGGAGGTGACACCAGGAACGTTAGCTAGCAGTGAGCAGCTGCTGGAGGACTTCATGGCAGATCTAAGGGTTCCTGTCTTTACAGACCATGGAAATAAACTTTTACCATCACTTCCAGGATTAGAGAAGTGCTATAAATGTATAAAGATTGTTCTTATGTCTTGCAGATGCAGAAGACCAGTTGTCACAAGTCTCCTCCCACAAGACCACCAGCTGTCCAAAAGAAGGATTGGGATGAACGACACAAAGCTAAGTCTTGCTTCTGTTGTTTTAATGTTAATGTTGAGAAATGGAACATTAGTTTTGGTAGTTGTGATAGGGAAAAGGAAGTAGTTAGTGACCGTGGTAGTGTTGTAGGAGATGTTGGTAGTATTTGGGGGAGTTTTCATCAGGGTGCAGCTTGTTTTAAGTATGGTGGTGTACAGTGTATGATGATAGCACTCGTTGCTTTGGGGAAGCACAAAGTTTCCAATGTGTTTTTGTGGCAACAGGCTGATTTGGATTGGCTGTTGTATTTGGGTGATGCACCCTATACTGAGCGTAGGGAGAATTATTTGACTGGAGGTCATGGCATGTTACTTGTCACTGACTTGTCAAAACAGGCTGAAATAGATGCTCAGATGTTTTTGGTCAGACATATAGTGGCGCTGTAAATGTAGTTTCACATCTGTTTCTTGAAGCGGGTGCCTGGGTGACTTTAGAGGATGGTTTATAAAGTATCTTGGCCCAGTATAACACATGTCTGTTAACGTTATGTGAAAATACTAGCGATTTAGGAAACACAGGATAAGATGTTATATATCCAGAGTGCAGTGGACTCTGCATTGCAGGGCTGTCCTCCTCCCTCGATCCTTATGTGGCAGCTAGCAGTGTTTTGGCTTTGGGTGGCTAAAGGAGCAAGAGGTATCACTGGGGTCATCAGGTGGGCATCCTCCTTCATGGGTGTTTCGTTGATGGAGCCCACGACACCTCCAGAGGATTCAACGGCTACAACTGGCATCCCAGGTGTGCCCCCCTCCGCCTCAGCCCCTCCCGCCTCCCAATTCCTCAACACCAGCGTGCCGTTGTTTTGAAGCCCAGGTGATTTCTCTTCTCCTGATCCACAGCCAGTGGCTGCAGCTTCGGACGGAGCTTTGAGGGCTTGGCGATGGGCTAGGCCTCTGATTTCCATGGCCCTGAAGAGTTGTGTTGCCGACTGGCCTATGAAGCCTCTGCAGCCAACCTCCACCGGCCAGACTGTGGCTCTCCAGCCCCGTTGCTGTGCCTCAGCAGCTAGCTCAGCGTACTTGATCCTCTTCCGCTCAAAGGCCTCACCCACAGTGTCCTCCCAAGGTACTGTGAGCTCTATGATGTAGACGCTTCATAACAAAAAGGACCAAAGAACGAGGTCGTGTCTGAGGTTAGTGGTGGCGATCTCCGTTGGAAAGCAGAGCCTCTGATCCAGGTCGATTAGGAGCTTCCAATCTCGTGCTGCACCCAACTGCCTTGCCTCTACAGTTGGTGTGTGGACCTTAGCTGGTTTCTCTCCTTCCTGAATGAAGTGCCCCGAGAAAGGATTTGAGGGCGCTTGAGGAAGAGCATTGACTCTCCTGCGTCTACTCTCCAGTGTTGCTGCCAGACTCCTCAACACCTGGTTGTGACACCAGGTGTATCGACCTTGGGTCAAGCTGGTTTTGCAGCCGACTAAGATGTGCTTCAGGTTAGCTGAGGAAGGACAGAGGGGGCAAGTGGGGTCTTCCCCATACCACGGGCTAAGGTTCTGAGGAGAAGGTAGGACATCGTATGTAGCACGAATGATGAAGCTAGATCGAAATGCTTCCATGTCCCATAGCTCCTTCCACGAGATTTTACGCTTCTCAACCTCCTCCCACCGCATCCACTGTCCTTGCCTACCTTGTGACACTGCCTTTGTGCACCTCTCAGCGTGCTGTTGCCGGCGTACTTCCTCAACCACAAGGCCCTGTCGTTGTGGAGTTGCCTTGTTCCAGGAAGGGTTGCTCTCCCCGAGGCCGAGACCTCTTCTCCCTTTTTGCACTAGGCCGATAAGCTCCCAGTGCTTGCAGTTATTAAAGTAAATGATAGGTTTGCTGTGGTAGATTCACATTCTTGTAGTCGTACAGGAATGGTCCAACCTGAAGATAAAGTGTGGTTTTGTACTTTGGTTTGTTTAGTCATGTGTATAAGCATTTATGCTCTTTGGCTGAGTCTTTGGGTGTTACAGGCTTAAAGACATTTGAAATGAATGGTGTTGTTGTAGCTGCTGCTGAGAAGGATGTAACGCATAGAACTGCAGAAGTTGGTGTTGCATTTTCTGTGTCCACAGACACAGTAAAACTACCTGAGCATTCCTCTGTTGAGTTAGATGTAGAGTGTACAGGTGAGTTAGGTGTAGAGTGTACAGGTGAGTTAGTTGTAGAGTGTACAGGTGAGTTAGTTGTAGAGTGTACAGGTGAGTTAGTTGTAGAGTGTACAGGTGAGTTAGTTGTAGAGTGTACAGGTGAGTTAGTTGTAGAGTGTACAGGTGAGTTAGATGTAGAGTGTACAGGTGAGTTAGTTGTAGAGTGTACAGGTGAGTTAGTTGTAGAGTGTACAGGTGAGTTAGATGTAGAGTGTACAGGTGAGTTAGTTGTAGAGTGTACAGGTGAGTTAGTTGTAGAGTGTACAGGTGAGTTAGTTGTAGAGTGTACAGGTGAGTTAGATGTAGAGTGTACAGGTGAGTTAGTTGTAGAGTGTACAGGTGAGTTAGTTGTAGAGTGTACAGGTGAGTTAGTTGTAGAGTGTACAGGTGAGTTAGTTGTAGAGTGTACAGGTGAGTTAGATGTAGAGTGTACAGGTGAGTTAGATGTAGAGTGTACAGGTGAGTTAGATGTAGAGTGTACAGGTGAGTTAGTTGTAGAGTGTACAGGTGAGTTAGTTGTAGAGTGTACAGGTGAGTTAGTTGTAGAGTGTACAGGTGAGTTAGTTGTAGAGTGTACAGGTGAGTTAGATGTAGAGTGTACAGGTGAGTTAGATGTAGAGTGTACAGGTGAGTTAGTTGTAGAGTGTACAGGTGAGTTAGTTGTAGAGTGTACAGGTGAGTTAGATGTAGAGTGTACAGGTGAGTTAGATGTAGAGTGTACAGGTGAGTTAGTTGTAGAGTGTACAGGTGAGTTAGTTGTAGAGTGTACAGGTGAGTTAGTTGTAGAGTGTACAGGTGAGTTAGTTGTAGAGTGTACAGGTGAGTTAGTTGTAGAGTGTACAGGTGAGTTAGTTGTAGAGTGTACAGGTGAGTTAGGTGAGTGTTCTGGCACGTGCCCTGTAACCCATGAAAGTGTGCCAGTGTGTTCCATAACGTGTGCCACATTAATAATATAAATAAAACCATTATTACCATTGAAGGATGTTTTTCTCCATCTTTTAATCATTTTTCCGTTGCTGGTTAGTTACTGGTTAGTTACTGGTTAGTTACTGGTTAGTTACTGGTTAGTTACTGGTTAGTTACTGGTTAGTTACTGGTTAGTGGGCTGTAGATACTTGTGTGTTTCACAGGATTGCTAATAAACCCAAATGAATTGATCATAACGGGCCCATATGGGGCTTTGGTGCTATCTTTGGTCAGTTGGTGAGTCCACAAATAGGTTAAGGAAATGAGACAGTGAGTCCATGGTTTAAGAAAGTTTATAAAGTCATTAACTAAAAAGTAAATAAATAAATGGGACGTGTGCTGTTAAATGTGTTGACTTTTTTAAATCTCCATATTCCTTCATATATATTTACTGACATATTTATTACAGGGACGTAATTAAGGATTTTCATCATAGAAGGTAAGAAAGGTCCAGTTTTAGATGGTATCTTTACAACTGCTGCACCTTTACTTTTACTGATAGTTTGTTTGTTTGTTTGTTTGTTGTGGTGAACCCTAAGGGAAAAACCAAAAGGAAAAGTGAAGTCATTTGCACTCATTTTACAGTGTTGGGAAAGTTCACTTTATTTAGGAACTAGTTCAAAGTTCAGTTCCAGTTAGTTAATATGAATTAGTTCAGTTCATCGTTCATTTTTCCAAATTATCAACTAGAAGTTCATGGATCCTAAAATAAACTTTTTTTTTAGTTCAGTGTTTTACATTTCTTTTATCTCTTCTTTTTTTAACTGTGTTTTCTGTTTTATATTTTAGCTCCATTTTTATTATGAGTGTTTTTAACTTAGGAACTCTTCATTTAAATGGAACCAGGGATGTTTTTAAAAGAGCTTCACTTTTTAAAGTTATGGAATGTAAGAAAATAAATGTGATGATGGTCCAGGAAACTCACAGTACTCCAGAAAATGAAATTGAATGGAATAAAGAATTTAAAGGACAGCTCTACCTCAGTCACAAATCTAATCTTAGTGGGGGGGTGGGGTTTTTTATTTAGTAATGGTTTTATTCCTGTTTCTGTGAACATTGATGAGGTCATCACTGGTCACTTTTTAAAAATAAGAGCAGTATTTGAAAAGGTGACTGTAGTTTTTATTCATGTTTATGAACCAACCGTAGGCACAGATAGGATGTTTTTTTTAAATGTTTTAGGGGATGTCATTAGAGGCTGCAGTAGTGAAGAATATCTGTTTGTGGGGGGGGGGGGTTTAACTGTACTGTTGAGCCTCTTTTAGATAGAAACCATCTTGAACCACATGCTGCCTCCAGAAAGTTTTTAAAAGGTTTAATTGAAACTTATGAACTGGCTGATGTCTGGAGGTTTTTAAATAATAGAAGTAGACAGTATACATGGAGCCACAGCAGAGATAATGTTTTAACTTTAGTTAGATTAGATAGGTTTTATAGTTTTAACTTTAGTTAGATTAGATAGGTTTTATAGTTTTAACTTTAGTTAGATTAGATAGGTTTTATAGTTTTAACTTTAGTTAGATTAGATAGGTTTTATAGTTTTAACTTTAGTTAGATTAGATAGGTTTAATAGTTTTAACTTTAGTTAGATTAGATAGGTTTTATAGTGTTAACTTTAGTTAGATTAGATAGGTTTTATAGTTTTAACTTTAGTTAGATTAGATAGGTTTTATAGTTTTAACTTTAGTTAGATTAGATAGGTTTTATAGTTTTAACTTTAGTTAGATTAGATAGGTTTTATAGTTTTAACTTTAGTTAGATTAGATAGGTTTAATAGTTTTAACTTTAGTTAGATTAGATAGGTTTTATAGTTTTAACTTTAGTTAGATTAGATAGGTTTAATAGTTTTAACTTTAGTTAGATTAGATAGGTTTTATAGTTTTAACTTTAGTTAGATTAGATAGGTTTTATAGTGTTAACTTTAGTTAGATTAGATAGGTTTAATAGTTTTAACTTTAGTTAGATTAGATAGGTTTTATAGTTTTAACTTTAGTTAGATTAGATAGGTTTAATAGTTTTAACTTTAGTTAGATTAGATAGGTTTTATAGTTTTAACTTTAGTTAGATTAGATAGGTTTTATAGTTTTAACTTTAGTTAGATTAGATAGGTTTTATAGTTTTAACTTTAGTTAGATTAGATAGGTTTTATAGTTTTAACTTTAGTTAGATTAGATAGGTTTTATAGTGTTAACTTTAGTTAGATTAGATAGGTTTTATAGTTTTAACTTTAGTTAGATTAGATAGGTTTTATAGTTTTAACTTTAGTTAGATTAGATAGGTTTAATAGTTTTAACTTTAGTTAGATTAGATAGGTTTTATAGTTTTAACTTTAGTTAGATTAGATAGGTTTTATAGTTTTAACTTTAGTTAGATTAGATAGGTTTTATAGTGTTAACTTTAGTTAGATTAGATAGGTTTTATAGTTTTAACTTTAGTTAGATTAGATAGGTTTTATAGTTTTAACTTTAGTTAGATTAGATAGGTTTAATAGTTTTAACTTTAGTTAGATTAGATAGGTTTTATAGTTTTAACTTTAGTTAGATTAGATAGGTTTTATAGTTTTAACTTTAGTTAGATTAGATAGGTTTTATAGTTTTAACTTTAGTTAGATTAGATAGGTTTTATAGTTTTAACTTTAGTTAGATTAGATAGGTTTTATAGTGTTAACTTTAGTTAGATTAGATAGGTTTTATAGTTTTAACTTTAGTTAGATTAGATAGGTTTTATAGTTTTAACTTTAGTTAGATTAGATAGGTTTAATAGTTTTAACTTTAGTTAGATTAGATAGGTTTTATAGTTTTAACTTTAGTTAGATTAGATAGGTTTTATAGTTTTAACTTTAGTTAGATTAGATAGGTTTTATAGTTTTAACTTTAGTTAGATTAGATAGGTTTTATAGTTTTAACTTTAGTTAGATTAGATAGGTTTTATAGTTTTAACTTTAGTTAGATTAGATAGGTTTTATAGTGTTAACTTTAGTTAGATTAGATAGGTTTTATAGTTTTAAATTTAGTTAGATTAGATAGGTTTTATAGTGTTAACTTTAGTTAGATTAGATAGGTTTTATAGTGTTAACTTTAGTTAGATTAGATAGGTTTTATAGTTTTAACTTTAGTTAGATTAGATAGGTTTTATAGTGTTAACTTTAGTTAGATTAGATAGGTTTTATAGTTTTAACTTTAGTTAGATTAGATAGGTTTAATAGTTTTAACTTTAGTTAGATTAGATAGGTTTTATAGTGTTAACTTTAGTTAGATTAGATAGGTTTTATAGTTTTAAATTTAGTTAGATTAGATAGGTTTTATAGTGTTAACTTTAGTTAGATTAGATAGGTTTTATAGTGTTAACTTTAGTTAGATTAGATAGGTTTAATAGTTTTAACTTTAGTTAGATTAGATAGGTTTTATAGTTTTAACTTTAGTTAGATTAGATAGGTTTTATAGTGTTAACTTTAGTTAGATTAGATAGGTTTTATAGTTTTAACGTTAGTTAGATTAGATAGGTTTTATAGTTTTAACTTTAGTTAGATTAGATAGGTTTAATAGTTTTAACTTTAGTTAGATTAGATAGGTTTTATAGTTTTAACTTTAGTTAGATTAGATAGGTTTAATAGTTTTAACTTTAGTTAGATTAGATAGGTTTTATAGTTTTAACTTTACTTAGATTAGATAGGTTTTATAGTTTTAACTTTAGTTAGATTAGATAGGTTTTATAGTGTTAACTTTAGTTAGATTAGATAGGTTTTATAGTTTTAACTTTAGTTAGATTAGATAGGTTTAATAGTTTTAACTTTAGTTAGATTAGATAGGTTTTATAGTGTTAACTTTAGTTAGATTAGATAGGTTTTATAGTTTTAACTTTAGTTAGATTAGATAGGTTTTATAGTGTTAACTTTAGTTAGATTAGATAGGTTTTATAGTTTTAACTTTAGTTAGATTAGATAGGTTTTATAGTGTTAACTTTAGTTAGATTAGATAGGTTTTATAGTTTTAACTTTAGTTAGATTAGATAGGTTTTATAGTGTTAACTTTAGTTAGATTAGATAGGTTTTATAGTTTTAACTTTAGTTAGATTAGATAGGTTTTATAGTGTTAACTTTAGTTAGATTAGATAGGTTTTATAGTGTTAACTTTAGTTAGATTAGATAGGTTTTATAGTTTTAACTTTAGTTAGATTAGATAGGTTTTATAGTTTTAACTTTAGTTAGATTAGATAGGTTTTATAGTTTTAACTTTAGTTAGATTAGATAGGTTTTATAGTTTTAACTTTAGTTAGATTAGATAGGTTTTATAGTTTTAACTTTAGTTAGATTAGATAGGTTTAATAGTTTTAACTTTAGTTAGATTAGATAGGTTTTATAGTTTTAACTTTAGTTAGATTAGATAGGTTTTATAGTTTTAACTTTAGTTAGATTAGATAGGTTTTATAGTTTTAACTTTAGTTAGATTAGATAGGTTTAATAGTTTTAACTTTAGCTAGATTAGATAGGTTTTATAGTGTTAACTTTAGTTAGATTAGATAGGTTTTATAGTTTTAACTTTAGTTAGATTAGATAGGTTTTATAGTGTTAACTTTAGTTAGATTAGGTAGGTTTTATAGTGTTAACTTTAGTTAGATTAGATAGGTTTTATAGTTTTAACTTTAGTTAGATTAGATAGGTTTTATAGTTTTAACTTTAGTTAGATTAGATAGGTTTTATAGTTTTAACTTTAGTTAGATTAGATAGGTTTTATAGTGTTAACCTTAGGTAGATTAGATAGGTTTTATAGTTTTAACTTTAGTTAGATTAGATAGGTTTTATAGTTTTAACTTTAGTTAGATTAGATAGGTTTTATAGTTTTAACTTTAGTTAGATTAGATAGGTTTTATAGTTTTAACTTTAGTTAGATTAGATAGGTTTAATAGTTTTAACTTTAGTTAGATTAGATAGGTTTTATAGTTTTAACTTTAGTTAGATTAGATAGGTTTTATAGTGTTAACTTTAGTTAGATTAGATAGGTTTTATAGTGTTAACTTTAGTTAGATTAGATAGGTTTTATAGTTTTAACTTTAGTTAGATTAGATAGGTTTTATAGTGTTAACTTTAGTTAGATTAGATAGGTTTTATAGTTTTAACTTTAGTTAGATTAGATAGGTTTTATAGTTTTAACTTTAGTTAGATTAGATAGGTTTAATAGTTTTAACTTTAGTTAGATTAGATAGGTTTTATAGTTTTAACTTTAGTTAGATTAGATAGGTTTTATAGTGTTAACTTTAGTTAGATTAGATAGGTTTTATAGTTTTAACTTTAGTTAGATTAGATAGGTTTTATAGTTTTAACTTTAGTTAGATTAGATAGGTTTAATAGTTTTAACTTTAGTTAGATTAGACAGGTTTTATAGTTTTAACTTTAGTTAGATTAGATAGGTTTAATAGTTTTAACTTTAGTTAGATTAGATAGGTTTTATAGTTTTAACTTTAGTTAGATTAGATAGGTTTTATAGTTTTAACTTTAGTTAGATTAGATAGGTTTTATAGTGTTAACTTTAGTTAGATTAGATAGGTTTTATAGTTTTAACTTTAGTTAGATTAGATAGGTTTAATAGTTTTAACTTTAGTTAGATTAGATAGGTTTTATAGTGTTAACTTTAGTTAGATTAGATAGGTTTTATAGTTTTAAATTTAGTTAGATTAGATAGGTTTTATAGTGTTAACTTTAGTTAGATTAGATAGGTTTTATAGTGTTAACTTTAGTTAGATTAGATAGGTTTTATAGTTTTAACTTTAGTTAGATTAGATAGGTTTTATAGTGTTAACTTTAGTTAGATTAGATAGGTTTTATAGTTTTAACTTTAGTTAGATTAGATAGGTTTAATAGTTTTAACTTTAGTTAGATTAGATAGGTTTTATAGTGTTAACTTTAGTTAGATTAGATAGGTTTTATAGTTTTAAATTTAGTTAGATTAGATAGGTTTTATAGTGTTAACTTTAGTTAGATTAGATAGGTTTTATAGTGTTAACTTTAGTTAGATTAGATAGGTTTTATAGTTTTAACTTTAGTTAGATTAGATAGGTTTTATAGTGTTAACTTTAGTTAGATTAGATAGGTTTTATAGTTTTAAGCATCATTTTAGTGTTTTTAGAAAGTGTTTTATTGCTCCAGTTGGTTTTACAGATCATTGTTTGGTTCAGTGTAATGTTTTTATTAAACATATTAAATGTAACAGCGTCTGTTGACATTTTAACAACAGCTCTTTTAACAGATCATACGTTTCATTCAGCTTTTAAAAGTTTCTGGGAGAATTTTAAATCAACTAAATCTGATTTTAATTCTTTGCAGCAGTGGTGGGACATAGGGAAAAGCCAAATTAAGAATCTTTCCCTACAGTACACTCACAACGTCTCCAGGGACTTGGCCAGGTCTATCAGGGACCTGGAGAGAGAGGTGGTGGAGCTGCAGGGTTTAGCAGACGCCACAGGAGAAAGAGGACACACTGAGAGCCTCAAGACAAAAAAGGTTGCATTAGCCGACCTACTGGGCGTGTCCGCTAGGGGCGCTGTGGTACGCAGTAGGTTCCAAGACGTGGCCATGATGGATGCTCCATCGCACTTCTTCTTCGGCCTGGAGAGGAGGAATGGTCAGAGGAGGATGATCCACTCCCTGCGCTCAGAGGAGGGGCAGCTGATCCAGGACTCCCCAAGTGTTCGCAGGTATGTGGGGAGTTATTATAAGGGGCTGTACAGTTCAGACCCCACAGACATAACTGCTATGGACTCTTTCCTCACCGACCTGCCGAAGGTGCCACCAGACCTGGTGGAGGAGCTGGAGGGAGATCTGTCCCTCCAGGAACTGCAAACCGCACTGCAGTCCATGTGCAGCGGTAAAGCACCAGGTCTGGATGGGCTCCCTGTAGACTTTTATAAAACCTTTTGGCCAGAGGTCGGTGGGGATCTGTTGGAGGTACTGACTGACAGCCTGCAGAAGGGTCAGCTGCCTCTGAGCTGCACGAGGGCCGTCATCACCCTTCTCCCTAAGAAGGGAGACCTGCAGGACATTAAAAACTGGCGGCCTGTGGCCCTCCTCTGCACCGACTACAAGCTCCTCTCCAAGGTCTTGGCCAATCGAATGAGGAAGGTGATGGAGCACATCATCCACGTGGACCAGACCTACTGTGTACCTGGTAGGTTGATTAATGACAACATATATTTAATTAGGGATGTTTTGGAACTCTCCAGCTCATTGGGCAGTGACCTGGGTCTTATTTCCATAGACCAGGAGAAGGCGTTTGACCGGGTTGAACACTCGTACCTGTGGCGGACTCTGGCAGAGTTTGGTTTCAGCCCAGGTCTCATCGCCAAGATCCAGGCCTTGTATAGAGACGTTGAGAGTGTATTAAAAGTTAATGGTGGTTTGAGTGCACCCTTCAAAGTAGAGAGAGGGGTGCGTCAGGGGTGTCCGCTGTCAGGAATGTTGTATTCTCTTGTTTTAGAACCCTTTCTCCACAGACTCAGACAAGGTTTATCTGGTTTCAAGCTCCCACACTGTGATTCGCTCGTCAAGCTGTCAGCCTACGCAGACGATGTCATTGTTTTAATTAAAACTCAAGATGATATTGATTTTTTAAAACACAGTGTACATTGGTTTGGCCGAGCCTCATCGGCTAAAGTTAATTGGGTCAAGAGCGAGGCTCTGATGGTAGGGGAGGGGGTGCAGAGTTTAGTGTTGCCCGGTGGATTGGAATGGAAGAAGGGAGGGACAAAGTACTTGGGAATATTTTTAGGAAATGATGAATTCATTGGGAAAAACTGGGACAATATTTTAGAAAAAGTGAAAGGCCGGCTAAACCAATGGAAATGGATTTTACCAAAACTGTCTTTTAGAGGTCGGGTTTTAATTATTAACAATTTAATAGCTTCAATGCTATGGCATCGTCACGTCGTGTGTAGATCCTCCAGTCGATCTTCTATCGAAAAACCAGGCCATCATGGTGGACTTCTTTTGGGACCGGCTGCACTGGGTCCCACAGAGCGTCCTGTTCCTACCTCGGGATGAAGGAGGACAAGGACTGATCCACCTGGCCAGTAGAGGAGCAACGTTCAGACTTCAATTCATCCAGAGACTGCTGAGCGGCCCGGTGGATTTGGTGTGGAGACCTGTCGCTAACGCCATCCTGACCCGGTGCAGCGGTCTGGGACTGAGAGAGTCCCTGTTCCTGATGGACCTGAGGGGACATCGACTGGGGGATCTACCAAGGTTTTATCAGTCTATTTTTAAGGTTTGGGGAAGTTTTAAAAAAGAACGTATCCAGAGAGTGGGCTCGCCTCTGGTTTTTAAAAGAACCCGTTGTTTTTGGGACTCGTTTTAATGTGGGCAGTGTTTTAGGAAACTCAGTTTTATTAAAGTTTTTAAAAACAAAGATCGTATTGATAAAACATGTGGTGGACCTGTGTGGTCCACACATGGACGATGCCTCTGCTCTGTCCTCTGCCCTGGGCATCTCCTCAGTAAGGACCATTGGTCTTCTGCTGAGGAGATGGACAGACCAGATGACGGAGGACGAGCAGAAGGTCATCAGTGAATATTGTGGAGGATCCACACTGCCCCAGGACCAGGTTTTAGATTTTCCTTTTAATGTTTTATCCCCTGATTTTAAAAACAGCCCCGGTACTTTTTTAACAGCTGAGCCAATTACCCTGCAGGATTCCTCGGGTAAACACATGTACCGGTTTTTAGTAAAGGCTTTAAACAGCAACAAGTTGTGTGGACGAGCGAATACAGTGTGGAGAGAACGTCTGGGTCTGGGTCCTGACAGTGGTCCTGAATGGAGGGCATTGTACAAACCACTGTTAACTAAAAAGGTTGGTGACCTCCAGTGGAGGGTACTACATGGGGCGGTGGCGTCAATGCTTTTATTTCAGTTTTAAATGAAAATGTGACTGAGGAGTGTGTATTCTGTCAAAGTAAGGAGACTGTGTTCCACTGTTTCCTGGACTGTCAAAGACTGGAAACTTTATTAGTGTTTTTACAGAGGCTCTTCTGTCTGTTTGGAGAAGTTTTCTCCAAACAGACTTTTATTTTTGGTTTTAAATACAGACAGAAACGCAGAATAAAATGTGAACTGCTGAATTTTATTTTAGGAACAGCAAAAATGTCTGTGTATGTCAGCAGGAGAAAAACAATAGAAGAGAGAACGGAATACGACACTGTGATGATGATGAAGACTATGATGAAGGCCAGGATAAATGTGGATTATGGATTTTATAAAATGAATGATGATTTAAATGAATGTGTTAATGTATGGTGTTACAGAGAAATACTATGTTCAGTTAAAGAAAGACAATTGTTTTTTAGTTCATTCCTTAAATGAGAAATGATATGGTTTTTTTTGTTCCCTTATGTATTGTTTCTTTTGTCTGTATTGTATTTGTTTTTTTTAGGAAAAGATAGTTTCATTTGTGTTTGTTTTTTTGTCGGTAAAAAGAGACTGAAGTGAAAACATTATTTTCTCCTTTTGTAGAGGAGAACTTTTTATTTTTGTTATTTGGGTTATGTAAATGTAAATAAAGTTTTTTGAAAAATCAAAAAAATCTCCCTCTCTTTCTCTCTCTCTCTCTCTCCGTCTCTTTCTCTCTCTCTCTCTCTTTGTCTCTCTCTCTCTGAGGAGGAGTGTGTGTGGGACTGAGAGCTGGATTTTTGAGGAATGTGAGTTTTGCTTCGTGAGAAACTTTCATATAGATTCCTTTTTCTTTTCGTGTTGTATGTGAGTTTGTTTGTTCGGTGTTGTGATAGTTTAGTGTGTGTTTGTTTGGTCGTGTGTGCTGACGCGGCACTATGCCGGTGTCAGGGGCTGCAGCGGCTGACTCGCCGTCATGCCGTTAGGCTGGTGCCCTCGGTGGCGTGCAGTGTGGAGGAGGCCAGTCTGGCTGTGGGGGAGGTGGTGGGGTATGGCGAGAATGAGCGGAGGCATTGTAATGTTTCTAGATGACACAGCTAAGGTAGGTGAGGTGGTGGAAAAAGGGGTAGTGATCCAGGACACTTTTACTCCGGTTCTCCCACTCATAAACCCAGCAATGAAAATAACGATTTCTAATGCTCCACCGTTTATAAAGACAGAACAGTTGATAAAAGAACTGGCGAGATATGGACAGATAGTGTCACCGGTGAAGATGGTGTCTCTGGGCTGTAGATCAGCGAAATTGAAGCATGTGATAAGTCACCGTAGGCAGGTGTACATGGTCCTAAAATAACCTACTAAGGAATTAAATTTATCATTTCCTTTTAGGGTGGATGGTTACACATATATGGTTTTTGCAACGTCAGAAACAATGAAGTATTTCAGTTGTGGTGCTGAGGGTCACCTTGTCCGGAGAGGACTGGGGCGGGGCGGCCGCTGGCCGCGGCCGCCTCTTCGGTGACCGGGCTCGGTAAGCCGCCACAGCCGCCACGAACTGGAGGCACTGCGGACGCTGGGCGGCCTCAGCGGCCTCAGGATGGGGACGCTGCGTACGCTGATTGGCCTCAGGATAGGGACGCTGCGGACGCTGAGCGGCCTCAGCAGACCCAGGATGGGGACGCTGGGGGCGCTGGGTGGCCTCAGCAGACCCAGGATGGGGACACTGGGGGCGAGGCTCTGTCGGGTGCGGGTCTGGAGCTTTTCCGGATGGAGGAGGTGGTGGGAGACTCGGGAAAAGCCCCCCTTATTGAGTTGAAACCGTCCAGTGCTAAGGGACGTGAAGAGTGTGTTGGAGGAGGTGGGTCAGTGATTATAGATGGAAACACTGATGACATAACAGCTCAGATCGCTGGTCTATTAGACGAAGACATGGTCAGTGATGATGAATGTAAAACGTCACAGAAAAGGAAGAGTAATGGGTCAGGAAACACCACCAAAAAAATTACTAGGAGGACAGGGTCTGTTGGTCAGGAGGAAGACAGTGAGGTGGTCCTGACCCAGGGGGAGGGGCCACGCATAGTTTACACTGGGGGAGAAATAAAGCGATTCCTGGAACGGACTAAAGGCCAGTGGCAGGTATCAGTGGAGGATTACTTCCCTGATCTGACACTTTTTTTAAGGTCAGCTAGAGTCCTCACTAGAAGGACTGGGACTGAAGATGACGTGTTGACAGATCAAGAGATCTACAGATTAAAGAAATATGTAATCAAAGTCAAAAGCCACTTAAACAGTCAGGATGAAGTTTAATTTATATTGTGTTCTGACGTTATGTGTGTCATTCTTTTTTATCTCCATGTGTGATTTTAATCTAGGTAGTTTGAACCTGAATGGAGCGAGAGCTGATACAAAAAGAGCCGCTCTTTTTAAACTCATGGAGGTAAAAAGAATAGATGTAATGTTTGTGCAGGAAACCCACAGCACTGCAGATAATGTAAGTGACTGGAGGCAGGCTTTTAAAGGGGGGGTGGTTTTAAGCCATAAGTCCAGCTGCAGTGGGGGGGTGGGAATTTTATTTTCAAGGAGTTTTTTACCAGTCTCTGTTGAGCCTGAAGAGATTGTTCCTGCTTAAAGTGACTGCAACTTTTGAGAGTGTTAAACTGGTGTTTTTAAATGTCTATGCTCCTACGAATGCGATGGAGAGGATGACGTTTTTAAACATTTTAGATGAAACTGTTAAGAAATGTGATGAGAATGATTTTATGTTTTTAGGAGGTGATTTTAACTGCACAGAAACACCTCTTTTAGACAGGAATCACGCAGAGCCCCACCCTGCATCTTCCAGCAGGATGACACAGTTATTAGAGACACACCAGTTATGTGATGTGTGGAGGGTTTTTAACAGTGATCACAGACAGTACACCTGGGCTGGTTCAAGAGACAATGTTTTATCATTAGCTCGGCTAGACCGTTTTTATTGTTTTTCACACCATTTAAACATTTTTAAAAGGAGTTTTATTCAGCCTGTGGGTTTTAGTGACCACTCTCTAGTTTCTTGCACTGTTTTTATTAAGAACATTCGTTTAAAGAGCGCCTATTGGCATTTTAACTCTGCTCTTTTAGAGAACCAGGCTTTTAAAACTGCTTTTAAGTGTTTTGGGGAAAACCATAGAGAGAGCAGGCCTGCCTTCCCCAGTATTCAACAATGGTGGGACTTTGGAAAAACACAGATCCGCCAACTGTGCCAGCAGTTCACTCACGGTGTCACTGGGGAGTTAGCCCGATCTTTGAAAAACCTGGAGTTTGAGGTGAAAGAACTGCAGTCTGTAGCAGAGTCCTCAGGGGTTTAGTCTCCCTCAAACAGAAAAAGGCGGCTGTAGCCAACCTGCTAGGTGTGTCAGCACAGGGGGCTCTGGACAGGTCAAGGTTTTTAAGTGTGGCTCAGATGGATGTTCCATCTCGATTTTTCTTTGGGTTAGAGAGAAAGAACGGACAAAGAAAAATAATTCACTCCATACGAACAGACAGTGGTTCTGACATCTCAAACTCGTCTGAAATCAGGCAGTTTGCTGTCAGGTTCTATAAGAACCTTTTCAAGAGTGAGTGGTCTGACATTCCAGAGGTGCACAGCAACTTCCTTACAGGTCTCCCTCAGGTGGACTCTGGGTCGGACTCAGAGCTGGGGGCAGATGTGACCCTACAGGAGCTTTATGATGAGCCTGCAGAGTGGCAAAGCACCGGGGATAGACGGCCTCCCTATCGACTTTTATAAGTCCTTCTGGTCCATCATAGGACATGATCTGCTGGCAGTGGTGACAGACAGTCTGTGGAAGGGACGGCTCCCGCAGAGCTGCAGGAGGGCCGTCATCACCCTCTTACCTAAAAAGGGAGACCTGCAGTTCATTAAGAACTGGAGGCCAGTGTCGCTGCTGTGTGCAGATTACAAAATACTGTCCAAGGCGCTGGCCCTTAGATTAAGAGAGGTGATGGAGTCCATCATCCACCCTGACCAGACCTACTGTGTTCCTAGCAGGCTTATGAGTGATAATATCACTTTAATTCGTGATGTTCTGGCTGTTTCCAGTGAATTGGGTGTTGAAACTGGTCTGATTTCAATAGACCAGGAAAAGGCTTTTGATCTGGTTGAACACCAGTACCTTTGGCAGACTCTGGCTGGGTTTGGATTCAACCCTGAGTTCATTGCCAAGATCCGGGCTCTCTATTGTGACATTGCGAGTGTTCTGAAAATCAATGGGGGGCTGAGTGCACCTTTCAGCATTGAGAGGGGGGTGAGGCAGGGCTGTTCTCTCTCGGGTAGGTTGTATTCTATCGCCTTCGAGCCTCTGCTGCACCAGCTGTGTCAGAAGCTGTCCGGTGTGTCCTTCCCCGGGTGTCCAGTGCCTCTGAGAATGGCTGCCTACGCTGACGACCTTGTGGTGATGGTAAATTCACAAAAAGATATTGATATTTTAATTGATACTGTTAAATTATTTGGTTTTATTTCTTCTGCCAAAGTGAACTGGGGAAAAAGCGAGGCTGTGATGGTGGGGGAGAGGCTGGGGGGGGCGACTTAGCCTGCCTGCTGAGCTCACCTGGAAGAAAGGTGGGCTGAAGTACCTGGGGGTCTTCCTGGGGGATGACACCATGACAGTAAACAGTAAAAGGACGTCTGAATAAGTGGAGGTGGTTGCTCCCAAAATTGTCTTTCCGCGGCAGAGTCCTAATTGCCAACAACTTGGTGTCATCCACCCTGTGGTCGTCTGTTCATGACTAGTCACCTGGTATCCCCTTTCCCCCCTCCCCCCTTGGGGGGAGTGGTGGCTCTCCTGACAGTGCCTACACGGGAGCCATGGACGACAGGATCTGGAGTATCTCGCCTGTGCTGACCTGTGACCCCGGACCACCGCCCCTGCCTGTCTGGACCAGCCCCCCCTCCTGCATTTATACATGGACGTTCATCTATAGTCTGTCCGTCCATGGGAGTGGATCTGTCCTTCAATGTGGTTCTCCTCGAGATTTCTTCTTTTTCCCACTGGGTTTGGAAGTTTTTTCTTGCTGAGAAGGAGGGTCTAAGGACAGGGGGAGGGTCTAAGGACAGGGGATGCCTGGGACTTTTCATGTATTTCTGTAGTTGATTATGTTTTTGTAAAGCCCTCTGAGACGACTTTGTTGTGATTTAGGGCTTTAGAAATAAAATTGAATTGAATTGAATTGAATTGAATTGAATTGGCACAGGTCGGTCTGACTGGACCCTCCGGTCTCAGGTACAATGGGTTTTAGTGGATTTTATTTGGGACAAGATGCACTGGGTCCCACAGAGTGTCCTTTTCCTCCCTAAAGAGGAGGGACAGCAGGGCCTGGTTCATTTAGCCAGTCGGGGGGCTGCTTTCCACCTGCAGTTTGTGCAGAGGTTGGTAGATGGACCGGAGAGCACTGCATGGAGGGCTTTAGCCCACTCCATCCTGAGGCGTGTGAACGGCCTGGGTATGGACCTGAATTTGTTTTTAATGGACAACAGCTCCTTTTTAACAGCTCATCACTGCCTGGTTTTTAT
>CM035794.1:1470778-1488278 GCA_020466265.1 Siphamia tubifer | reverse complement strand
AGGTGAGTTAGGTGTAGAGTGTACAGGTGAGTTAGGTGTAGAGTGTACAGGTGAGTTAGGTGTAGAGTGTACAGGTGAGTTAGGTGTAGAGTGTACAGGTGAGTTAGGTGTAGAGTGTACAGGTGAGTTAGGTGTAGAGTGTACAGGTGAGTTAGGTGTAGAGTGTACAGGTGAGTTAGGTGTAGAGTGTACAGGTGAGTTAGGTGTAGAGTGTACAGGTGAGTTAGGTGTAGAGTGTACAGGTGAGTTAGGTGTGGAGTGTACAGGTGTCCAAACTGCCCCTTAGTGAAAGTGTTTGCAGGACACTGTGCAAACATTTTAAATTGAATTTGATAAAGTTACTTGAGCAGATGCATTAACTATAACCTTTGGTCGTTCTGTGTTTTAATGTTAAAATTGTTGAAGACGGTAACTGCTTTTCCGTTCAGTTTCACTGGTAATTAGTGGCACAAAAAAAATCACAGGAAGATTAGACTTGCGTTTGTAAAACAACTGGAAAAATGACCTTTTAAAATAGAAATCTTTTCTGTGTGAAGGCTTCTCATCTGTGCCGCAATATATTAGTCAAACAAATATGCGTAAAGTGAACACCTGGGCTACTGAATTAGAAATACAAGCAAGTGCTGAGTGTTTAGGCGTGAATGTTTTTACATTTCATAGTGGACGCTGGTTCAAGTATCATTGTACAAGTAGGCCTTTGTCAACTAATGACATCTACATAGAAAATATAAATAATATTCATTATGAAACTATAGTGTGTGTTAAAAGTGAAAATAGCTGTTACGCATGTTGCCAAGTTAATAAGTTACTAAGTGGTTATATCACTAGATCTAATAAAAAGGTAGAACCTCAAATACAGAATAAAAGTACAAAATTATACAAGGAAAATTCTAAAGTGGGTGGGCAAAAAGTTGTCCCCTTATACATTAAAAATAAAAAACGAAATAATAAAAAAAAAATTCTATAAAGAACAAGAAATAATAAAAAGAATAAAAAATGAGCAACATGAAGCACAGAAATTGAAACGTAAAGAAATGCAAAGACGCAAATACCATCAATGTTTAGAATATAGAAATAAAATTAAGGGAAAAATACAAATTAAATGTGTTGTATCAAGAGAGGGTCAAGGAGTTGCATCAACAGAAATATACAAACCTTGAATTGTGTAAACCAGGGGTTGTCAAACTTTTTTGGCCCAGGTCCCCCTTGGAGGGGTGACATTTTTCCATGTCCCCCCTCATCCTGGCGATACTGAAAATGATAAAAAACCACTTCAACAATGATTATTATGAAACAATGATAACCTTTTTTAATAGTGCTTTTGTACAAACCAGCCACATTTTCAGGTATTATAATATAAATGAACACTTCAGAAACAACAATTTTAAATAATTTTAAAATAATAAACGGAACAAAAGACACACAAAACCGTGTGTGTGTGACAGACAGACAGACAGACAGACAGACAGACAGACAGACAGACAGACAGACAGAGACTTAATGAGAGGGATGATCTTGTCAAACTCAATATAACTATCAATGTACTTTCTCTTTTTAGGGTTAGGGCGTTTGTTTTTGTCATTGTCATTTTCATTGTCATTTCTTTTACCACTTCTTGAGGAACTTGGCGGACACAAAAATCGATCCATGTTCGCTGCAGGGTGGCTAAAAATAGCCTGTGACTCGCTCCGTCTCAATTTAGTCAAGCTGGCGTCAAACAGCGCTGTTACTTCCGCCCGCTCGCTACAAAATAAAACTTCCGCATTTCAAAATAAAACAGCAAAAAAAAGAAAAAACGTGAATAATTTCGCGTACCCCCTGGACATGCGCCACGTCCCCCTAGGGGTCCACGGACCCGAGTTTGAGAACCGTGGGTGTAGACAACAAGTTAAGACTGCCATAAATGTACAAAATATAAAGAAGTACAGAGAGAATCTAGAATTTAGACAAACGCACAAAGCAATTATGAAGCAAAAATATCCAGAGAATGTGGAGTTGAGACAAAAACAGAAGGTAAGTGTTAAAGCAGGTTTATTAAGAATGCAGGTTTATTGAAAGTTCCTAGGGTTTCTAAAAGTACAGTAGGAGCTAGAGCCTTTAGTTACCATGGTTACTGTCTTATGGAATCATCTTCCCTTTAATATTAAAGACGCAGAAACAGTCTCTACATTTAAAATTAGGCTTAAAACATTCCTGTTTGAGAAAGACTATGGTCAGGTTAGTTAAAAATGATGTGACTCATATATCATGTATACATGATGTATGAGTCACAGTTCAGTCTAGGCTGCCCTAGGAGTTAGAATGCTGGGGGAAGTACAGACACTGAGTTCTTTCTTCTCTTTCTCTCTCTCACATCTGTTTCTATAATTTTTATAACATATCTTTCATACCAAGTCTGTTCATGACTAGTCACCTGGTGTCCCCCCCCCCTCCCCCCCTGGGGGGAGTGGTGGCTCTCCTGACAGTGTCTGTGTGGGAGCCATGGACGACAGGATCTGCAGTTTCTCGCCTGTGCCGACCTATGACCCCGGACCACTGCCCCTGCCTGTCTGGACCAGCCCCCCCTTCCTGCATTTATAAATGGACGTTCATCTATAGTCTGTCCGTCCATGGGAGTGGATCTGTCCTTCAATGTGGTTCTCCTCAAGATTTCTTCTTTTTCCCACTGGGTTTGGAAGTTTTTTCTGCTGAGAAGGAGGGTCTAAGGACAGGGGGAGGGTCTAAGGACAGGGGGAGGGTCTAAGGACAGGGGGAGGGTCTAAGGACAGGGGGAGGGTCTAAGGACAGGGGATGCCTGGGACTTTTTTCATGTATTTCTGTAGTTGATTGTGTTTTTGTAAAGCCCTTTGAGACGACTTTGTCGTGATTTAGGGCTTTATAAATAAAATTGAATTGAATTGAATTGAAAGCAGGTGCTAAACACAAATACAGAGTATTATTATACTGAGAAAAAGTAAAAGCTGCGAGTAAAGACAAATATCATGTTGATTTAAACATAAACAGGCTGTAAGAACAGCCAGTAAAAAAGGTGTGTTACATAGACAGAAAGTAAGAGAGGATAGAAAAATAAAATATTCCACAAATGTCAAACATAGAAATAACATTGGTGAAGTACAATTATTGAGGAAAAACAAATGAAAAGAAAGGTCCAAAAACTTTAATTTTGTATTGGCTCAGTTCTTACATAAAGTAGAAGATGGTCCTGAATATATCTGTGTGTGTTTGAAGTTATGATATAAGTACCAGGTGTTAGTTTATAGAAAGGAACGGTATAGAGGTCAAAGTTCAACTCTTACTGACTCGTGTATTTGTGAGACGTATTTACATAAATGTTTGGATCGCTGTACAACACCATGTCCACTTGTTAATATTAGAGGTAGTTTATGGATCTGCTACAAATGCAACTTTAAAGTCAGTAAATGTCTTATGCCTTTGGAATGTTCTATGATATTCCACCACAATTAGCTTGTTTAAATACAGTTCAACAGCATCTAGTTGGTCTTGGCATAGTTTTTCTGCAGTTATTGGCATTACCGAAGGGGGGGGGTCATGGCTGTTCCTTCAAACGTTGTTGACACGACTAAATTATTGCCACGCATGGATGGTTCATTGTTGCCCATTAAACTAAAGCGTAAAGTGACTTCTAAAGGACATTATGAATATGAATATGTAGATACAGAGCATGTAAGGAGAGCTTTAGCATTTGTTAAGTGTAATAATCCTTATTATTTACACATAGAGTTTAATGAACAGTTTGTTAGAGAAGAGGTTATTGATGCAGGAGACATAAATGTTGAGAGTGAAGAACAGGAAGTTGAGCTTTTACACGATAGACAAAGACATTGTATGGTTCAGGATCCAAGTTTTATGTCTTTGGATTTGGCACAAGAAGCCGTTGCTAATTCTTTGGATGGTGAGTTAAATGTAGCTCCAGCAGAAGGTAATAGTCCAGTTGGTTTGTTATCTGATACTGAAAATGAAGCCAAAGAGTTCCCTTATGGTTAATACGTTTCATAGTCCTAGGCCTGTGCGTTTAACCATGTGTAGATATTTTATTAACTGGTTATTACATGTAGATGGTAGATTTTCACCAAATGTCAAATGTATATACTTTATGCTTTACTTGTTAGAACTGGAGCCAGAAGTTTGTAAAGTGTCAATAGCTTTGTGTAAGGGACATGGTTTAGCTACTCAAGCTAATGCACCAGGTGGTCATTTACTACAGTATGATCATGGGTATCGTTTTATGCACTCCTCCTTATTGGCCCAAAACGATGTATTTGTATGTGTGCGTCACCTGGGTATTCCAACATGGTTCTGGTTCTGTTCATTTAGTTCTGCAGATCTACGTTGGCAAAACCTCCTGAAAAGTATTTTAAAGCAGGAAGGTAGTTCTAGGAACGCTGAAGAGTTAGATTGGGCAGAGATGTGACCTTTTGCGTCGTAATCCTGTAACCGCTGCACGTATGTTTGATGCATGTTCTTAAAACATGTTCTTTTGTCTCCGGCTAATCCTATTGGAAAAATTATTGATTATTTCTATAGAATAGAATTCCAACAGAGAGGGTCACCGCATGTACATGCCCTGTTTTGGATTGAGTCTGCCCCCAAAATAAATGTAAATACAGATGATGAGGTAGTTAAATTTATGAACAAATACGTTACCTGTGAACTACCCTCAGATGCAGACTTATTAGATATAGTTACATCAGTGCAGCAGCGTTCTAAACGTCATTCCAAAACGTGGAAAAAAGGGAAAAAAATGTGCCGTTTTAATTTCCCACATCCTGCATCGACACGTACATTTATAAAGAAAGTTGACCCAGAAGATGAACCTGTAATGACAAAAGAACAGGCTGTAGTAATTATGACTTCTATTAAAAATGCACTTAATGATGAAAATAATCAATATAGTAGCGTGGAATCGTTGTTTAAATCAATTGGTATAAGTCAGGACATATTTGAATTGGCGTATAAACTTTTAGGTGGCTACACATGTGGTTTTAAAGAGGCGGGTCAATGAAATATGGATTAACCAGGACAATAACAAGTTGTCAAGTGCTGGAATATTCAGTTTGTTGTAGATGCATGGGCGTGTATAGTTTATGGTTTACTGTTGGGGAATGTTTATAAAGAAGCTTCCAAAGGTCATGTTAGTGCAAAAGACGCTTTTAAAAAGTTACCTAGCGTTTATCTTCGTAATCCCAGTTCTTTTGTCATGTTCTATTCCTTGTGTTTTCTGTGTGTTTCTGCTCTGTCTCTGTTCTGTGTCTCTGTCCTCACCTTTCACCCTGTTCTGATTATTGATGCACCTCACCTGGTGAGAGCAGCTGAAGCTCATCAGGTGAGGTGTATAAAACCGGCTCTCAGACCTGACTCTGTGCCAGATTGTCATGACCAAGTCCTCTGATTTTCCCGCAACCTTTGTTCCCCGTGTTCCGTGTACCAGTCCCGTTTCTGTCCGACCTCTGTTTTCTGCCTGTTGTCTCTGCCTGTCATTGTTGTCTCTGAACCTGGACCGGAACCTGATACTCCTCTCGCCGCCTGCCCTGACCCTGGAACGTACCTCGACTCTGATACCAGCCGCCAGCCCTGACCCCGGAACGAACCCCGACTACGAGTACTGCCGCCAGCCCCGACTTAGGACCAGAACCAGCCCGAATCCGGTCTCACCCTCAGACCAGAGGAGATCACCCGAGCCACGGCCGGATAAGTACCTTCCAGCCCTGAGAGACTCTAAAGGGGACTCTGCCTTAGGATTTTGTATTGTGATTTTATTCTGTGTAAGAATAAATTACTGTTTGGACTTTTATGCACGCCTCCTGTTTTGCGCTTGGGTTCTCTGTGGTCCGTTACATCTTTACAGTTGTTTTTAGGGTGACCTTAAGCCACGTCCTTTAGAAACATATGAACAGTTTTATGAAAATGGTGCTGTACGTTTTAGTGACAGGTCTGTTCATTCAGTCACGTCTGTAGTTAATTCAAATAGAGACATTTTTGAGAAAGAAGACGAGGACATAGAAAATGGGGACCACAATGAAGTGTCTGAAGATGTGTGGGGTTTACTCTGCCCAGAGCAGGAAGTAGAGAGGGTGGAGACACGGGTGCAGTTTCATGAAATGTTAAAGGAGGTTGGCTCTGAGCATGAGCAGAAGACATTCCAGAATAGTCTGGAAGGAATGGAGACGTTGGTCATCATGAGGGTCTTTAAATGAAAAACAGATGTTTATTTTTGATCAGATCCGTCAGTGGTGTCTGGAGGTAGTTGGAGGTAAAAACCCAGCACCTATGCATGTGTTTAGAACAGGTGGTACAGTCACCTGATTAGAGCCATTCAGTACGAGGCCTCTCGGTTGTTGTCTCCTACTTGTCGTCATTAGTGTTTTGTTGAGCGCTCCTACAGGGATAGCTGCTTAGAATTTACAGGCAACCACCATTCATTCTACATTTAACATCGGAACAAACCTTAAGCTCCCATGCACTCTGCTGGGAGAAGAAAAACTGAACTAACCCTAAATACATGGATGTAAAAATAGTAATAATCGATGACATATCAATGGTGGATCATAAATGAATGACATATATTCATAGTAGATTGCGTCAGATTAAACAGACAGGTGACCTTCCTCCATTTGGTCATGTTAGCATCATAGCTGTTGGACAGTTCTTTCACTTATCTCCAGTAAAAGGTAAAGTCCTGTACCATGATATAATAGGAAGACATTACTGGGCAGATTTCTTTAACCCTTGTGCGGTCTTTCGGGTCAAAGAGACCCGGTGGTTCACAAATGTAGCTTTTTATACGTACTGTAGGATGCCATTGCTTACTACTGAAAACAGTAATATATCCTTGGGGGGTGATGAGTCTATGGAACTGAACTTTGGAATCTGGGTTTTTAAGACCCGATTGTAGGACACAGCCAGTGTGCCTTTTACGAAGGACCGCACAAGGGTTAAAGTCGCAGAGTTCAAAACTGTAGTTAGACAAAAAGATCGTACATTTGTGCTGTTATTAAACCGATTAAGAGTGCGGTCAAAGGAGACACCTATGCTGGAAAGTGATTTAAAAATATGAAAAAGCCGTGAAACAGGCGAAGTGTTAGATGTGTTGTATATTTGTCCAACTAAGTTACAGGTGTTGGAACATAAGCAAGGGAACACCAGTTACTATCAGAAAAATATTTTTCAATAGTAACTGGTGTTCCATGTATTATCCCGCTTATTCTACAGGTTATTACAGTTTATTACTGTCACTACTTTAACACACTAGTGTTGTGAAATAGGCGGGGCAGACAGAAGGGGGGGTGCAGAGAGTTTTAGGCGGACAAAAGAGAGAAACGGATGTACACAGTCAGGTCGACTGGAGCAGGTGTTGTCCCGTTCCTGCAAATAAATAGTGAAAACGAAGCTCACAGAAACTGCTCCTTGTTTTATAAAAACCATCATAGAGGAGTTAACTGAGGAGTAAAATACTGGAGATTCTGTACGAGAGGAGGACGGATATTTCCCCTGATTTCCTGACTACGGTAAGGATAACATTAGCATAGGCTAACATTGGATAAGCTAGCAGTTACAACTAAGCTAATATTTACTTTAAAAGTGACCGAACTACCTGCGGAGTGATATGGTACAGTGAATCTGAAGTGACAAAACCCGTTGCCATGGGCAGCGGGCGTTAACGGGGCAGCGGGCGGTTATCAAAAAAAATCTGCCCGCTGACGTCATTCAAAGTGAACGGGACGTTCTAGAAGGACGTAGAATAATAATAAAAAACTTTTGAGCTTGTGTCCAAATGACATAGTAATAAATGCACTGGTTCTAATAAAAAGACAGAGAAATGAAGACAAATACAAGGCCATGTCCAGAGTGTTTACAGATAGGTGTTATGTTGTGTAAAAATATCCATGTTCATGGGCTATGTGGCATTGTCACTTATATGGATAATGCAGAGCTTCCTTCAGCTGTATATGTTCAGTTTAATGATGATAAAGTTGGCACACACATACCTCTGCACACTTGTCAACATCTACCCAAATAGAAATGGAAGAAGAATTGGTGAAAAAACGACGACAGTTTCCCCTTAAACTTCCATGGGCTTGTACTGTCCATAAAGTTGAAGGTATAAGTGTGTCTGTCTAAAAGCTCTTTGCTGCAGGTCAGGCGTATGTGGCATTAAGTCGTGTTCATAGTTTAGAAGGTTTTGTAATTCAAGACTTTAAAGAAAAGAACATTTATTGTAATGATAACATTTAAAGTCCAATGGAGAACATGCCTTCCTTCATGGTAGAAACGATGTCCTGGCACCGACAGGAGACACATGTGTTTACATTATATTTTATGAATATTCATGGGTTAGCTAGCGTTGTTCACACAGTATTTACAGCCTAACGACATTACTGTGGTAGAGACATGGTTAAATGCAGACTCTTCTTCTAGCAGTAATAGTATGGATGGGTATACGTTCCACAGTGTTCCCCATAGTTCATGTTATTAGGGTTCTACCCATGTAGCTTTAATGAGTCTGCTTAGCTAACAGCATGGTGGAGTTGGTATGTACTGTGAGGACAATATTAATGATGACATCACAGTCACAGATTTTAGTTTAGAATGTTTAATTGGTCACTTTGCAAAGTATGAAATAATAGTAGCAGTTATTTACTGACCACCGTCATACCCCATGTCTCTATTCAAACATAACTTTGTGAAGTTGTTGAATTGGCTTCATTCACATTAGTGCCACAGTGGCAGTAGTGGGACATTTTAATGATAGACAGTGGTTATATGTCTCATCTATTAAAGGGGAACTTTAATAGATCGTTTATATATAAAGTCACAACATTATGTGGTACCAAACATACTTTAGTGACCATGAAGGGATAGTGTGCTCTTTTAAAAATAAATGTGTAATAAATATGGAAAACACAGATTAAGTTGCAGACCTTTCATCATGACACTTCATGTCATATGTTTCTTTTAAATGTTCTGTTGTCTTAAACATATGTCCCCTGTTCTGTCCATTCAACACTATAAACTGTATTTTTACATTTCCTGCCCTTATCATAAATATTTATATATATATTTAACTTAATTATTAATGCATGTATGTAATGAGATTAGATTTGAATGGGTTTGTATTTATATATATTTGGTTTGGGGACATTCTGTTCTGTGGTGATGATGTAGTAATATTTGGACTTATTTTTGTGTTGATGCAGTTACAATGGTTATAGTTTACTATATGATTTGTTTCAATAACAGAAGTTGATGTACGTAACATGTTCTTTTATATAAGTAAATAAATAAGAATAAAAAAAATGCCTCAATGATGAAATGCATTAAAGTCTTTTATAGTGAGACAATTCTGAGACAAACCAAAAAATTAACATGTTTTCAGAGTAGTTTTTGTCATATCATTATGAATTGTGTTTTGCAGACTAGTTGAGTTTTCAAATGAGTTGTTCTAAATGTAAAACCATCTTAACATACCCTCATTTTATGAATGTGGTTCACTTAGTTTGTTCATAGCTGTTCACCAGTTGTGTTTTTCTGCTTCCTCTAGGACAGTGGCTGCATCTGTCCTGACCTATGACCCCAAATGTCTACCACATCTAGACTGTACCTTCCTCTTCTTATGCCTAACCCCCAACTATAGGACATGGATGCCATTATTTAACACTCAAACTCCATCAGGAAATGCCATTGGCTACCAGTTGAGTCTAGAATTGAATTTAAAATCCTCCTCCTTACATATAAAACCATTAATAGTATGGGTTAGGGGTCAGAGGTCAGGGGTTAATGGTATGGGCCCCTCTTATCTTAAAGATGATCTGGTTCCGTATCAACCCAATAGAACCCTTCGTTCTCAGAATGCAGGTTTATTGAAAGTTCCTAGGGTTTCTAAAAGTACAGTAGGAGCTAGAGCCTTTAGTTACCATGGTTACTGTCTTATGGAATCATCTTCCCTTTAATATTAAAAACGCCGAAACAGTCTCTACATTTAAAATTAGGTTGAAAACATTCCTGTTTGAGAAAGACTATGGTCAGGTTAGTTAAAAATGATGTGACTCATATATCATGTATACATGATGTATGAGTCACAGTTCAGTCTAGGCTGCCCTAGGAGTTAGAATGCTGGGGGAAGTACAGACACTGAGTTCTTTCTTCTCTTTCTCTCTCTCACACCTGTTTCTGTCATTTTTATAACCTATCTTTCATACCAAGTCTGTTCATGACTAGTCACCTGGTGTCCCCTTTCCCCCCTCCCCCCCTGGGGGGAGTGGTGGCTCTCCTGACAGTGCCTGCACGGGAGCCATGGACGACAGGATCTGGAGTATCTCACCTGTGCTGACCTGTGACCCCGGACCACCGCCCCTGCCTGTCTGGACCAGCCCCCCTTCCTGCATCTATATATGGACGTTCATCTATAGTCTGTCCGTCCATGGGAGTGGATCTGTCCTTCAATGTGGTTCTCCTCGAGATTTCTTCTTTTTCCCACTGGGTTTGGAAGTTTTTTCTTGCCGAGAAGGAGGGTCTAAGGACAGGGGGAGGGTCTAAGGACAGGGGATGCTTTGGACTTTTCATGTATCTCTGTAGTTGATTATGTTTTTGTAAAGCCCTCTGAGACGACTTTGTTGTGATTTAGGGCTTTATAAATAAAATTGAATTGAAATGTTAGTCCTGATGTCATAATAAAAATAAGTGTCACTGGGGATCACTCTTTTGTATAAAATGTTGAACATTAAGCCAAAAAAATAAAGACTTACAAATGTGTCAATTTGTACAGTGTTTTTTTTTAGTTTTTTTGTGAAGCTGTCCAAAATGTATATTATGACCTGTAGTATTGCAAAATATCAGTATTTCAACTGTAGTCCAATGTCTTTGTATTCACAATAGGGGGGGGGGGGGACCCCCAAAAATAATAATTTGTGTTCATGCAACATGTCTGAACTACAGCCATTTTAGTAAAGGTGAACATGTAGGGGACACTACAGAGCAAAATTGCAATTTCTATTGATAAACTGGTGTAGGACAGAGAGATCAAATTTTTGCCAGATCTGTAGTGATGGGCAAAACGAAGACTCAAATCATGAAGCACTTGAAACAAATGCTTCAAAGCTCTGAAACCCTTTTCCACAGCACCCTCTGGTGGTGGTGTTTTAGTACTGCACAGTGGCTCAACATGGCTGCATGGTTGGTACTAAGGTTTGTGTCAAATAAATTTGTTTGACTAAAACATTCTGAACTAGACACAAAAATCTATCCAGCTTTAACCTGCTCGTCACATCAACTCAACCTGTCGAACAGAGGCTCGATGCTACATCTATGAAGTTCTTCACTCTTTAAAAAGCAGCTCAAAAAACCTCGACTGCACAACTAGTCACTTCCTGCCCTCTCTACTGCCTACTGAATTTTATTTACACTATATATTACTGTTTAGAAACCCTAACCCTAACCTTTAGGTTGTACTTTGTCTCTTGATATTTAAAAAGTTGATGTGTTTGCCTTATTAATCAAAGTTGATTTTTGTTAAGGGAGGAGCCTATTGGGCCTGTCCAGGTGTACGATCATGGGCTTGCACCACTGATTTAATGATATGTGCTAAATGACTAAATGAAATTATCATTAAATGAACAAATGGAAATATGCATGACTTAGAATTCAAGGTTTATTATTTATTTAATTAAGCTGATAATTTTTTCTGAAGTAGTGTAACGGACCGCAGAGAACCCAAGTGCAAAACAGGAGGCGTGCGTAAAAGTCCAAGCAGTATTTTATTCTTACACTACTTAGAAACACAATACAGATAAATAAGGAAATGTCCCCTTTAAAGTCTCTCTGGGCTGGAATGTACTTATCCAGGCGGAGCACGGAAGATCTCCTCTGGTCCAGGAGCGAGACTGGATTCAGGTCGGTTCCGGTCCAAGGTCGGGGCTGGCGGCGGGTCTCGTAGTCGGGGTCCGTTCCGGGGTCGGGGCAGGAAGCTGGGATCAGGGTCATGTTTGTTCCAGGGTCAGGGCAGGCGGCGAGATGCGTAACAGGGTCCAGTCCAGGTTCAGTATCAGAAAAGGCAGGCAGAGATCACAGGCAGAAAACAGAGGTCGGACAGAAACAGGACTGGTACACGGAAAACAGGTAACATAGGTTGCGGGAAAATCAGAGGAACAGGTCATGATAATCTGGCGAAGGTTTCAGACCAGAATGCGGGTTTATATGCTCCTCACCTGATGAACACACCTGGGTCCATCAGGTGAGTCGCATAATCAAATCATGAAGGGAAACAGAAGGAGGTGAAAGGTGAAATACAGAGAGAAACACAGAGCAGAAAAAACATGCAGACAGAGAAGAAAACAGAAAGTACAAGGTACAGAACATGACAAGTAGAGGCGTTTCTTTGTCACCTCTCCAGCTTTGGAAAAAACTCTCACATAGTAGCAAGAATGCAAATTAATTAATTTTAAATTTATGCAGATGTGAAAAGACCACTCCCCTTTTGTTCAAGTATTAACCCTTGTGTGGTGTTCGGGTCTGTGGGACCCGTTTTCATTTTTTATTAAAAGAAAAATGATACAATTAATTAATTTTTCAAACTGAGATTTACTGACTTTGGCTGATTTTCTGTGAAGAACATATATCAGTATACATATTTAATGACGCCCCCCCCTACACATTTCTATTACATATAAGATGTCCAGGTCCACTGGACCCGGGGCTAATAGAAATGTTCTGGGTAGCACACAGCAGGTGTAGACAGGAGGAGGACAGAGTGTTGGTACACACAACATCAAAGGGTCAAATGTGCGAGAAAATGAGAGCAGACAATGTTGACAAACAATGTTGTAATATTATATATGAACCACAGGTGCAGAATTTGACCTTCTGTATTTTCACTCTATATGCTACAAACTGGAGGCAGGACACTTTAATTCTAGCTTTGCCACAACTGATCAAGATGCCAAAAGGTACTCTGTGCAGAGGGCCCTGGAAGTGATTTTGGAAGAGAGAGAAATTTTTAATGATGATGTACAGCAGACATTTCCAAACTATTCCACAATTCAATTCAATTTTATTTATAAAGCCCTAAATCACAACAAAGTCGTCTCACAGGGCTTTACAAAAACACAATCAACTACAGAAATACATGAAAAGTCTCAAACATCCCCTGTCCTTAGACCCTCCTCCTGTCCTTAGACCCTCCCTTTGTCCTTAGCTCCTCCCCCTGTCCTTAGACCCTCCTTCTCAGCAAGAAAAAACTTCCAAACCCAGTGGGAAAAAGAAGAAATCTCGATGAGAACCACATTGAAGGACAGATCCACTCCCATGGACGGACAGACTATAGATGAACGTCCATTTATAAATGAAGGAGGGGGGGGGGCTGGTCCAGACAGGCAGGGGCGGGGGTCACAGGTCACAGGTCAGCACAGGCGAGATACTGCAGATCCTGTCATCCATGGCTCCTGTGCAAACACTGTCAGGAGAGCCACCACTCACAGGGGTGATAGGGGGTCAGGGGTCAGGGTTTGGAGCACAGGGGTGATGTGTTCTCTTCTATTTGATCCTGTTAATAATCTTGCTGCTGCATTTTGAACCAGTTGAAGCTTTTTAGGGAATATTTAGGACACGCTACAAGTAAGGAGTTACAATAATCTAATCGTGATGTAACAAATGCATGAATTAATTTTTCTGCAGTCGTTTTAGACAGAATATTCCTAATTTTGGCTAATGTTGCGCAGGTGAAAGAAGGCTGTTCTGCATGTTTGGTTAATGTGCCCTGACCTCTGACCCCTGACCCTTTGAATGAAAGATGTGGATCAAATAAAACTCCTAAATTTTTAACTGTGTCACTGGGTGTTACACTTAAGTTGTCTACAGTAACTATGTGGTCAGTTAGGGAGTCTGTGGTATTTTTAGGACCAATTATAACGACTTCAGTTTTTTCAGGGTTCAATAAAAGATAATTGTCACTCATCCAAGTCTTTATGTCTTGTACACATGTACTTAGTTTATCTATTTGTCTGGTCTGATCAGGTTTAATCGATAAATATAGCTGTGTGTCATCTGCATAACAATGAAAATTAATGCCATGATTTGTAATGATGTTACCTAAAGGGAGCATATATAGTGTAAACAAAATAGGCCCAAGGACTGACCCTTGGGGCACACCATAATTAACTCTGGAGGACTGCGATGATTGTTGATTAACGTTAACAAATTGGTATGGATTAGATAAATATGATTTAAAGCAGCAGAGGGCTGCTCCTCTAATACCTATATCACATTCTAATCTGTGCACTAAGATACTGTGGTCAATGGTGTCAAAGGCTGCACTAAGGTCTAATAACACCAGGACCCATATTAATCCCATGTCAGCGGCTAATAATAAGTCATTAGTAACTTTAACTAACGCTGTTTCAGTGCTATGATGGGCACGAAAGCCAGACTGAAACTGTTCAAATAAACTATTATCCTGCAGGAATTGGCACAGCTGTTTAACTATTACTCGTTCTAGAACTTTTCACAGGAAGGACAGATTAGATATAGACCTAGAATTGTCTAGAATGTCAGGATCTAAGGTAGGTTTTTTCAGAATTGGTTTAATAACAGCATATTTAAATGACTGTGGCACATATCCAGTAATTAATGAAGTGTTAATTATATTTAGGACAGTGTTAATAATTAGGGGCAGAATCTGTTTAAAGAGTTTAGTTGTAATTGGATCTAAGAGGCAGGTGATGATTTGGAAGACATGATAATAGATATGACATCAGTTTGGTCTACAGTGGTGAAATTATTTAGTGTTACAGAGGGATTTATAAAAAGGCCTAGGTTTGAAACCACTGCTTTTTCTGATCTAATATTTGGGAGAAATGTGTCTATTTTGTCTCTAATAGTTGATATTTTATTGTTAAAGAACTGCAGGAAATCATCAGAATGGAGCGTGGATGGAATAACTGGTTCCACGGAGGTGATTTGATTTGAATGATTTATTGCGAACATGTGCAAAGTGCAACAATAATCAATACAATAATAATAATAACAATGACAGTGTTTATTATTAACTACACAGTGTTTATTATTAACTACACAGTGTTTATTATTAACTACACAGTGTTTATTATTAACTACACAGTGTTTATTATTAACTACACAGTGTTTATTATTAACTACACAGTGTTTATTATTAACTACACAGTGTTTATTATTAACTACACAGTGTTTATTATTAACTACACAGTGTTTATTATTAACTACACAGTGTTTATTATTAACTACACAGTGTTTATTATTAACTACACAGTGTTTATTATTAACTACACAGTGTTTATTATTAACTACACAGTGTTTATTATTAACTACACAGTGTTTATTATTAACTACACAGTGTTTATTATTAACTACACAGTGTTTATTATTAACTACACAGTGTTTATTATTAACTACACAGTGTTTATTATTAACTACACAGTGTTTATTATTAACTACACAGTGTTTATTATTAACTACACAGTGTTTATTATTAACTACACAGTGTTTATTATTAACTACACAGTGTTTATTATTAACTACACAGTGTTTATTATTAACTACACAGTGTTTATTATTAACTACACAGTGTTTATTATTAACTACACAGTGTTTATTATTAACTACACAGTGTTTATTATTAACTACACAGTGTTTATTATTAACTACACAGTGTTTATTATTAACTACACAGTGTTTATTATTAACTACACAGTGTTTATTATTAACTACACAGTGTTTATTATTAACTACACAGTGTTTATTATTAACTACACAGTGTTTATTATTAACTACACAGTGTTTATTATTAACTACACAGTGTTTATTATTAACTACACAGTGTTTATTATTAACTACACAGTGTTTATTATTAACTACACAGTGTTTATTATTAACTACACAGTGTTTATTATTAACTACACAGTGTTTATTATTAACTACACAGTGTTTATTATTAACTACACAGTGTTTATTATTAACTACACAGTGTTTATTATTAACTACACAGTGTTTATTATTAACTACACAGTGTTTATTATTAACTACACAGTGTTTATTATTAACTACACAGTGTTTATTATTAACTACACAGGGGATAGACACAGTTTTTCTATTATTTACTACATGCTGGGTTTGTGACAGCTCAGAGTGAAGTTGATGATGCACACAGAAGTGTTTTACTCTATGACTCTGCGCCTGGGCCCACACTCTGAATTGTCATATTGACAGGCTAAATTTGGAAGCCACATTTTGTGCTCAGAGAGAGGCACCTTCCCCAGTGGGATGTATGCTATCTCTGCCAATGAGCCCAGGCTTTCCCCAGAACGCACGCCACTTATCTATGAAAACTACATGGTTTTCTGAGCACCATCTAGACAACCAGCGGTTAAATGATGACAACCTAGAGGACATCTCATCACTGGACAAATTAGGCAGGGGTCCAGAGAATGCTACGGTGTTACACATCGATTTAGCAACTTTACACACCGATGCTACGTTCACTTTAAGAACCTCTGATTGTTTCCGTCGGACATCGTTACCACCAGCGTGGATCACGATGCGGTGGAAGCTAGCCCTGCTCTGCTGTAAAAGCCTCAGGTTTCCTTTGATGTCACCGACTCTGGCCCCTGGAGAACACCTGACAGACACCGCTGGGTGCTTCACGTCTCGAAGAATAGAACTGCCAATGAAGAGAGTGTCTGGTTTGGCCGGTGTTCTGCCATGGGGTCTGCTACAGACGTGAAGCTCTTGGTGCGCTACGTTTGTGCGTTTAGCACCACGCTTCCTCTGTACTGTCACAAACCGATCCCTGGACTCTCCCGGCTGAATGGGATCAGCTGGGGGACTAGCCACGCCAGCATTCCTACGACTATTCGCACAGCCTGCAGACCCTGCAGCTACCTCACTATAGCTAGGCCTAGCATTAGCCTCCACGCTGCAGAGCCGTGCTTCTAACTCAGAAACCCTGTCCTCCAACTCTGACACTAAACTACACTTCCAACAGTTACTTCTATCCTCAGTAAAGGAGGCAGGGACTCACTGTACATACAACACACTGAGCAGAAAATACTGGAAGAAAAAGAAGAACTAGCCATGCTAAGGAAACTAGGCTAGTGGAGTTAAAGAGGGGAAAAAAATACACCTACCGGATGCGACACCGTGTCATCTCTACTTCTGCAACTCTCACGACAAAGGGCTGGTGTGGCTGCAGGGTTTTGTTCCAACCAACCAAGAGTTCACAGTTTAACCAATGGACTGTTGCTGCTGCTGCTGCTGCTGCTGCTGCTGCTACTGCTGCTACTGCTACTGCTACTGCTGCTGCTGCTACTGCTGCTACTGCTGCTACTGCTACTGCTGCTGCTGCTGCTACTGCTGCTGCTGCTGCTGCTGCTACTGCTGCTGCTACTGCTACTGCTGCTGCTACTGCTACTGCTGCTACTGCTACTGCTGCTGCTGCTGCTGCTGCTGCTGCTGCTAC
>CM035794.1:1453278-1468278 GCA_020466265.1 Siphamia tubifer | reverse complement strand
AAACACACAGCTATATACACACACAACTATACAAACACAACTATACACACACACAACTATACACACACACAACTATACACACACACAACTATACACACACACAACTATACACACACAACTATACAAACACACAACTATACAAACACAACTATACACACACATAACTATACACACACACAACTATACAAACACACAGCTATACACACACATAACTATACACACACACAACTATACAAACACACAGCTATACACACACATAACTATACACACACACAACTATACAAACACACAGCTATACACACACACATAACTATACACACACATACACAACTGCACAAACACGCAACTATACACACACACAACTATACAAACACAACTATACACACACATTACTATACACACACACAACTATACACACACACAACTATACACACACAACTATACAAACACACCACTATACAAACACAACTATACACACACACAACTATACACACACACAACTATACACACACAACTATACAAACACACAACTATACAAACACAACTATACACACACAACTATACACACACACAACTATACACACACACAACTATACACACACAACTATACAAACACACAACTATACAAACACACAGCTATACACACACACAACTATACAAACACACAACTATACACACACACAACTATACAAACACACAGCTATACACACACACAACTATACAAACACACAACTATACACACACACACAACTATACAACCACGCAACTATACACACACAACTATACACACACAACAATACAAACACACAACTATACACACACACAACTATACAAACACACAACTATACACACACACAACTATACAAACACACAACTATACACACACAACTATACAAACACACTACTATACACACACACAACTATACAAACACACAGCTATATACACACACAACTATACAAACACAACTATACACACACACAACTATACACACACACAACTATACACACACACAACTATACACACACACAACTATACACACACAACTATACAAACACACAACTATACAAACACAACTATACACACACATAACTATACACACACACAACTATACAAACACACAGCTATACACACACATAACTATACACACACACAACTATACAAACACACAGCTATACACACACATAACTATACACACACACAACTATACAAACACACAGCTATACACACACACATAACTATACACACACATACACAACTGCACAAACACACAACTACACACACACACAACTACACAAACACAAACAAATTCACACACACATATATACACACACACAAAACGACACAAATACACAACTACACAAACACAACTATACACACAAACACACACACAAATATACACACACAACAATATACACAACAAGCTATACAAACACACACACAACTATACACACACACAACTACACACACACACAACTGTTCTCACACACAACTATACAAACAAAAACACACACAACTGTTCTCACACACAACTATACAAACAAAAACACACACAATTATACACACACAAATCCAGACACACAACAATACACACAATCAACTATACACACTAACACAAATACACACACCTACACAAAGACACAACTAAACACACACACAACTACACACACACGCACATAACTATACACACACACAAACACACAGAACAATACACACACACACAACTATACACACACAACTATATACACACACACAAACACACACAACTACACGCAGACACACAACTACACAGAGACACACTCACACACAACACTATACACACACACAACTACACACAAACACACACAACTACACACACACACACAACTACACACACACAGACACACACACAACACTATACACACACACAACTGCACACACACACACACACATATCTAATCTTTGGTTATTCATTAATATATAAATATCTAATAAAAGTGTATTTAATCATAATAATAAAAGTGTATTTAATCATATTATCAGTCTATGTTCATGAACAGAAGAGTTCAATAATTAGACAGTTATAGCTTTAGTTTCCTGTTTAAACTGAAGCTGTATATATCATGAAATAAACAGGTTGTTGAACAGATGCTAGAGTTTGTGTCTGCAGTAAAAATAGGAACCAAGACTGTGGATCCAATTACAACTGAAGAAGGAACTGACCTGGACTCACAACAAACACTACTGTATACACAGCAGGTTAACTAACTAAAATGTATATATAAATATATAAATATATACCTCTGATCCTCAATTCAATTTAATTCAATTTTATTTTATTTATAAAGCCCTAAATCACAACAAAGTCGTCTCAGAGGGCTTTACAAAAACACAATCAACTACAGAGATACATGAAAAGTCCCAGGCATCCCCTGTCCTTAGACCCTCCCCCTGTCCTTAGACCCTCCCCCTGTCCTTAGACCCTCCCCCTGTCCTTAGACCCTCCCCCTGTCCTTAGACCCTCCCCCTGTCCTTAGACCCTCCCCCTGTCCTTAGACCCTCCTTCTCAGCAGAAAAAACTTCCAAACCCAGTGGGAAAAAGAAGAAATCTTGAGGAGAACCACATTGAAGGACAGATCCACTCCCATGGACGGACAGACTATAGATGAACGTCCATTTATAAATGAAGGAGGGGGGGCTGGTCCAGACAGGCAGGGGCGGTGGTCCGGGGTCACAGGTCGGCACAGGCGAGACACTCCAGATCCTGTCGTCCATGGCTCCCGTGCAGACACTGTCAGGAGAGCCACCACTCCCCCCAGGGGGGGAGGGGGTAAAGGGGACACCAGGTGACTAGTCATGAACAGACTTGGTATGAAAGATATGTTATAAAAATGACAGAAACAGGTGTGAGAGAGAGAAAGAGAAGAAAGAACTCAGTGTCTGTACTTCCCCCAGCATTCTAACTCCTAGGGCAGCCTAGACTGAACTGTGACTCATACATCATGTATACATGATATATGAGTCACATCATTTTTAACTAACCTGACCATAGGCTTTCTCAAACAGGAATGTTTTCAACCTAATTTTAAATGTAGAGAGGTGAGGTTAATGTAAAGAGCTTTGAGCAGAACTATAGAAGTGCAGAACCTTTCAGAAGTGGGTCTGGTTCGTCCTTTTCAAATACATTTATTGTGATTTGAGTTGTGGACGGGTTAGTTTAAAAAATGGTCGGTTGCGCGTTGTTTATACATAGACCTGTGCCTTACTTGTCTGTCTGTCAGTGTGTCTGTATCTGTCTGTATCTGTCTGTATGTGTCTGTGTCTGTCTGTGTCTGTCTGTATGTGTCTGTGTGTGTCTGTGTGTGTCTGTCTGTATGTGTCTGTATCTGTCTGTGTCTGTCTGTGTCTGTCTGTATCTGTCTGTATCTGTCTGTATGTGTCTGTGTCTGTCTGTGTGTCTGTGTGTCTGTGTCTGTCTGTATCTGTCTGTATCTGTCTGTGTCTGTCTGTGTCTGTCTGTGTCTGTCTGTCTGTCTGTGTCTGTCTGTATCTGTCTGTATCTGTCTGTGTCTGTCTGTATCTGTCTGTATCTGTCTGTATGTGTCTGTGTCTGTCTGTGTGTCTGTGTGTCTGTGTCTGTCTGTATCTGTCTGTATCTGTCTGTGTCTGTCTGTCTGTGTCTGTCTGTCTGTGTCTGTCTGTCTGTGTCTGTCTGTGTGTCTGTGTCTGTCTGTGTCTGTCTGTGTCTGTCTGTATCTGTCTGTGTCTGTCTGTGTCTGTCTGTATCTGTCTGTATCTGTCTGTGTCTGTCTGTGTCTGTCTGTATCTGTCTGTATCTGTCTGTGTCTGTCTGTATCTGTCTGTATCTGTCTGTGTCTGTCTGTATCTGTCTGTATGTGTCTGTGTCTGTCTGTGTGTCTGTGTGTCTGTGTGTCTGTGTGTCTGTGTGTCTGTGTCTGTCTGTATCTGTCTGTATCTGTCTGTATCTGTCTGTATGTGTCTGTGTCTGTCTGTCTGTGTCTGTCTGTATCTGTCTGTATCTGTCTGTATCTGTCTGTCTGTGTGTCTGTGTGTCTGTGTCTGTCTGTATCTGTCTGTATCTGTCTGTATGTGTCTGTGTCTGTCTGTCTGTGTCTGTCTGTGTGTCTGTGTCTGTCTGTGTCTGTCTGTATCTGTCTGTGTCTGTCTGTATCTGTCTGTGTCTCTCTGTGTCTGTCTGTCTTTGTCTGTCTGTCTATATCTGTCTGTGTCTGTCTGTGTCTGTCTGTATCTGTCTGTGTCTCTCTGTGTCTGTCTGTCTTTGTCTGTCTGTCTGTATCTGTCTGTGTCTGTCTGTGTGTCTGTGTCTGTCTGTATCTGTCTGTGTCTCTCTGTGTCTGTCTGTCTTTGTCTGTCTGTCTGTATCTGTCTGTGTCTGTCTGTGTCTGTCTGTGTCTGTCCGTCTGTCAGTCACAGTTGGTTTGGAGCTGTTGACCAGTGTTTTACTGTTTACACATGGATGATTATAAGTGAAAACCACTAAATATTTTATAATAAGTGCCTTTCGTTTCCACGGCAACCGCACCATCGGGGTCTGAAAACGTAAAAGGTCAATATATATATATACTTTGCGTATTTGCATTTACGGTCGTTCACACACCGTCTTCCATTTACGATGTTTGTGCGTCTGTCAACTGTTGGAACTCGACACTTTCTCACCTTCACTCTGATTGGCCAGTCGCCAGGTGGAGAAGGTTAGGGCGGAGCTTCTGCCTTTCAAAGCATCTGCGGTGTCTCGGAACACAGCATTGTGATTGGCTGAGCTGTGGGTGGGTGGGACTCACCTGTTGGCGTGTGCTCCAGTATTTTCATTCATTCGGTGTTGGTGGCGTCAGAGGTCCTGGACTATATTTAGAGCTGGATCCGCTAACGTGCCGTTGTAAAAATAGCAGCGAGGGAATCCTGGTGTCAGAGCAGAGTGAGACGAACGTGGATCAGCTGTTTACCCCTGACGGTCTAACAACACATATAAACCTGACTGACATAGGTAAGAACACACACCTTAACCCACTGGTCTGGACCAGAACCTAACCTTAACCCTAGCCTGCTGGTCTGGACTGGCCCAGACCCTAACCCTACCCTGTTGGTCTGGACTGGCCCAGACCCTAACTCTAACCTGCTGGTCTGGACTGGCCCAGACCCTAACTCTAACCTGCTGGTCTGGACTGGCCCAGACCCTAACTCTAACCTGCTGGTCTGGACTGGCCCAGACCCTAACCCTACCCTGCTGGTCTGGACTGGCCCAGACCCTAACCCTACCCTGCTGGTCTGGACTGGCCCAGACCCTAACCCTTCCACTGGACACCCAGGTCATCAGAGGTTGGAAGGCTTTTCTTCACTCAGAGTGATGCTAACACTTTCCCTTTGTTTCCAGTGTTTGTGCTAAGCTAAAGCTAAATCCATCCTCTGCCATTAAAACTCCTTCACATTAGTTCACCTGAAACCATAGACTGACACTGCATATTCTGGATCTGGACCTGTACTTGGACCTGGATCTGTTTCTGTATCTATATATGGTTCTGTTTCTGGACCTGTATCTGGATGTCTTTCTGGATCTGGACAAAGACCTGGACCTGGATTTAGACCTGGATATGGGCCTGGTTCTGGTTCTGGACCTTGCTTGGGATCTGGACCTAGACATGGTTCTGGAACTGGACCCCTGGTCGTTTCTCTGGTCCTCTAGTCCCCTGGTTGCACTTCTGGTCCTCTAATGCCCAAGTAAGATTTCTGGTCCTCTAGTCTCCTGGTCATACTTCTGGTCCTCTAGTCGCCTGGTTGTACTTTTGGTCCTCTAGTCCCCTGGTCGTACTTCTGGTCCTCTAGTTGCCAGGTCGTAACTATGGTCCTCTAGTCTCTTGGTCGTACTTCTGGTCCTCCAGTCCCCTGGTTGTGCTTCTAGTCCTCTAGTCCCCTGGTCATAATTCTGGTCCTCCAGTCCCCTGGTCGTACTTCTGGTCCTCTAGTCCCCTGGTCGTACTTTTGGTCCTCTAGTCCCCTGGTCGTACTTCTGGTCCTCTAGTCCCCTGGTCGTACTTCTGGTCCTCTAGTCGCCTGGTCGTACTATTGGTCCTCTAGTCCCCTGGTCGTACTTCTGGTCCTCTAGTCCCCTGGTTGTAACTATGGTCCTCTAGTCTCTTGGTCGTACTTCTGGTCCTCTAGTCTCTTGGTCGTACTTCTGGTCCTCTAGTCCCCTGGTTGTGCTTCTAGTCCTCTAGTCCCCTGGTCATAATTCTGGTCCTCCAGTCCCCTGGTCGTACTTCTGGTCCTCTAGTCGCCTGGTCGTACTTCTGGTCCTCTAGTTGCCTGGTTGTACTTCTGGTCCTCTAGTCCCCTGGTCGGACTTCTGGTCCTCTAGTCCCCTGGTCGCACTTTTGGTCCTCTAGTCCCCTGGTCGTACTTCTGGTCCTCTAGTCCCCTAGTCGTACTTCTGGTCCTCTGGTCCCCTGGTCGTACTTTTGGTCCTCTAGTCGCCTGGTCGTACTTTTGGTCCTCTAGTCCCCTGGTCGTACTTCTGGTCCTCTAGTCGCCTGGTCGTAACTATGGTCCTCTAGTCTCTTGGTTGTACTTCTGGTCCTCTAGTCTCTTGGTCGTACTTCTGGTCCTCTAGTCCCCTGGTCGTGCTTCTGGCCCTCTAGTCCCCTCGTCATAATTCTGGTCCTCCAGTCCCCTGGTCATACTTCTGGTCCTCCAGTCCCCTGGTCGTACTTCTGGTCCTCTAGTCCCCTGGTCGTACTTCTGGTCCTCTAGTCGCCTGGTCGTACTTCTGGTCCTCTAGTCGCCTGGTCGTACTTCTGGTCCTCTAGTCCCCTGGTCGTACTTCTGGTCCTCTAGTGCCCTAGTCAGATTTCTGGTCCTCTAGTCCCCTGGTCGGACTTCTGGTCCTCTAGTCCCCTGGTCGTACTTTTGGTCCTCTAGTCCCCTGGTCGTACTTCTGGTCCTCTAGTGCCCTAGTCATATTTCTGGTCCTCTAGTGCCCTAGTCAGATTTCTGGTCCTCTAGTCCCCTTGTCGTACTTCTGGTCCTCTAGTCCCCTAGTCGTACTTCTGGTCCTCTGGTCCTCTGGTCCCCTGGTCGTACTTTTGGTCCTCTAGTCCCCTGGTCGTACTTCTGGTCCTCTAGTCGCCTGGTCGTAACTATGGTCCTCTAGTCTCTTGGTTATACTTCTGGTCCTCTAGTCTCTTGGTCGTACTTCTGGTCCTCTAGTCCCCTGGTCGTGCTTCTGGTCCTCTAGTCCCCTCGTCATAATTCTGGTCTTCCAGTCCCCTGGTCATACTTCTGGTCCTCCAGTCCCCTGGTCGTACTTCTGGTCCTCTAGTCCCCTGGTCGTACTTCTGGTCCTCTAGTCGCCTGGTCGTACTTCTGGTCCTCTAGTTGCCTGGTCGTACTTCTGGTCCTCTAGTCCCCTGGTCGTACTTCTGTTCCTCTAGTGCCCTAGTCAGATTTCTGGTCCTCTAGTCCCCTGGTCGGACTTCTGGTCCTCTAGTCCCCTGGTCGTACTTTTGGTCCTCTAGTCCCCTGGTCGTACTTCTGGTCCTCTAGTCCCCTGGTCGTACTTCTGGTCCTCTAGTGCCCTAGTCAGATTTCTGGTCCTCTAGTGCCCTAGTCAGATTTCTGGTCCTCTAGTCCCCTGGTCGTACTTCTGGTCCTCTAGTCCCCTAGTCGTACTTCTGGTCCTCTGGTCCCCTGGTCGTACTTTTGGTCCTCTAGTCCCCTGGTCGTACTTCTGGTCCTCTAGTCCCCTGGTCGTACTTCTGGTCCTCTAGTCCCCTGGTCGTACTTCTGGTCCTCTAGTCCCCTGGTCGTACTTCTGGTCCTTTAGTCGCCTGGTCGTACTTCTGGTCCTCTAGTCGCCTGGTCGTAACTATGGTCCTCTAGTCTTTTGGTCGTACTTCTGGTCCTCTAGTCCCCTGGTCGTGCTTCTGGTCCTCTAGTCCCCTGGTTGTGCTTCTAGTCCTCTCGTCCCCTGGTCATAATTCTGGTCCTCTAGTCTCTTGGTTGTACTTCTGGTCCTCTAGTCTCTTGGTCGTACTTCTGGTCCTCTAGTCCCCTGGTCGTGCTTCTGGTCCTCTAGTCCCCTCGTCATAATTCTGGTCCTCCAGTCCCCTGGTCATACTTCTGGTCCTCTAGTCCCCTGGTCGTACTTCTGGTCCTCTAGTCGCCTGGTCGTACTTCTGGTCCTCTAGTCGCCTGGTCGTACTTCTGGTCCTCTAGTCGCCTGGTCGTAACTATGGTCCTCTAGTCTTTTGGTCGTACTTCTGGTCCTCTAGTCCCCTGGTCGTGCTTCTGGTCCTCTAGTCCCCTGGTTGTGCTTCTAGTCCTCTAGTCCCCTGGTCATAATTCTGGTCCTCCAGTCCCCTGGTCGTACTTCTGGTCCTCTAGTCCCTTGGTCGTACTTTTGGTCCTCTAGTCCCCTGGTCGTACTTCTGGTCCTCTAGTCCCTTGGTCGTACTTTTGGTCCTCTAGTCCCCTGGTCGTACTTCTGGTCCTCTAGTCGCCTGGTCGTACTTTTGGTCCTCTAGTCCCCTGGTAGTACTTCTGGTCCTCTAGTCCCGTGGTCGTACTTCTGGTCCTCTAGTCACATGTCGTGCTTCTGGTCCCCTAGTCCCCTGATCGTACTTCTGGTCCTCCAGTCCTCTGGTCGTTCTTCTGGTCCTCTAGTCCCCTGGTCTTACTTCTGGTCCTCTAGTCCCCTGGTCGTACTTCTGTTCCTCTAGTGCCCTAGTCAGATTTCTGGTCCTCTAGTCCCCTGGTCGGACTTCTGGTCCTCTAGTCCCCTGGTCGTACTTCTGGTCCTCTAGTCCCCTGGTCGTACTTCTGGTCTTGGTTCAGTGTAAGTTCAGTGATAAAGACCCTGTAAACGTCACATGACTGTCAAAGGTCACATGACTTATTCTGTCTTCATGGAAACAGTATGATGTCGAAGAAGGAGGGCCGGCCTTCGTTCAGTAATGGACCGCTGAGAGACCAATGGGAGAAGAGAGCACAGAACATCGCAGATGAGAACAAGAAGGAGTCGCAATGGAAGGAGAAGAGTTCACTCAAAGTGTGAGAAAAACATCGTAAAACATGACAAATCATCGCAAAACATGACAAAACTTAGCAAAACATGATGAAACATCGCAAACATGATGAAACATCGCAAACATGATGAAACATCGCAAACATGATGAAACATCGCAAAATATGACGAAACATTGCAAACATGATGAAACATCGCAAAATATGACGAAACATTGCAAACATGATGAAACATCGCAAAATATGACGAAACATTGCAAACATGATTTAACTTAGCGAAATATGATGAAACATCGCAAAAATTATGAAACACCGTGAAACATGACATAACTTGATGAAACAGGGCCCGAATGTCCCTGAATGTATTACGAGCTGTCCCTGAATGCATCGTGAGAGATACAGCAGCAGCCACAGAGATGACATGGCGTGGAATCTGGTGAGTGTAAAGTTTCCTCTTTAACTCCACTAGCCTAGCTTCCCTTAGCATGGCTAGTTCTTCCAGTATTTTCTGCTCAGTGTGTTGTATGTACAGTGAGTCCCTGCCTCCTTTACTGAGGATAGAAGTAACTGTTGGAAGTGTAGTTTAGTGTCAGGGTTGGAGGACAGGGTTTCTGAGTTAGAAGCACGGCTCTGCAGCGTGGAGGCTAATGCTAGGCCTAGCTATAGCGAGGTAGCTGCAGGGACCGCAGGCTGTGCTAATAACCGGAAGGAATGCTCGTGTGGCTAGTCCCCCAGCCACTCCCGTGCAGCCGGGAGAGTCCAGGGATTGGTTTGTGACAGTACGGGGGAAGCGTGGTGCTAAACGCACAAACGTAGCGCACCAAGAGCTTCACGTCTGTAGCAGACCCCATGGCAGAACACCGGCTTAACCAGACACTCTCTTCATTGGCAGTTCTATTCTTAGAGACGTGAAGCACCCAGTGGTGTCTGTCAGGTGTTCTCCAGGGGCCAGAGTCGGTGACATCAAAGGAAACCTGAGGCTTTTACAGCAGAGCAGGGCTAGCTTCCACCGCATCGTGATCCACGCTGGTGGTAACGATGTCCGACGGAAACAATCAGAGGTTCTTAAAGTGAACGTAGCATCGGTGTGTAAAGTTGCTAAATCGATGTGTAACACCGTAGCGTTCTCTGGACCCCTGCCTAATTTGTCCAGTGATGAGATGTCCTCTAGGTTGTCATCATTTAACCGCTGGTTGTCTAGATGGTGCTCAGAAAACCATGTAGTTTTCATAGATAAGTGGCGTACGTTCTGGGGAAAGCCTGGGCTCATTGGCAGAGATAGCATACATCCCACTGGGGAAGGTGCCTCTCTCTGAGCACAAAATGTGGCTGCTAAATTTAACCTGTCAATATGACAATTCAGAGTGTGGGCCCAGGCGCAGAGTCGTAGAGTAAAACACTTCTGTGTGCATCATCAACTTCACTCTGAGCTGTCACAAACCCAGCATGTAGTAAATAATAGAAAAACTGTGTCTATCCCCTGTGTAGTTAATAATAAACACTGTGTAGTTAATAATAAACACTGTGTAGTTAATAATAAACACTGTGTAGTTAATAATAAACACTGTGTAGTTAATAATAAACACTGTGTAGTTAATAATAAACACTGTGTAGTTAATAATAAACACTGTGTAGTTAATAATAAACACTGTGTAGTTAATAATAAACACTGTGTAGTTAATAATAAACACTGTGTAGTTAATAATAAACACTGTGTAGTTAATAATAAACACTGTGTAGTTAATAATAAATACTGTGTAGTTAATAATAAACACTGTGTAGTTAATAATAAATACTGTGTAGTTAATAATAAACACTGTGTAGTTAATAATAAACACTGTGTAGTTAATAATAAACACTGTGTAGTTAATAATAAACACTGTGCAGTTAATAATAAACACTGTGTAGTTAATAATAAACACTGTGTAGTTAATAATAAACACTGTGTAGTTAATAATAAACACTGTGTAGTTAATAATAAACACTGTGTAGTTAAAAATAAACCTAATATTATTAAACCTATAGGAGTGAGATCAAATAATTTAATAAAAATAGTTTGAAGTAATAATCAGATTAAAAGAACACCTAACAATTATATCCAATGTGGACTGATCAATATTAGGTCAATTTCTTCCAAATCTTTATTAATAAATGATGTAATCAGTGATCAATAGATTGATATTTTAGCTGTGACTCAAACCTGGCTTCAGCAGGATGAATATGTCCCATTAAATGAATCCAGGTGAACTATCACACAGCCAGAACCAGTGGTGGTGGTGGAGGAGTGGCAGTAATATCTCACTCCAGTTTAGGTCTTAGCCCTAAAATTAATCCTAAAATTAATCCCACTTACCACTCCTTTGAAAGTCTACTTTTATCCATTACTTTCCCCAACTGCAGAAACCAAAAACCAGTCCTTTTTGTCCTAGTTTATGTCCCTCCTGGTCCTTATTCACAGTTTGGATCTCATCAGTCTCTGACTTTCTATCCAGTGTAGTGTTGAACTGGGATAGGATTAGAATAGTTGGTGATTTGAACATACATGTTGATAACAACACTGACTCTCTTAGTAATGTCCTGGTATATCGGTCCTGGTATCGGTATAAATATGGGTCCTGGTGTTATTAGACCTTAGTGCAGCCTTTGACACCATTGACCACAGTATCTTAGTGCACAGATTAGAATGTGATATAGGTATTAGAGGAGCAGCCCTCTGCTGCTTTAAATCATATTTATCTGATCGCTACCAATTTGTTAACGTTAATCAACAATCATCGCAGTCCTCCAGAGTTAATTATGGCGTTCCCCAAGGGTCAGTCCTTGGGCCTATTTTGTTTACACTATATATGCTCCCTTTAGGTAACATCATTAGAAATCATGGCATTAATTTTCATTGTTACGCGGATGACACACAGCTATATTTATCGATTAAACCTGATCAGACCAGACAAATAGATAAACTAAGTACATGTGTCCAAGACATAAAGACTTGGATGAGTGACAATTATCTTTTATTGAACCCTGAAAAAACTGAAGTCGTTATAATTGGTCCTAAAAATGCCACAGACTCCCTAACTGACCACATAGTTACTGTAGACAACTTAAGTGGAACACCCAGTGACACAGTTAAACATTTAGGAGTTTTATTTGATCCACATCTTTCATTCAAAGGGTTAGGGGTCAGAGGTCAGGGCACATTAACCAAACTTGCAGAACAGCCTTCTTTCACTTGTGCAACATTAGCCAAAATTAGGAATATTCTGTCTAAAACGACTGCAGAAAAATTAATTCATGCATTTGTTACATCACGATTAGATTATTGTAACTCCTTACTTGTAGCGTGTCCTAAATATTCCCTAAAAAGCTTCAACTGGTTCAAAATGCAGCAGCAAGATTATTAACAGGATCAAATAGAAGAGAACACATCACCCCTGTGCTCCAAACCCTGACCCCTGACCCCTAACCCTATCACCCCTGTGCTCCAAACCCTGACCCCTGACCCCTAACCCTATCACCCCTGTGCTCCAAACCCTGACCCCTGACCCCTAACCCTATCACCCCTGTGCTCCAAACCCTGACCCCTGACCCCTAACCCTATCACCCCTGTGCTCCAAACCCTGACCCCTGACCCCTAACCCTATCACCCCTGTGCTCCAAACCCTGACCCCTGACCCCTAACCCTATCACCCCTGTGCTCCAAACCCTGACCCCTGACCCCTAACCCTATCACCCCTGTGCTCCAAACCCTGACCCCTGACCCCTAACCCTATCACCCCTGTGCTCCAAACCCTGACCCCTGACCCCTAACCCTATCACCCCTGTGCTCCAAACCCTTCACTGGCTACCAGTTGAGTTTAGAATTTAATTTAAAATCCTCCTCCTTACATATAAAACCATTAATGGTATGGGTTAGGGTTAGGGGTCAGAGGTCAGGGGTTAATGGTATGGGCCCCTCTTATCTTAAAGATGATCTGGTTCTGTACCAACCCAATAGAACCCTTCGTTCTGAGAATGCAGGTTTATTGAAAGTTCCTAGGGTTTCTAAAAGTACAGTAGGAGCTAGAGCCTTTAGTTACCATGGTTACTGTCTGATGGAGCTAGAGCCTTTAGTTACCATGGTTACTGTCTTATGGAATCATCTTCCCTTTAATATTAAAGATGCCGACACAGTCTCTACATTTAAAATTAGGCTTAAAACATTCCTGTTTGAGAAAGCCTATGGTCAGGTTAGTTAAAAATGATGTGACTCATATATCATGTATACATGATGTATGAGTCACAGTTCAGTCTAGGCTGCCCTAGGAGTTAAAATACTGGGGGAAGTACAGACACTGAGTTCTTTCTTCTCTTTCTCTCTCTCACACCTGTTTCTGTCATTTTTATAACATATCTTTCATACCAAGTCTGTTCATGACTAGTCACCTGGTGTCCCCTCCCCCCTCCCCCCCTGGGGGGAGTGGTGGTTTTCCTGACAGCGTCTGCACGGGAGCCATGGACGACAGGATCTGCAGTTTCTCCCCTGTGCCGACCTGTGACCCCGGACCCCTGCCCCTGCCTGTCTGGACCAGCCCCCCTTCCTGCATCTATATATGGACATTCATCTATAGTCTGTCCGTCCATGGGAGTGGATCTGTCCTTCAATGTGGTTCTCCTCAAGATTTCTTCTTTTTCCCACTGGGTTTGGAAGTTTTTTCTTGCAGAGAAGGAGGGTCTAAGGACAGGGGGAGGGTCTAAGGACAGAGGGAGGGTCTAAGGACAGGGGGAGGGTCTAAGGACAGGGGATGCCTCGGACTTTTCATGTATTTCTGTAGTTGATTATGTTTTTGTAAAGCCCTTTGAGATGACTTTGTTGTGATTTAGGGCTTTATAAATAAAATTGAATTGAATTGAATTGAATTGAATTTAGTGACCTACTAGACGGATTAGGCTTTATCCAAAATGTTCATAAACCAACCCACATTCACAGACACACCCTCCATCTGATCTGAACATTTGCTGTTGAAATGAGTTACCTGGTTGTTTTTACCCATAATCCCATACTCTCAGATGACTTTTTAATGAGCTTTCAGTTTATGCTTGAGGATATTTCTACCTCAGTGATTAAAACACAAATGAAAAGGATACTATGTGACCATGCTGTCTCAAAGTACAAAGAGTTAATTCAGTCACTATTTGTGTCTATGTCATGTGATTATGTAAAGGACACATTTAGTCCCAGTATAAGTGATGAGTTAGTCGATAGTACCATGCTCACATTAAAAACTACATTAGATATAGTTGCCCCCCTTAAGTTAAAAACTACTAAGATTAGATTAACCTCCCCATGGTACAACGCTGACACTCACTCCATTAAACAAACAACACTGAAATTAGATGCGATGGCGCTGATCCAATTCACAACATTCTTTCAATGGCTGTAAAAATATGTGACTAAAGTATAATCCATCTTTGCGTACAGCCAAAACTAGATATTACTCATCCATAATAGAAGAAAACCAGAATAATCCTAGATTCCTGTTCAGTACTGTAGCCAGACTGACAAACAGACACACCTCCGTGGAACCAGTTATTCCATCCACGGTCCGTTCTGATGATTTCCTGCAGTTCTTTAACAATCTCTCTCTCTCTCTCTCTCTCTCTGTCCTCCTCTTCACTCTCACCTCCTCTCTCTCCTTTCTCTCTCTTCTCTCTCTCTCTCTCTCTTGCTCTGTCCTTTCTCTTTCTCTGTCCTCCTCCTTCTCACTCTCACCTCCACTCTCTCTCTCTCTCTCTCTCTCTCTCTCTCTCTCTCTCTCTCCTTTCTCTTTCTCTGTCCCCCTCCTCACTCTCACCTCCTCTCTCTCTCTCCTTTCTCCCTCTCTCTCTGTCCTCCTCCTCACTCTCTCCTTTCTCTCTCTCTCTCTCGCTCTGTCCTCCTCCTCCTCACTCTCACCTCCACTCTCTCTCTCTCTCTCTCTCTCTCTCTC